>CM032485.1:1234877-1834877 GCA_019059595.1 Marasmia exigua | reverse complement strand
AAAATATATGTATGTGTAGATATGTATGTTAAAAAGCAAGTATGTTAGGAAATATTAAAGAATAGGGGGGCATTTACATTGGTCGATAATTCGGTGGCTAGCCAGAACGTCTACCTGCTCCTCCCCGTTCCAAAAGTGTATTTTTAAACCAATCGCAAACGATGAACATCTGTCACGTGGCTCTGATTGGTCATGAAAAATAGTGGCGCCATTTGCAGACTCCGCGTTAAAGCAATTTAGTCTGCACGTTTCCGAATAGATGGCGCTTCTTTTGCAAATTACATATTTATTTTAACACAAGAGAAAAATAATAGCAACTCAAAAAATTGCAAAATACTGAGGACTTTTCATCTTCACTCTGTCACAAGAGGATATTTTTAGACGACCTGTATTTACAAAGTCCTTTAGGTCACTATTAGTTGAAAAATCAGGAAAAACGACCCAAAATTTCTGTTACTCTGAACATTGTTTCGAAGTAGACTCATTTTAAGTAAATAAATTGAACATTAAGTGTGACAATAAAATGAGGAATGCTCACGAAATATTTGCAATTGTATTATATTTATTAGTTACCATTCTAAGACTGCGCTGTTACAGTTTCTTGTTATGATTTAGTTTTAAGCGTTGTACAAAACTCTTACGATTTGAAATAAATCTTAAAAATGATTGTCTTTTTTATTAAAAGTTCTGCTTGGTTGGTAAAAAAATCCGATAGATGGCCTTAGGTCCGTCTACAATATGGTTGATTATTTTTGAACGTTAAAATTTAACGAGCGAAACAATCAATGCTGTCGATGTTGGATTTCAGTTCAACAGTAAGCCATCTAACATAGATAGATATAGGTACTGTATTTCACAAAATACACAACTTAAATGTACAATTTCGGCGGTCTTATCGCAGGAAGCGATTTCCACCAGACAACCGTCAGGCAAAGGACAACAACATAACATTATGACTGACCGGATGGCGCAATTGGTAGTGACCCTACCTCTTACGCCAAAGGTCGTGGGTTCGATCACCACGCTGGACAAACATTCGTGCTATGAACACTTGTGTTTGTTCGGTGTCTGGGTGTAATATATATGTATTTAAGTATATATTATTTGTGTTCCTCTGTTGTCTGATATCTGTAACACAAGTGCTTAAGCTACTTAGTGCGGAATCAGATCAATGTATGAGATGTTGTGAGAATAATTATTATTAAATTAACGAAATAAAAAATTTAAGAAAAATAATTTCTAAATTTTGAAACAGATATTTATGGAGGAAAACAATAAAATGTAAAAATCCTTCTGTGACTTCATCGCTCGGCATGACAAAATTAATTGTTTTTTTTTTTTAATTAAATGACAAAATAAAAATTGATTCACGCCACAAGCGGCCACTTTTAGCGTGAATCAATTTTTCGCGTACAAAAAGGGACCCAACATTTGTGCATGGTTATTTAATAAATAGTATAAGTGTTTGCCGAGAGGTTGTAACCCCGAAATTGTTTAAAATAGATCCGGTTTAGTAGCTAAAAATTAAAATCGATTGGCGTCGCTAGTGTGCCCTACCCGTCACCTTAAGTTGAATTTTCATTAGTATTGAAACTCTCGAGATGTTTCAAAGGTAATTGAGAACAGGAAAAAACAATCACGATGTATATGACACATTTTGTATCGCCGAACCAGCGAAGTAAGTAAGTGAGTAGCCACTAGGGTCATTTCACTTAGTACTTTTTTCCTTAGTATGGAGAAAATAGTTCAGCCGTTTTCGTTAGATGGAGCTTGAAAAAAGCAGATATAGCTTGAATAAGCAGATGGTTCGACGATGTTTCCGTAGATGTCACTATGCATTTTAAATCAAGCCAGTAAAGCGTGTTTGCGAAACAATGACCTCAAGCCGCCTGCCCACATCAGTAATTTTAAAAAAGTATGCAAAGGATTGCATGCCTCAAGTGGCAATGGGCAGGGCACATAGCGAGGAGAACAGACGGCCGTTGGGGCGGAAAGCTCCTCGAGTGGAGGCCGCGTACAGGAAGTCGCAGCCGTGGCGCCCCCCACAAGGTGGACCGACGATCTGGTGAAGATCGCGGGAATCCATTGGATGCGGGCGGCACAGGACCGATCTGTGTGGAGAATATTGGGGGAGGCCTATGTCCAGCATTGGACGTCTATTGGCTGAAATGATGATGATGATGACTGATTCTTGAAGGTGGTCGTACTCGTACCTCTTAGCCGTTGAGTGTTGGTCGTTTCCCTCTAGATGGCGCTAGCACTAGCTAGCCGACTGATATATTTATTTCGGACAAAATATCCATAGAGTGGTTAGTAGTAATCCTTTATGCTAATGTTAGTAATGCATTATTTTCCATTAAGGCGATACTGCGATCTCACTAGCGCCGCCTATCGATTAGTATTAATTGTGACGAATATAGGATATTGTTGCAAAAAATGGACAATGAGATTCTAAAAAAAAGTATTTGTGATTTTACAAGATATATCTGGCACAAATTATCCCCTTACATGCAACTTCATTTTTAAGCCTAAAGTGGCCACTTTTAGCAATTCTCAAAAATTTGGTTTTTTTTTTATTTGATAGAAATGGGGTGAGCCCTGCGTATCATAGCCACTGCGACCAGTAGATGATCTATTGTGGCAGCCCCGTAACCTATTACAGCACCTCATGTAGCTCCAGTTCCAGGATAAACCCGAGAATGGAGCTGATGGGGGAGCTCTTGATCTCGTCAGCTGAGATCATGTGTGCTCCCAGGTGCCGGCTTCTGCAGCGGTGCAGCGCTATGCACTCGCCGAGGACGTGGATAATCGTTTCGTCCTCGCGGCAGAACCTGCAGATTTTGGTATCTGTAAGGCCCATGTTGTGCAAAAATTTGGTTACTTCCAAAGAGATATTTTGAGCCAGATATATCTTGAAAAATTACAAATCCTTTTTTTAGAATCTCATTGCCTGTTTTTTGCAACAATATCGTATATTCGTCACAATTAATACAAATTGATAGGCGGCGCTAGTGAGATCGCAGTATCACCTTAATTTAATTTAAATACTTGAAAGTCCCACCCATATGCATCATCATCATCATCAGCAACCCACACTCGTCCACATGCTGGACATAGGTCTCCCCTAATGCACGCCACTGCTCCCGATTTTAGCACCCCCTGCCCTGCCGTTACCGAGACCGCCGCCTTGGCCCGGAATAGCAGGGCTGCCGGGAACTGGGGGCCGGGGCAATACAGTATCTGTCATTAGGGGGGAATAGACCATAACCCACCACGCTGGTCCAGTGCGGGTTGGTGGGTGGTTCGCCCATATACATTGTGATCTATTTGCAGATCCGTGGCACAGTATAGTGTCCACATGCCAGTCCTTCTGTGAAGAACACTGCGCATAGATCTCCGTAGTATGGTAATATAAGCCTAGTTTTCTTTGTAGGTGTATCAGATGACTCACGTGTTTGCCTGTTTTTTGATATTGTTTTATTATTATTATTTTTTTACTTTTGTTACCGTCTTTAATTACGTAATTAGGTTTAAGGACCTGTGTAATTATATAAATAAAATAAATAAAATAAATAAAATAAATAAAATAAATAAAATAAATAAAATAAATAAAATAAATAAAATAAATAAAATAAATAAAATAAATAAAATAAATAAAATAAATAAAATAAATAAAATAAATAAAATAAATAAAATAAATAAAATAAATAAAATAAATAAAATAAATAAAATAAATAAAATAAATAAAATAAATAAAATAAATAAAATAAATAAAATAAATAAAATAAATAAAATAAATAAAATAAATAAAATAAATAAAATAAATAAAATAAATAAAATAAATAAAATAAATAAAATAAATAAAATAAATAAAATAAATAAAATAAATAAAATAAATAAAATAAATAAATAAATATATACGTATCCTGTACCTGTGTATGGGACTCTCAAGTGTATATACAAGTTAGTGTATGGTAGCCACTGACCTCTGCGCCAGCGCGAGCTTGAGCCGGTCGTTCTCGTAGCGCAGCTGGTGCTCCGGGCAGTCGGGCGGCGCGGGCTCCGTGCTGGGCGGAGCCGCTACGGACGCTAGAGGCCCGCGCGGAGCCCGGCCAACTGTGGCGTACCCGCCCTGAGGAGTTACACAACATTTACTAACATTTTTGTATAATGCAATGTTCGTAAATATATTACTATACCCGAAACTGGAATTCAAGACCAAAAAAGGTTAGGTACTACAATGTTGCCACTCCAATTAAATGATCTTTCAATAGTATATACCTATTTTCTAAAAACATACGCTGACATAATTTATTTATTGGTAATTTTGATTCTAAAATTTAAAGAAGTAATTCTTTTGAGTTATTTTTACATAAATACAAGACACTTTAATAAAAACTTAATCATTCGTTATGTTTGGTAGAAAAGCTGGTAATGCGCTTGTGTCTCTTCAGGTGTCAATAACATTTGAAGTTACATGTTGTTGTTTCGTGCAGTGAGGTGCCGCAAAGTGATATTAATATTAAGAATCTTTGAATTACATCATTTTTAACACTGCTATTAGTGTGTTGAATGAGTTTTCACGTGAACAACTCGCTAGGACCTATGAGAGTCAAATCCTGCGATTTCGGCAGAAGCCACAGATCGATAAATCGCTAAACGCCCCTTTATTGAGTAATTGAGATTTGACTGACCTTTGTCAAAATATCACTTGACAATTTTCCTTAAGAGTTATTTCGCTCAATAACGCTTAAAATCTAAAACATGTGCAATACTGGACGAATTAATTACTGGAGTGGTGGAAAACGTTATTATACAAGTGACCGACTCAGTTGTGACCGACTGTCTTAATAGTATGCCACACTTTCGTGGGTATTCATGGGTAATTCAATTTGTTTAAGTTCTTTACAATAACATTTTATCAATGTTGGTTGAGTAGAAAATAAAGTTTGTAATTAAGTCTCTATTTTTTGAGAAAATCCTCAACATGAATTGTTCCAGCAGCCTATACTAAGAAAAGAAGCATAAAACAAAAAGGTTGATCAAACCTGAAATCTTGATTTGACAATGACATAAGTGATATTGATAGATTTGACAGTGACGTATGTGTCGTAGTTTTTTTGGTCTTGAATTCCAGTTTCGAGTATAGTAACTAGTATTAGTAATTACATACTCAATGGTTTGTGTGGTTTAACTTCTAGCCTCTTTAACATTGTTTTTATTATATGCGTGGATCCACTCTCAACACTGATAAATGGAATCTAGTGGTTAACGTTGCTGATCACACATTAAGTTAATCTAATACATGTAATAGGCTAGTTACCACTATTTTCATTATTTAATAGAACGGTTCATTTAACACAATTATTTTACGCCATAAAAAAATTGTGATTTTTTTTTTGAAGCAGCTTGTCTAATATATTTTAAATTATATTTTCGCTATACAGCCATAAAAGACGTCCGCCATGATGGTGATTTAATTATCTGTGCCGTGACGTCACTGTTATTGTAAACAAGACGCGTGACTGTCATGACTGTCATAACCTTATAAATGAAAGACCATGAATAGCCTGAACGTTAACGTTTTGTTGTTTGCAATAATGGTGACGTAGAACCATAACGGACGGTATTTTCAATCAAGAGAAAAAAAATATAAATAACGGGATTATGTTGAATTTTTACAGCAATCCCTTAATAATATTTGAATTAAAAGTTATTTTTATAAATGGTGACATGAAAGCAACTTGCCTATTCTATTTTAAGATATTTAATATGTGTACTATTTGTTTACCCGAATAAAAAGAACATCATCATCATAACAGGAAATCTGAATCATGGTTATAATGGAGTAACATAATCATGGTATAACAGGAGAGCTGAATCATGGTTACACGTTTCAGAAACTAAACGTTCAGATTTCCTGTATTGTTTTCCTTTTTTATTTTACGCTTAGCTGTTATCAAAAACAGGGCCGTTTTTTAAAATGCGGCGGTTCAACGATTAACTAGATTGAATACGGCTGAATGAAACACGACCGGAATGTATTCATCGTCATACGTTATTCAATACGGCTAGCCATAATGTAATAAAGCGAGCGATTATCCGCCACTTTGACAGTTTTTTGTTCCGATTCTTAGCACTCGTGGCGCTGCTAGACATAACAACAAAAATGGCGTTGGATACAGACAAAAGTGTTGCGAAGTTATGAGTGAATTAAACAAAGAAAAAGTATCAAGTGTCCTTTACCCAAAGGTTGCCTGGAAGAGATTGCTCATAGTAATAAGGCCGCCTTCGTTGTACATATCCTGTAATACCTAGTATTAAGTTTTCTTACTATACTTTGAGTGCAATAAAAGTATATTCATTCATTCATTCAAATATGTCGATGTTTATGAAGAATGTTCAGGTGCAATCTAAGAATTTCTATTCTTTTCAATGTGGAACAGTAAAATAACTATCACCAATGGGAGTTTTAGAGCTAATAAGTAGTATGATGGGACTAAACGTGAGCCGCGTTATTGAAGAATGACAATCCGTCTAATCGTTGAACGGCCCTGTTTTTGATAACAGCTAGCCGTAATGTAATGCGGCGGATTATACAATCCGACTGCGACATGCACAAAGATTTGAATAACCTCAAGGTATGCATGCTCGGTATTGAAACAACCTCCCAGTCTAAAGCCTTCAACCCTACCTTATTTACTGAACTTTTCGCATCCAGCGCCCAACAATTTTCACAAGTAATATAACTTCAAAAGCAAGAAATATAAAGATGATGTACCTGCAATGTTGATGACACGGAGTGTGCTCTTTGATGAACCATCATTTCATCATTTTCTGTTTTGGGCTGTAACAAAAACAAATTTTCCTATAGTAAAGCATCAGCCTATAAACTGTCCCACTGCAGGGCAAAGGCCTCCATCATTTTCTACCGTGGGAGAAGCACGGTTCGGCATGAATGGGCCGACTCGACCGGAGTGATACCACGGCTTCACAGAAAACCGGCGTGAAGCAGCACTGTGCTGTGTTTCGCTGCGTGAGTGAGGGTGCCGGAGGCCCAGTCTGGGGGAAAGGGGTGTTTAAAAGTTGGCAGCGCTCTTGTGACTCCACTGGTGCCACGGGTGTCCATGGGCAGCGGCAATCGCTTACCATAAGGTGATCCGTCTGCTCGTCTGCCACCTATCACATAAGAAAAAAAACATGGAAATCAAGTTATCGTTACTATGATGGGATTAGGCTTAATCACCACGCTTGCCAAATGCGGATTGGTAATCACAAACCCGAGTTATGTTCGAAAAATTCGAAACATACTTTTTGCTCGACCCAGGAATCGAACCCAGGACCCCGAGATCACGGGCCGGTACTTAAACCACTAGACCAATAGGGCGCTCCGTAGAACGAGGGAAGAGTCGTAGTCGTAAGAACAAAGTATTTACATCCATTATCCCCTACAAGGTAGACTGACCTGGAGAAAATCGTTGTAATCCCTGTATATGAGGGGGGGCACTAGACAGATTAGTTTAGAGAATCTTGAGGGAAGTCTATCGCAGCAGTGGGCGTCTTTAAGCTCAAATGAATGATACTGATGGAGCTAAATTGGGCCAGCGTTACTCACCAGCGGCACCTGCGTAGGCATGGGCGCCGGCGGCTCGTCGGCCTGCGCGCGCGCCGCTAGTAGAGGACTCGCCGTCGCGCTCGCCACCGGCGTGGCGGCGCCACTGTTTCCGTTCGGCACGGTCTTCGCACCGCCGGAGCATTGCTGCTGTATCGCTTCCTTTACTTCTTGGAACTTCTCGATGAACTGGAAGAGAAAAGTCGTCGATATATACACGGTCGTAACATCTACGATGATATAATTTATTTTTATAGAGGTATATTTTATTAACAATAATAATAGGTAAACCGATAGGCGTCACGATAATAAAATAGAAATAACAAGACACGAAAAAGACTAGCCAGACGCTATCAAGCAGAAAAAAACTCCATCGTATGTTGTCTACAAAGGATCCAAGGTGGACGTGCGATCGCTGCGGCAGGGTGTGCCGCGCAGCGTTAGGGCTTTTAGAGCCATCAACGTCGATGTGGAATCCTACCAAACTACTAGCACTGCAACTATTATCTTCTTAGATGCTATGGCCAATGATGAGGTTAAACAAAAGCGCTACCTTGAGTCCAAATCGCTAAAGCAGTATGGCTATTCTGCCGCGCTAGCGATATCAGCAGTAAGTATGTTCAGCACCTGAACATACTCACTGTTGATATCGCTAGCGCGGCAGTACTAGATACAAACGTTCGAAATGACACATGCGAAGAGACAAAGTGAAGTCAGAACCAGCCATCTATTAATTGAGTGAGGCCCATAGGGGAGAGGGGGGACTATTAGGAGAAATTTCGTGTATTTATTTTCTATTTCTGAAACCACCTGCAATTTTTAGTAATTTCTTTCCCTTAGTTTCTTCAGTCTTATTCGTTAACGGATGCTTAATTTTCTAGAATGTCATTCGAATAAACTGTTATACAATTAGAGGTTTTAAACTTCGCAGCTCAGTATGCACAAAAAAAATATACGTGATATTAAAAGGCGGAGGAGGGCTAGTAAGAAACCTCACCAATCATCACCAGGGAGTGGGGTGGTGGGGTCAAGTCGATAAAAATCATCACGTGATTAATGCCGTGGCAGCAAATGCTGAGGTTGGGACCTGATTGACCACACACACTCACACCTCTTCTTGCATATCTGCTACTTATCTTCCCTGTATCCATGTCGTGTCACGTGTGCCTATTGTATAGTACTTGTAATACTTTAAACTTATTCCCTGTCCTATCATGTTGCTCTGTGTGTGTCCTATCATGTATCATCTTGCTGTGAATGTTGTGATGGTCAAAAAAATATTTTTCTTTTTTTTTCTTTGTTTCTAATGGACGGGCCCTTTAGGCGATCGATGACCGTAACTCACGAGACCACTCACCTTCCCCAGCTCAGCTTCGGAAGCAAACCCGAGTCCGTACACGGTGTTGGCGCGTACGTCGCTCCACTGGCCGAACTTCTGCGAGGTCTTCGTGAACGTCATGTTGGCTGTGATGGTGCTGTTGATCACCGCCTGGAAGGGAAATACTTTTTTAACATCATTCATTTTTTTTATGTTATAGGTGCCGTGAGCAGAAGGATCTTACTCAATAGTACGCGATTATCTACCTCAGCTCACCATGCAACACCAGTGGAGTCACAAATGCGTTGCTAAACCTTTACACCCCCTTTTCCTCCGTATTAGGCCTCCGGTACCCTCACTCACGCAGCGAAACAGCACAGACGCTGCTTTACGCGGGTTTTCTGTGAGGCCGTGATATGTGGCAGACAAGAAGACGGATCACTAAGAACTAGGTAAGCGATTGTCTCCGCTCATGGAAACCCGCTATGGCAACACCAATGGAGTGACATTTACTCGTTGAAACACCCACACGCTGCTTTATGTTGATTTTTCGTGAGGTCGTGGACTCATGCTGTAGCGTCGTTCTCACACGGTAAAAACATTCCCATTGAGTCGTTGCAGATTTTGGCCTGAGGCCCATCAGACTGAGGCCGGTTTAGCTCAACCCAGAATAATGGCTTTCCTCAAAGCTCATGACCCATCTCCTCTTCAGTAAACTATGATGGAATAAGTCCTTGCATTGAAGACTTTTTCGGTTAGTGGTCAATTACATGGAGCATCGAACCTATGAAATCTTTTGTACGCTAAGACTCACCTTAGTCCCCTCCACGCTGATGATCCTATACAGATTCCTCGACGAGTCGTAGAAAAACGACACGGAGACCGCCGCGGAACTGGCCGACATCCACGAGCGTTTCGTCTTCGGGTCTATGTGGAACACGTGCGCCTTGCACGTGAAGATCGGCTGCTCACTGCCAGGAGACATGATCAGTTATTACAGGAGATGGACGCAAGTGGCCAGGAGCGTTGGGAGCTCAGAGGATAAGAACGCAGCTTCCATATGGGGGTCGTGGTTCGAATCCGAGCATACACCTTTTATTTTATGAGATAGGTGGCAGACGAGCAGACGGTGATCCGTCTGCAATCTCTTACCTTCAGGTGATCCTGATGGTAAGAGATTGCCGCCGTCCATGGACACTCGCAACACCACTGGAGTCACAAGTGCGCTGACAACCTTTAAACTTCCCTTTCCCCCCCGGATTGGGCCTCCGGTACCCTCACACACGCAGCGAAGCGGTTTTGGTATCGCTCCAGTCAAGCCGGCCCATTTATGCCGAAGCGTGGCTCTCCCACGGTCAAAACCACTTATGGATTTTTCAAATCTACGTGCATATTTCTATCATTAGCTCGGTAGTGAGAGAAATATTTTGGATAGTATCTAAAAATCGTGGATACTTACAATAATTGAGATAATGATTCTGAAGTTTGTGTAACCGTGATCCAGTTGGTCTGGTTCCTCTGTTAAAGGGTTGTGAAGGGCAGACTGCGGTCGCTACATTGTAATTGCTAGACTTCAAGATTCCGGGACATAATCTGACCTTCACAACCCTTTACCAGAGGACCGTTAAAAGGTTGTAAAGGGCAGACTGTAGTCGCTACACTGTATTTGCCAGACTTCAAGATTCCGGGACATCATTTGACCTTGACAACCCTTTACCAGAGGATTGTTAAAGGGTTGTGAAGGGCAGACTGCAGTCGCAATATTGTATTTGCAATACTTCAAGATTCCGGGACATCATCTGACCTTCACAACCCTTTACCAGAGGACTGTTAAAGGGTTGTGAAGGGCAGACTGCAGTCGCTACATTGTATTTGCAATACTTCAAGATTCCGGGACATTATCTGACCTTCACAACCCTTTACCAGAGGACTGTTAAAGGGTTGTGAAGGGCAGACTGCAGTCGCTACATTGTATTTGCAATACTTCAAGATTCCGGGACATCATCTGACCTTCACAAACCTTTATTAGAGGACTGTTAAAAGGATGTGAAGGTCAGACGGCATTCGCTTCATTGTAATTGCTAGACTTCAAGATTCCGGAACTTCATCTGACCTTCAAATACTTTACCAGAGGACTGTTAGAGGGTTGTGAAGTCAGACGGCAGTCGCTTAATTGTAATTACTAGACTTTCCGAATCCTAGATCATTGTCCAAGCGTATGCGGCGACAGCTTTGGAAGCAACTGGGAATTTCACGGTAAAATTTGGAGTATAGAAACTGAACATTACGCCCGTATAATCAGACGATTCTTAACTATGTAGTCATCTTGTAGTCTTATTCACAAGGACTTAACTTATTTACGACGCGTTCAATCGTTTACGATATCGCATCAAATCGATCGTAACAATGAATCGTATATAGGGTCGTAAAGCAATAGCAGCTTACAAAGTATTGGAGTATTCGGGTGTATGAGACAATCATATGGTCATCCCTTTGTTGGCGGTTTTAGTCTTTCATCCAAGGGTACAAGGTTCAAAGTATTCATGGCAAATATATTGCCAGGTATGATGGGTCTTCGGGAGTTGCCACACTGGCGGATTGCGAGCGTTTTCAAGGCGGAGCGACGACGACGACGACGACGCAGCGAACACGGCGCGGATGCGTGACAATTTCCACGTCCCGTGTTAAATTGTCTAAGCTATATACTATTTCACAAAAATATTCAATTTAGTTACTTAAAATAGTAAAAGGCATCGGAAAAAAATATTAAAACCACACTTAAAACTTTGTTCCCATAGCCCATTCCAATGAAGCGACAGCCGTCTGACCTTTCCAACTGTTTAGACAAGGGAACCAAACCAACTGGATTACACATACAGAATCATTATCTCAAATATTTTGAGAACCTATCCGAGATGTGGAGGTTTCCTCACGATGCTCACCGCCGAGCTAATGGTAGAACTGTGCACATCGATTTGTAAAATCCAGAGATCGCATGCTCGAATTCGAACCACGATCCCCTTATGGCCCATTTTAATCCACTGAGTTACCATCGCTCTTGATAATGCAATATTTCCTGTATTTTTAGATCAATCACATTCGGTACACATTGACTCAGTGCTGGAAAAATGTAATGGTGTGCTTTTCATTCTGGATCAAATTTTGGGGACACGAAACAGGTACTTTGGCAAAGCAGACGAAGTGACGTCATAGGTTGTTTGTAATGTTACAATAATTAGACCCAAGCCTTAATTTCAAAACCATTGCTCTACAAATTTTAACTATTAGATATGAATTATATATTAGCATACATTTTTAGCTTAGCTGTCCTGCTTACAATTAGAAGTTGCAAAACTTTAAAAGCAATACTGAAATGGTGCATTATTTCAAAAAGTCTACATGAATTTTCCAATTACCATTATTGCTGTAATAATTTTAGTCACGTGGGTGAGAAAAATGTTTACCAATACTAGTTATTGATATTATTATAAATAATATTGTGTTTTTTTACATGCCTAATGTTTTTTATTTAATAACGTACCACAGACTCTAAGTCTGTGCCTTTATTTCCAAGTTACCACATCACTAGTTTTATGTAAGCTTAGGCTTTAATATTGGTTTTTAGGCAATATCTTAATGCATCTAAAAATAAAATAATAATATAAATAAATAGTCCTATTTCCACCACCAGTATCAACCCAATTAACATAATGAAATTAGAGTGATTTCTTTTTCATTATTTTTTTTACAATATTACTTATTGTAAGACCAGCAACATTTTCCACATTTATATTTCATTGTAGAAAGAGAACTACTAAGTTCTTTGTATTTACTACAAAAAGTAAAAGACAGCTAAATTTGTTGTATTAAGTTAGGTTAGTCAGACAATGCTATTCATAATATAATATTTTGACAATATTGATAGTATTGTCTAATTTTCTCTATTAATACTAGTAATAGTGGCTATAATAATAACATGGCATTAAAATAAAGTAGATATATGTTATCTATTAAACTTTGCCGTGTGGTCCCGGCAGAGTAGAATAGGCTAACCTCACTCTTACCGAGGTGTCGTAAAAGGCGACTAAGGTAAAGCTGCTGGCATGATCATCAGCACCCAGAGAAGGAAAACTCTGCATTTATATCAAAACCCTCGCCAACCCGTCTGCCAAGCGTGGTGAGTATGACAATTACCCCTCATGTGATTGAGGGAGGCCCGTGCCCCAGCAGTGGGGACTTAAATGGGCTGATGATGATGATTAAAATAAAATAATAAAATAAAGGGTTCTTGCTAGCATTTAATTAGAGTACAACTTAATAAATAAAATTATTATAATATTCATATTTAATAAACATAGTTATAGTTGGTTAAGAATTATTGTATTTTTTTTTAAATGCAAGATATAATAAGGTATTTTATTTTATTTTATTATTAAAATAAAAATGAACCCCTAAACCCCAGTGAATTAATTACAAACTGCAGTGCTCAAACATCGTGATAATTCAATTGATTGAAGGAGAACACAAACCAATTGGATTACATTACAACCACAACACGTGACACACAGACTTACACATTATCCTCATTGTGTTGCATTGTGACCTTCCACTAACACCTTTCAACTGATTAACCACTTAGGCAATTGTCTTATGAATGCTCTAATGTTTTTGGCTAACGTTTCTGACACTTCCACAAGTCTAACGGCTTAGTAAGTATTAAATGCCAATTCTGACTATATCAGATTAGCTATGGATCCAGTTTGTGACTACGGTTATCTATAATGCTGGAAATGGACAGAATTTTGCTTTAGAATTTAATAAAAATTACATGCCTACTCGCTCAGTACAATTTTTTTACATAATGTTTTTTTTACCGTGATAGGTGGCAGACGAGCAGTGCAGCCACACTTCGGCATGAATTGGCCGGCTCAACCAGAGTGATACTACGGCCTCACAGAAAACCGGCGTAAAGCAGCACTGTGCTATGTTTCGCTGCGTGAGTGAGAGTACCTGGAGGCCCAATCCGGGGAAGGTTGGGTTTATAGGTAGGCAGCGCACTTGCGACTAAACTGGTGTCAGCGGGTGTCCATGGGCGGCTATATATACTTAATAATATTACAGTAATGTAAATACGTACACACAAGATACCTATCTATTGGTATTCATAAACCTTTCAAATGCTGAACAAAAATATTTCCCACGATTTTTCGATGTTAACACACAAAGATACATTGACAGACAAAAGACTTCATTTTGAATGCCAGCATTCACTTAGCCGAACAAGTATATATCTTATTATGTCCTCCTTATAGTCACTATGTGTGTGAATTACTTGCTATTAAAGTAATGGTTTAGATACTTAACAGCATTAATTATCTTGAACAATGAATGTAAATGTGTTGTTTTTGAATAGCATCCTTAAATTATATTTCCGTAAAAATTACTGTTAACCTAGTTTTAGACTTTATGCCATTTCAGGTTGACATTGAAGTAACCAATCAATAAGAAGATATTGTTATATTTAGGCCTGAATCCACTAAACATTAATCAAGTCTCGTCAGATTTGTGTAGAATGACAGGGCAATAACATAGATTTAGTATTGGTTAAGCTTTGTTGAATCGGGCTTTAGGAATTTCTTATTAGGATAGTAATATCATTAATCTGTAGTTTATAAAATTATTTTTTTCAAACACAATTTTTCCCATTTGTGATTTTAAGGCGAAAATTTCGGCAGTTATTTCAGATATGACACATTCTAAATATTTAAGATATATACAATCACCGATTTATCATGACTAGACAGCATTATTGATGAATATCTATAGATAAGGAACTAATGCATTGCCCAATAATAGTTGTTATGATTAAGACTATTGTCAGATTATGATCTGTAACAAAAGTTGTGATGAAATATCATATCTACCATAAGACTGATTTTATCTTAGATGTAGGATTCTTTTTACAACTACAGAAATATTTTATTGCATTATTATAATAAAAAAAATATGTTGAAATTGATTATTCCTTATTCATAATAATTATAAGAGGAATCCACCAGACCAGAGTTTACCCAGAAAAGTAGATAGGCAACAAAAACTGTTGGTTCTTAAATTGTTAAAGATAAGAATGTGTCTTCAAATAGGAATCAATGTTCCAGCTTTTCAGTAGATGTTTTCTATTAAAAACATTAAAATAACCATATTTTATGGTAATATTGTTAATACTCATCACACAAAAATATTTAAAAGTTTTGTCACATGAAAACATCCTACATGTGCATTAAGTACTAATATAGACACATTATCACTTTGTTTGCATCCAGATTACTGAATACCTTAAGAAAAAAAACAAAGTATTCTGCCAGTTATAGCCCAAAAGGACCAGATACTGTAATAAAATTAAATTACTCTCTCCTCACTCTTTTATTCATAAATTAGGTAAAATTGTTTACTTTGAATCTGCTAAGCTTCTGACTGATCAACAGATTGGCCATCTGTTTTCAATCTACCATACTATTTCCATTCATTTTCTTTAAAGATTTACAGAGCCATGGAATTACAAGCACGCACGAATTACCGAGCGTGAGCGGTAAGAGGCGTACAAAAACTAAATTACCCTGATCTGGATCAATTAATGACTAGGTATAGAAAACAGAGTGCGCGAAATTCCGATGTATGATTCGTGTGTACTGAGCGAGTTTCGAGGCAATGACTCGTGTATCTAACAGGCGCTTATTAAGATGAGGTCTCACAAGCAAGGAGATGACATTATAAATAACCACCCGCGACCTCACGACCTTAGCGAAAAGGTAAAGGCACTCAATCGTGTGCAATCGATGTGTAAATGCCTGATCAGACGTAAATGCACTAGGTACGAAACTAAGAGCAGGCTGGAAGGGAAACTAATAATTTAGCATCCCACGACGAAGGTAAGCGCCAAAAATAATTTCGCGAGCTAAATAACATAATTCTTGGAAGGGAAACCAGAAATATCCCTTCGCTTTGGTAAAATGCATCCCCTCCCTAAAAATAACAAGGTGTCCGTGAAATACGATTTTAGCACACTATACGTGAAAGTTCATGAATAAAAAACTGATATATTTTTGCACTGTAATATTTTGAATATAACTTACCCCATGTTTTCTTTTCCTGCTGTCATTTAAACACACTAATTTATAAAATATTTTACTTCATAATTCCCAATTTTTCACTCGCGAGAACTGTCACTTTACGGCGGGTGTGCCATAAACTGAAGAAGTTAGTCAGAGTTGCCAGAAAATTTAAAAATTGTGAATGTTATTGTCTATGAAAATAAGGTTAAAATAAAGTTAAGTAATTATTCTGTAAATAAGACAATAGCATGCCTTAAAATTACTTACATGTTAACCCGATAATACTATGACGAGTTCTTAAAACGTTCTTGGCGTTAAACTTATTTTTTATGTTCTGCCATCTAGTTACCGCTAGTAATAACACATCGACTAACAAAATAGGACCTAGTTTTGCTACTTCCCGCTAGATGGCATTGTAATCAAACTTTTCATTAGTCCCCACTAATTCCCCAATAAATATTTCGTTGTAAAGAGAAAAGAAATAAATGATTTCCCGAATATTTCTTTTTTCCTTTCTGTACTTGGCAAAGAACCATTTTTTTCTGCTTAAGGCAACTTACCAACATACCTGTTCCAGTGGCATTGAACTATGATAATGTCATGGTAAATTGTGTTTTCAAAAACCATAATTCCTGATACGGTTTCTAATTTTGATTGCCTACTGATAAAGAGCTTAGCAACTCTTTATGGGGCGGGTTTGTTAGGTTTCAACCCTCACCTACTTACCTACACAACCTAAACATGAGAAAAATATCAAAAAGTTGAAAGGTAGAAGAAAAAATACCTGACATCGGCCTAGCCACCCGCGTCGATCAAAAAAGCGGTCGACAATCGAAATTTGTCCCGCGAGAAGACCTCAGGGATCCCTCCTACTGCTACCTACTTACTCGAAAATCAACTGGAATAGGTAGTCAAGAAACGGAGAGCAAGGAGTGGAAGCATTCAACCAGTAATTTACGTGAGTTGGTTTTCTTTTTCTATTACATATATCTTTGGATATGATGATCCCATCAGTGAAACGCTCTTACTTTGGAGATAACAGCCTTTATTCTTCTGTTGTTTTATACACTGTATCGTTAACAATATAACTTCTTATTCGTGAATCAGAGGACAGACATGAATTGATCCGGAGAGATCTAAACATAGAGAGCAGGTGGCTTTGGTCAAAGTGTCCCTCTGTACCATAGACACCTTTTCTCTGTGGAAAAAATATATGGCCTGTATACATGCGCCCACAACTACCCCCCTATGGAGACGTTTTAAATATAAAACAATAGTATTCATGTACAGGGACAGCCAGACATTATGTATCAAGTATTCTACTTACTTAAGTTACAAAACATAATATATGGGTATTGTTATTTAAACTCCGCTCTGCTCAGCCCTGCGACATAGTCTTGGGATCGGTTAGTAGAGGGACCACTGAGCAAAGGGAAGGTTGCTGCGTGTTCAGATCACTTCGGGGTCACCAATTTGGATATGATGATCCCATCAGTGAAACGCTCTTGCTCTGGAGATAACAGCCTTTATTCTTCTGTTGTTTTAGACACCGTATCGTTAACAATATAAGTTCTTATTCGTGAATCAGTGGACTGACATGAATTGAGCCGGAGAGATCTAAACATAGAGAGCAGGTGTCTCTGGTCAAAGTGTCCCTCTGTACCATAGACACCTTATCTCTGTGGAAACAATATAGGGCCTGTATACATGCGCCCACATATCCATCTTCTTGGTTCTGACATACTTAGTTACTTTCCTGGTCTAGGAGGTACTCTCCTAGGATCAGTGGCGTATCAGGGCTAAATGTAAAAGTGGGCGTGGGGGGTCGGGAGTGGCCACATGGGGTCCTCTTCAAGAAACACGTGGCTCTGCAATGACATATTTCCTTACTTGAGAGGGCCTCGCAAGCAAGAATGTTTACCGATAGGGACACGACCACGAGGGGCCTCCTCGTGAGGCCCCCTTGAACTACGTCCCTGCCTAAGATGCTAAAATTACGGAAAAGTCAAATATAAGGATGTCAAATATATTCATTCGGGGCTAGTCCGTAGACTAGCCCCGAATGAATACTTGCTTCCACTCTTAGGCTCCTCCGTGTCTAATAGGGTAAGGAGGGGGAATGGCGTTCACTTAAGGAAAAACATGTGTATTTTTTTAATTAATTATTTTAAATGAAAATTATGAAACGTAATAAATTCTTTAATTATCTATTAGTCAACAATTTAACTACAGAAGCTTATATCTATGACCCATTAATAGTAAAAAAACATTTTAAAAAAAACATGTTTGAGCGGCATTGCCCCTGACATTGGGTAATGCCGCTCGAGGTCCGGGCTAATGACGCCTAAACATGTTTCTTGGAAAATATCAAACAAGAGACATTATAATTAAACAAAATATTAACGAGGTCAAGTCTAAAATCACAAATTAGCATATTAGTACTGAAGATCAGCCTTTTAGACTTACCGACAAAAATCATGAGACGAAAAATTAGATCAGTGCGGGCGCAAAAAATGAAACGCACTTCACCGTCGCATGACGCGGGCTGACTGTCCGATCGCATCGTTGTAGGTTCGAGGACCCTTCCCCTCGCCCTCCACACAACGTGGCGTGTTGCTATGTACTGTTTTGACAGAGCTACAGAGGTGGGCGCTATTACCCACTGAGCGCTATTCCCCCTGCTTACCCTAATGAGCATAAATCTAATAAAAACTCTCTTTTGGGCCATCGTGCTTATTGGGTCTGCTGGCTATCCAAGCCACCCCAGAAGCCCGACCTGTTACAACTGTAAAGCTGCCAAAATGCAGGACCTAAACCACTCGGCCACGGATAGAATATGTTGCCTTCTTATCCGCCAAGCAAACCAAGCCGACATGGACTCTGCGTACGAAGAATATTATATTCTCACTACTACCTTCTAAACTACCATCAACCCCCCCTATTAGGTGCAGAGATCGTATCATCAACTTAACCCGTCAACATGCACCACTAGATGATAGTGAAGCATAGATTGACGGAAGTATCTAAGTGTTGAAACCCCACAATATCCCAAGTCCTCAAAAATAAACCTTACCTCTCCCCATAGTCCAAAAAACTGTTCTCCCAACCCTTACCCAATTACTTTTTTCTTATCCCTCAAGATAGTGCTATGCACACAGTAAATAAAATTGGCACCTCGGTGCCCCGATCAACAAAGCCCTTTCCAGGGAGAGTGCGGCTATAACCCTGGAAAGGGCAAAAACCCCTGAAGCCCAAACTTTTGGGTAAGTACTTAAAACAGGCTTCGCGGATCCTGCTGATCGTTCCGAGGTTCGTTCGTTCCAATTTTAGGCTCTACTTACCTACATATTCGCTACAGATATGTAACTATTTATTCATTTGCATTTTAACAACAATACAATACACTAAACTAGGTAAGTAGGTACAAGTATTTATTACATTTATCTTCTCTTCTTTCTTCTAAATACGCCTTTCATTCATCATCATAAAACTATTATGCGCCCGCGCACGCTGAGTGGTCAGCACTTTGTCGTCGGAACTAGTTCAGTGTATCGAGTGAAAGTGATCTTATGTAAAAAATATATAGCTCCAGCCATAAGGAGAAGCATAACGTCATCAAGACTGACAAATTATTTTATTTTGGTAGGTAAGTACACTTGGTCACAGTAAAGTTTTGTCTTCCGTGTAATGTATAAGTTTAATAAATGAAATTAATAAATGAATATCTCGGGAAACGATTTCGGGGTTACAACCTCTGGGCAAACACTTACCTACACTATTTACTAAATAACCATTCACAAATGTTGTGTCCGTTTTTGTGCGCGAAAAATTTATTACCGCCAAAAGCGGCCACATTTAGCGTGAATCCCGTCACCTTAACCCGCTGAGTACCTATAGGTCGATTCACGAAAGATGGCCACAAATGGCCAGCGTTTATGCATGTCATCTCATGAAGAAAATACTTAAGACAAAGAACATTTTCAATGAACTAGGTATGTAAGTATGTTTAGTCTAAGCCCTTATAATGTGTCAAATTGAGACTGAGGCAATTCTTCATGAGATTACATACGTTGACGTCATTAGTGCTTTACTTCGCCTTAACACCCATCGATTCAACAGAACCGTCGAGTTTACCAAAATATTCGGCTGTTCCGCACTGGCCCCGGCTGCGTCTCTTTACGTAACGATGTTAGAGGTATATCTGGACTGTGACGGGCAGAGGTACCTTCTGAAATCGACTATTAGGGGAGACCGGGTACAAATGTAACGGCGGGTCGAAAGTAACAAATGCTTTCAAAATTTATCCAATGAGCGAAAACCGCTTTGCCGCTATCAGGTAATACCCGGGAGCGCCCACCTCATTTGCATTTGGTCGCCGCGTATGCTACGCACTTTTAGGCTGTGTTACTAGACGCTACGTGAATTTACAAACCTAAAAGTACTTAAGGTGACGGGTAGAAACACTAGCGACGCCAATCGATTTTAATTTTTAGCTACTAAACCGGATCTATTGCAAACAATTTTGTGGTTACAGCCTCTCGGCAAACACTTATACTATTTATTAAGTAACCATGCTGAAATGTTGGGTCCAACGCGTACGCGAAAAAATTGCAAAAAGTGAATCAATTTTTCGCGTACAAAAACCCCGAAATTGTTTGAAATAGATCCGGTTTAGTAGCTAACAATTAAAATCGATTGACGTCGCTAGTGTGCCCTACCCGTCACCTTAAGTTTTATTCCGTTTTTTTATTCAATGTTTTGATAGTCTTAAATGCATGATCTTAATCAGAATGTTTGCTTATCTATTCTATATTAAAGTGGTTGTACATCGCGTAAATATTTTTTGTGTAGCACGTTTGAACTTGCCGCGTGGTCCCCAGCAGAGTAGAATAGGCCACCCTCACTCTTACCGAGGTGTCGTAAAAGGCGACTAAGGTAAAGCTGCTGGCATGATCATCAGCACCCAGAGAAGGAAAACTCTGCATTTATATCAAAACCTTCGCCAACTCGTCTGCCAAGCGTGGTGAGTATGGCAATTACCCCTTATGTGATTGAGGGAGGCCCGTGCCCCAGCAGTGGGGACTTAAATGGGCTGACGATGATGATGATGACGTTTCAACTTAAGGTCTTAAGGCTTCGAACCACAACGTGTTACTTTCGACCTGCCTACGTAGTGGGAAGTAACAAGTTACGTTTTTTTTAAGTTTCTGTAATTCAAATAAAACTTACAATAATGTAATAAATTGAGTTGCTAGAGTAAATAACATGAACTGATGTTTTAAATTTAGTTATTTTAATTGAATGACAAGAATAACGTCCATCCAGAAATCAAGGTAAAAGTACAAGGTGTTACTTTTGTACCCGGTCTCCCCTACTGTCAAAACTTTAAGATTACGGCGGAGCGCGTTCAAATTCAATTCACGACGAGCTTCGCCGTTCCTTGGACTCGAACGCTTACCATGAGGCAATCCGTCTGCTCGTCTGCCACCTATCACATAAAAAATCGGATCTCTTAACGCGTTACTACGCGTTAAGTGATCCGATGTTTTTTATGGTATAACTATAAGATATAGGTAGGTATAAGTATCTTATCTTATCTTATCTGTTAGGGGCCATTTTCATGGGGCACGTCGACCCTAAGGGATCTTTTGTACCTCCCCTATCTTTTGCGCTCTTACTCACGAAAGATTCGTTTCATCAGCGTTACGATGTCTTTCGGATTGAAGTGCCTGTAGCCTCCTTTTTTAGGATAAGCGTTACCTAGAAGACACATTCTGCCTCTGGCTAGTGAGTCGCATTCACATAAAAGATGTTCTATGGTTTCCGTCTCCTCCTTGCATGCTCTGCAGTCGCTGTTCGATGTCATGTTTATCTTCATCAGCATTTTGTTCGTTGCATAATGCCCTGTTAACGCTCCTATGAGCATCCTTGTCTGTTGTCTATTGCCTCCTAGAAGATATTTTTTCCATATCTTTGTATTGTCTCCTATGAAGGCCTTTGAACGTTTCATTCCTAGTATTTTCTTCCATTCCTTAGGTATAAGTATAATACATAATTACTTACATCAATATTTAAACTTTGTTCATATCATCACATTCATCACTTACCTACCATCACGTGAACCGCTACTCGCTTGTAAGTCCGCCATAATGTGAAAAAAATATCTTTGATGTATTTCAAGCATCAACTCGTAATGATAATTAACATCATTGATAACGAACAAAACATAGATAACAAAGCATCATGTGTTATTAATAGTTCCACATAATTTATCAGTTATGCGTATGCGCATGCGGTCACGGCCGGCGCGAGGCCGCGCGAATCGAGGGGAGTGCGCGTGCGACTTCCTGTTTGATACCGAGTTTCTTTTTGGAGCCCAATTCTCGGGACCTCAGATATAAAATAAAAAATGTCAAAAAATCCCTCGGTTTTTTCGGTACAGCGCCCCCTGTGCTATTATTTCCAAATAAATTATAAGCCTAGGTCAACTGGACTTTTTGGATTTGCCGTAGTCGGGTAAAAACATGGTGGATGTCACATAAATAAATAAACAAATAAGTAAATAAATAAATGAAAACCATAAAAAAACTTTGTTTTTGCTACATATACATATATTACGACGACCCGTTTGGAACAGTGGTAGTGAACGCTGCCTTTGGTCCAAGGGTTGCAGGCTCGATCCCCGCACATTACAAACATTTGTGTGCATGAACATGTTTGTTTGTATTGGTCTGGGTGTTTCCTATGTATGTATTTACAAAAGAAAAGTATTATATGCATATATTTGTAATCCCACTGTGGATTCTGATATCCGTAACACAGGTACAGCTACCTATCTCGGAGTCAGATCAATGTATGTGATGTTGTGAAATATTTATTTATTTTATTTTATTCCTATACGCGATATGATTAACCAGTTTAGACTAGGCTAAACTAATTGGTCCTGATATAGATATGCACACTATAGGATATTTATTTATGTTTGAACCGATTTAGATAATTATTTTTAGTTGGAAAGTAGATAGTCCCGGAATGGACCATAATAAGGACATCAGGATCTGATGATGGGATCCTGGAAAAATTGAGGGAATGGAATTTGGAATGGAAATTGGAATTTGCTCATTCGGATCATTAGGCTCGCTAAAACACGAAGCTATAGATATAGCTTCGTGCACTAAAATCATTCAGCTCATCCGGATCATTCCTCTCATTCGGATCATTCGGCTCACTCAGACCATTCAGTTCATTCGGATAATTAGGCTAACTCGAACTCGAGATCCATTTGAATCGAATGATAGGTACATTCGGAGCGAACATATGAGATTCGGAACAGTGTATCATTTGGCTAAGTCAGATCACAGAGTAGCTTCACTAAGAATTTCTTTACGAAAAATTAGGTACAAATTTTTAGCCGGAACCTCTTGGGCAGCCGTCGCTGGAATGTGCAACCCACTACCGACGGCGCCATCAGGGCAGTCTTACAAAAATTGCTATAAAATATCGACTATAGTCTGCAAGAAGTCAGCGTAGGTACCTACTTAGTAGGTACATCTGTCCGGGCACAAAGGGAATGCCAGGAAATAAGCCATAATCTGGAAGGCGGCGCCTCACACTTTGATATGGTGTGATGCCAATAGGATTCTCTTAACTCCGCGTGACATTCCATGGCAATCCAACTAGCGATTCTACAAAATAAAGTCTGACAATACAGGCAATTTATCAGGTTGTATTTAAGAGGAAAGTCTCCTATTTTTTAATGAAATATAGCCTTTAATTAAAGTTAAAGACGAACTGACAGGCAATTATTAAAACGCGAAATGGCATTTAAATACTTACATATTTTTTGTTTCAGACCTGCATGAGATAGTAGGTGTAACTTCTTTTTTTTTTGTGATAGGTGGCAGAAGAGCAGAAGAATTACCTGATGGTAAGAAATTGCCGCCGGCCATGGACACCGGAAACCTCAGTGGGAACATGGGAAGCGTGGCTTTCCAACGTCCCTTTGACTTTGAGTCAAGTAGCACTGTGACCACACTCAGAGAGAACACATTTTTTTAGGTGGCCCATAAGAAATGCGTTATGCATATCCATCCGTCTGTAAACGGATGGGTTATGTCGGACTCTCCTCTGGCGAGAGAGGCATACCGACTAAAACTCCTGGGACTCTCCCTCATCTGTCCATAAGTGGGCGAGGGATATGAGTCCAGAGCTCGGAGCCTTTCACCACGTCACCCCCCGGATAGGGGACGCCCGCCTAGACGTCGGGCACGGCGCTTCTCCCCCCGGGGCCGGGGGAGGGATGGGGACAGCCGAGAGTGTGTTCCGTCCCCACCAGGCATAGGAGGAGGTCCGTGCAATGCCGGTGGTGGGGATACAGCCCTACGCGGCAGCGGACCTGAGAGAGAACACAATGCCTTAATCTAGTCGAACTTGACGTGAAAGGAACAGGAATAAAGGAAGAAAGAAGGGAATCACTTACCATCAGATGTGCTGGTCTGCTTGTTTGTCCGCAATAACGAATGTAAAATACAAATGTTTGCGCAGTGGATAAGAACGTGTGATTCTGTTATCTATATATTCTATATATTCTGTTTCTTAATGGCTTCGTAGGTTCGAATCCAAACTGACACCTCTGGATTTTTCAAATCTATTTGCGAATATCATTTCCTCGACTGAAAAACGTTTCGGATAGTTTCATCATCATCATCATTAGCCCATTTAAGTCCCCACTGCTCGGGCACGGGCCTCCCTCAATCACATGAGGGGTAATTGCCATACTCACCACGCTTGGCAGACGGGTTGGCGAGGGTTTTGATAAAAATGCAGAGTTTTCCTTCTCTGGGTGCTGATGATCATGCCAGCAGCTTTACCTTAGTCGCCTTTTACGACACCTCGGTAAGAGTGAGGGTGGCCTATTGTACTCTGCCGGGGACCACACGGCGTCGGCTGTCGGATAGTTTATCAATCACAAATTTCGGCCACATATTGCGAAGAGAGGATGACAGCATTGAAATACTGGTTATTGTTGGCAACACTGAAGGCAAATCACGAAGCCGATCACCAACACGATGGTCTGGTCTGACCAAATAAAAGGAGCAGAGAGAAGGAGAAGAAGAAGAAGAAGGAGAGAGAGAATTGATAGGGATGTATATCAAAGTTGTACGCGTGGTGAGGGTTACTCCCAATCGGAATCAATGGAGAAAGTTTGTTTAGTTGATGAGTTCCAGCGACCATGATCCTGATTAATGAGGGACTGACTAGAGAGTTTCTCAATTGCTGAGACAATTATTCTGAACGTGTAATTGAAGTTTGGAGTCCTATTGGTCTGGTTCCCCTGATGGGTTGCGAAGACGGCAGTCACTTGGTTGTAAATACAGTGACGGAGCGTGAGTGTCTGCCGCCCGGAGTGTAAGACTATTCGGGCGCCCTCCTTTCTACCTCGACACTCTCCCCGCCCCAGGATGAAGCCTAGATTTTACCGTCCCCTCAAGCTAAAGAGTGCTGCGCCAACTACTTACTAGTGGCGAAGCGGTGTTGTTGGCGCCTTCTTTCCTTCCTGCACTCCCCCGCTCTCCCTAAGATAAATCCGAGATTTTTCCGCCCCATGAAAATGCCGTCTGGGACGCACCCACAACGATAAGCTACTGTGTAAATCCAAACCAGTCTTGCAAAATCCCGGATTGTGTTCCAAACGTGGGGTACGTTTGTAACACAATCCAGGATTTGGCAAGACTCTAAAGCAACTGCTTTGGTCGCAACCATTAATATCAAACTAGTGCGACCCCCTTTTTTTTTTTGACGCTGGGGAATGCCTCCTTATGCATACCCTCCTGCCAGGGGGCAGGTGCAGGTGGGTTCTGTCGGGCTCTCCTCTGGCGGGGGCTTCTCAACCTCTACGCCACCGAGGTGTAGTATTTATAAAGCGACATCTGCGCAAGAGGTACCGGGTTCGATAAGTTGTCGGTTAAAAATTCTTAGTGTCAGCCCGGAGTCTGGAAGTTGGCGGTCTTTTACCTCGGAAAGCACGTCAAGCCGTTGCTCCTGCGCCCAACTCTGGTATTGTCATCCTGGTGTCCCATCGTAATACGAGGGCAAGGGAATAGAGAGTGCACTTGTGTTTGGGCACACACTATAGCTGCTATAGTGTGTGCCCAAACACCACTATAATATATCCTGAGTACGTAGCTGATCGTTGAGATTGGCCGCCGTAGCCGTAATCGGTTGGAGGATATTAATGGCGCACTAAGATGAGTGCCTGTGATAGTAATAAAGGCCGACAAGGTCCGAGGAAAACCCGAATTTGCAGAAGGCCGCCATAAACAGATCAACAGGAAGTGTGAGAGGAAAACTCTTTGTTTACCATTTGCTGTACACTGTTGCAATATTACTTAAGGGATTACAAAGTAGGCACTTATATTAGAAGGACCTAACAAAGTTATGGTCTGCCGTGCCGTGGCCCAAAATATAGAGGAATGGCGACTTGTTGTGCCGAAGGCCAAGATCCTCGCTGAGCTATTTGAACAAGTAAGCAATCACCTATAAAGTACTGGGTGTCCTGATAGATCGTACCTATAGCATTTAGAATGAAGCGGAGGGAGACCTGTAAAGTAAGCTCATTGGTAATGACCCAATACAGATAACACACTGGTAAATATGTAAACAGATGATGCCATAACAGCGAGTTTGTAATACATGTCACTGGATGGCGCCACTGCGCCAGCCAATTATAGCGCATGCTGTTTCTGATTCTCTCTCTCCTCCTGTTGCCATTTTGCGTGCCTGTTGTTGTTTTTATACAATAAATATTTTTTACTTCATTTTTACGAGTTTACTATTCTACAACGGACCCTATGGACCCTTTTCACACACTAATTTGAGACTTTTATGCTGTCAATTTTTGGCGCATTTATTTTGTCGTCCGTTTTCCGGATGGGAGTTCTTTAGAATTCTGGGCCAAGATTGCCTAGTTTTTGACTCTCCATATTAGGTAACCACGGTTGCTCTCAGCTGAGAGCCACGGTCATCGACATAGCTCACCGGATTAGCAAGTTGAAATGGCATAGCGGCTGGTCATATCAGCCGCAGAACTGACAACCGTTAGGGTAAACGAGTTCTGGTTGGTAAACGTAGTTTAGGCAGCCTTCAAACCAAATGGAATGGCGATTTGAGCAGAAAGGTTAGCAGGAGTTGGATGCCAGTAGCCAAAGATCGATCGGAGTAGCGAACATTTAGAGAGGGCTATATGTACAGTGGCGGACACATCAAGCTATACAAAACTGTCAAATTTCTTCATTCGATTATAAACCTTATATTGTTACACATTGAGTTCGAAACCGATTAAGGAAATTTGACAGTTTTGTATAGCTTGACCTGTCCGCCACTGTACGTACAGGAAGTTGCAGCCGTGGCAAGCCCCCTCACCAAGGTGGACCGACGATCTGGTAAAGGTCGCGGGAACCCATTGGATGCGGGCGGCACAGGACCGATCTATGTGGAGAACATAGGGGGAGGCCTATGTCCAGCAGTGCACTTCTATTGGCTGAAATGAATGATGATGATGTCCGGCAGTGGACTGCAACAGTTTGATGAAGATTATGGACACTTCCGGATGTCACTCCCGATAACAGAACCAGTACGATTTCACGTTACAATACTGATCAGCGGCCATTGCGATATTTCAGAAACAATCGTCTGACATAACTGCGTTTAAATGAGTTACATTTAGGCGTTACATAATGACAACTATTGTTGAGATGTGGCCGGGTGTAGGTTAATTGCAGGACAGGCATTTTGCTTTATTAAGTCGTGTGGTAAAATTAGGAATAGTAGGCCATTTAGGGAGTTCCAAAGAAGATTTTTTTTATAATTCTCACAACATCTCATACGTTGATCTGATTCCGTACTTAGTAGCTATGTCAGATTTTTCTGTCCTAACTTTTGACCTTGGCGCAATTCAGAATTTTTAGGTTTTTTATAATAAGGGGTAAGCGGTCGTACGGGTACCATAACGACGTAAAATGCGTAGATACTTTTTTGCGAATCGTTTTAATTGACTTGAATAACATAAACATGTTCAATAATATATACCTCAAAACCGGAACGAAGAAGACAGCCATATGTTCAGTTATCTCACATAATCAAGGTTACTGTGTTTACAACGTGATCGTGGGAAATTTTCGCAGGTTAAAGCAAATATAAACAACATACTAATTAATGGTACTTTTTATACTTTGGTTTAGCCAACTTTGCTAACCTAGAGGGCGAAGTGGCTTGTGGGTCGTAATCACTGTGTGTGGGTCACACGTTATAGATGAGCAGCACGCACTCTGCGTGGGTCGTTCGCACTCTGTGTTGGCCGCAGGCACTCTAGGTGGGTTGCAAGCACTCTGAGCGGTTCACACGCACTCTGCGCTTAGGGATTCAAATAAGCGGGGACAAAAAATCGTTAGCTATACCTTACGTACCTGAGTTTTTCTGAGGACCTAAATGAAACCGTTTAGTTTGACTGACCGGATGGCGCAATTGGTAGTGACCCTGCCTCTTACGCCAAAGGTCGTGGGTTCGATCCCCACCCTGGCCAAACATTCGTGCAATGAACACTTGTGTTTGTTCAGTGTCTGGATGTAATATGTATTTAAGTATATATTTGTGTTCCTCTGTTGTCTGATATCTGTAACACAAGTGCTTAAGCTACTTAGTACGGAATCAGGTCAACCTATGAGATGTTGTGAGAATTATTATTATTATTAATAATAAGTATATTCCTGTCTCGTCCAAACAGATGAGACGCACTGCGCGTGTGTAAGGGACCGGGATAGATTCGGTTCGTTGTAGGTCCTCAGCTCGTTTACGTCCCGTTGTATGAAAAAGCGACATTAGTAATATTCAAGGCAAGAAATGCCACTTAAGTCTTTGCCTTAAGTTAGCAAAAACAATTCTATTTTTCCTTAAGTCACTTCCGCGGTGTTAGTCTCAATGTTACGGACACGTGCGGATGTTTAAACAAGAGACCTCATTAGCCATTCGATGTTCATAATGAATTGAGCGTAAGTCGATACCTCACTATCGTAGCATGAATATCTATTGAGTATGTACTTATATTATGACCGTATCGGCGCAGTGAGTGGGTTGCATTTTAAAGCAACACCTGCGCAAGAACTCCCGGGTTCTATCCTCGGGTCGAGCCAAAAATGTGTCCCTAAGTTTTCGGTAAGAAAGCACGTTAAGCCGTTGGTCTCCGGTCGGGTGACATTGGTGTCCCATCGGATTATGAGGGTAAGGATATAGAGATTGCACTTGTGTTTGAGCACACTCTTAAGTACTATTTATAATTACCCTGCATACGTGGCTGATAGTTCTGTTTGGCCACCATAACTATAATCTTGGAAAATATATAATGTATTTTAGTGATATCAACTCGAGTTCTAAATACCAGCGCCAAAGCTTTTCCATTTTCTTAAGTAAGTAATAATAAATCTTTACAGCTAAACAGCATATACATTGATCTGACTCCGAGATAGGTAGCTCAAGCACCTGTGTTACGGATATCAGAATCAACAGTGGGATTACAAATATATACATATAATACTTTTCTTTTGTAAATACATACTTATAATACATAGATAACACCCAGACCAATACAAACAGATATGTTCATGCACACAAATGTTTGTACTATGCGGGGATCGAACCCGCCATCCTTGCACCATAGGCAGCGTTTACTACCACAGATCCAAACGGGTCGTTTACTACCACTGATCCAAATATGTAAGTGCCAGTGGTAGCTCAGTGGATAAGAACGTGTCTTTCATACGGGAGGTCCTGGTTCGAATCCGAGCATGCTCCTCTGGATTTTTCCAAAATCTGTGTGCATATTTCTACTGGCAGCGGTGAGGGAACACATCGTTAGTAAACATGCACCCCGGGACTCTTAACATTAGCATCACAATACATCTTTGACTGTATTATGTATATTTATAAAAAACTGGATTTTTTTCCTAAAAAATCTGATAAACATGGCCTGAACACCAGAAATAAACATAGGCTTGCTGTTCCAAATCTCAGACTTCATAAGGTCGGTAATTCATTTGTCGGGATGAGTATTATAATCATTTGTCGGAATGAGTATTAAAGTATTTAACAAGTTACCACAAAAGCTTAACTTACCAACGCCTAAATTGAAAACACAAATTAAAAATTATTTAATCGCAAAAGCCTATTATAAAGTTGATGATTATTTAAATGACAAGAATATGTGGAAATGATAAACTGTTCGCCTACACCTTAAATATTGTAATGGATATATTTATTGTTGGACATGAAATCGACTTTTTTATGCGAGTAATATAGTAAAAATAACATTGTATTAAAATTTTTGGCGATTAAACAGAGTAGCTGGCGAGTTTCTTGCCGGATCTTCTTGTCAGAAGAAACTTTCCGATTCCGGTGGTAGAATCACATTAAATATGTTTATTCATGTCTTAGTATATTATATGTATCGACATATATGTGTAATTACATGTATATTATACTAACAAATAAATAGTAGATGATTTGAAAGTGCTGTATGTATACAAGCCTATGCAAATAAAGATATTTTGAATTTAATTGAATAGTGTCTCTAAATTATAGATACCCTCAATTTGAGTGATTCTGAACTTGTAACCGTGATCCAGTTGGGCTGGTTGCCCTGTCTAAGGGTTGCGAAGGTCAGACGGCAGTCGCTTCATTGTAATAACCCGACTTCCCAAATACTGAATCATGGTCCAAGCGTACCCCGGGCTCCGGAGCGACAGCTTTAGACTCAACTGAGAATTACACGCTGCGATAAGGAGGATTGAGTCAAAACGCGATAATATTGTCTTGGTTTTTTTTTATGTAATAGATGGCAGACGAGCAGACGGATCACCTGATAGTAAGCGATTGCCACCACCCATGCACACCCGTGACACCAGTGGAGTCACAAGTACGCTGCCAACCCTTAAAGCCCCTTTCCCCCGGATTGGGCATAAGGTACCCTCGCTCACGCAGCGAAACTCACCACAGTGCTGCTTCACGCCCGTTTTCTGTGAGGCCATAGTATCACTCCGGTCGAGCCGGTCCATTCATGCCGAAGCGTGGCTCTCACATGATCTTGCTGCTAGCATTGCATTGGTTAGAATAAGCCACTTAAATAAGTTACATAAATATTTCGTGTAGATTTTAAGGTGACGGATAGCCACGCCAATCGATTTTAATTTTTAGCTACTAAACCGGATCTATTTGAAACAATTTCGGGGTTACAACCTGTCGGCAAACACTTATACTATTTATTAAATAACCATGCAAAAATGTCGGGTACAACGCGCACGCGAAAAATTGATTCACGCTAAATGTGGCCGCTTTTGGCGGTAATCAATTTTTCGAGTACAAAAACGGACCCAACATTTGTGCATGGTTATTTAATAAATATTATTAGTGTTTGCCGAGAGGTTGTAACCCCGAAATTATTCCCATAAATTAGGGAGCACAGGATAATATGTTATCCAACACCTGAAATATATAGAGACTACTTACTCCATCTAGCGAGTAACTTTAAAGTCAATAAATACCTACTAGAAAACTGCTCATGCAATTTAATAAATAAATAATTGTTTTTGCCAACGTCGAAAGCCTCTAGACAAGGACAAACCACACTGTCTCTTTCATCTAACTTTCATCGCACTCGGATAAACCTGACATACTTATCGATGCATCATAACTTCATAACTTGCAGTACACTCGATGCACTATCATTAACCAATCAGCTGTTATTTTAGTTTTGTAGGAGCCAAATATTCAATTAGGTCTGCCCAACTTCATGCAATGGTTAGGGTTGCTACAAACTTGAAGCATAAAAATATTAATAGACTGTCTGTACCAGGGTCATTACACTTAGTGCTTTTTTGCCTTAGTAAAGTAAAAGAAAAGTATCAGCCTACATACTTTCCCACTGCATGCAAAGGCCTCTATCATAGAAATCAAGTCATCGCTACTATGATGGGTTTAGGCTTGCCAATTGCGGATTGGTGATCACAAACTCGAGCTATGTTCGAAAAATACGAAACATTATTTTTTGCTCGACCCGGGAATCGAACCCAGGACCCCGAGATCACGGCCCGGTACTTAAACCATTAGACCAACAGGGCGTTTAGTACCTATGGGAGAAATAGTTTAGCGGTTTTCGTTAGATGGGGCTTGTAAAAATGCAGATGTAGCTTTAAGGTGACGGGTAGGGCACGCTAGGCACGCCAATCGATTTCAATTTTTAGCTACTAAACCAGATCTATTTTACACAATTTCGGGATAACAATTTCTCGGCAAACACTTGTACTATTTATTTAATAAGCATGCACAAATGTTGGGTCCGTTTGTACGTGAAAAATTGAGATATAATAAATCCAAAATTCGAGTGCAAAAGCAGACCAAACATTTAACTATAAATATTTAATAATTAGTATAGGTGTTTGCCAAGATATTGTAACCCTGAAAAGGTTTAAAATAGATCCGGTTTAGCAGCTAAGAATTAAAATCGATTGGCGTCTAGTGTGCCCTACCCATCACCTAAAAAGCAATCAAGCAGATGGTTCGGCGTTGTTTCGGTTGCACTATGCATTTTTACATCGCGTTAGCAATTTAAAAATGTACGGGAAATAAACCAGAAGTCCAAAATGTATGCCAAGGAATTTTGTGATATAACAAATAAAATGATTTCTGATATTTTATTTAATCGTCTCCCTGAGTGATTCTTAAAGGTAGCCGTTCTACATAGCCGTTGAGTATTGATCGGTTTCCTCTAGATGGCGCTAGCACTGGCTAGCCGACAGATGCCTCTATCTCAGTATGTTTGCCTGCTATAATGTAAAAAATTACATGTATTCGTTAGCAATAAACATCAAGTCACGCTTTGACATGAATGGGCTGGTTCAACCGGAGAGATACCACGGCCTCACAGAAAACAGGCGTGAAGCAGCCTGCTGTGTTCGCTGAGTGATTGAGAGTACCCGAGACCCGGAAGGAAGGGGAGAGGTTGGCAGCGCATTTGTGTCCACTGGTGTTGCTGTGTCTATAGATGACGGCAGAGGATGGCTAAACATGCCTTTTATCATGTAACAAAAGAAAAATTTCGAATCGTAAATGTCAAAATATCGAATAATACATTACCACATTATGATTCTATTGGTTTGACTCCCCGGCAAAAGGGTTGCGAAGGTCAAACGGCAGTCACTTGATTGAAATTACCAGACTCCCCAAATCCTGAGCCATGGTCTAAATGTACTTTGCGCTCTAAAGTGTCAGCATTGGACGCACCTGAGAACTACACGCTTAAGATGCGAGAGAGCATTTACGGACGGGTGGTTAAGGCGACAGGTAGCCCTAATTAGCGACACCAATCAATTTAAATTGTTTGTTTCCATATTGCGCATCTGTTCAATTATTTATTTCTTCTATGCTATCTCAATCGAAATTTTATGCATGCGACTGTTGCATAGATATGGAACAGATGCGCAATAATGTTATGGTAGTCGCTGAAAACCAGCGTCGGGGTTGGTCTCTTGGATCAGCACCGACTAATGCTGAGCGGCCGCCTCTTTGGCGCATACAGGGATAATGTTGTCCTACTTTTTGTTAATGATTTATGTCTAGGTTATGTTTCTAATTAAGTTTCCTTGTTTTGTATTTTGCCAAATAAAGTTTTCATTCATTCATTCATTCATGCTACTAAACTGGGTCTATTTGAAACATTTTCGGAGCGCGAATCTCTAAGCAAACATTTATACCATTTATTTAATAATTGTGCACTACTTTTTGATCTGTTTTTGCATTTGAAATTTGGATTAACGCCATAAGTGCCCGTTTTTGGCGTTAATTCAAATTTCTAGTACAAAAGCAGACCCAAATGTTAAGTATTGATATTAAATAAATACTATAAGTGTTTTCCGAGAGGCTGCAGCTCGAAATTGTTAAAAAGATATCCGGTTAAGTTGCTAACAATTTAAATCAATTGGCGTCGCTTGTGTGCCCTACCCGACACCTAAAAACAATTGACCAAAACCGCTAAAATGATTTTAATTCTGTCAACCCTAAAATCATAATCGCTAAATCGATGATCGCTCAAAACGAGCACACTCCACCGAACCGTGGCATCGATTTACATAATCGATGCCGCAATAGTTATCCAACGATATATTGTAGTGCGGCCAGCAAATTCTGCTGACACGTGCAATGTGATTAAAGCCACAAAGGAGCCCTTGGTGACTAACTATGCAGTGTTTAGTGGTGACCTTGACGCAGTGGTTGTGTCTATACCTAGCGATTGATATATATAGATATGAATAAAGGAAAGTGGTAGATAATTAGATTTATACTTATTTGTTTTATCGGAATAGATCATGCATGTAATTTGCGCTATTTTTGTTTTCTTAAAAAAATGCATCAATTGTAGCCGTTAGCTAGCGAAGTACTTCTGTATTATGTCATACAGGAATACAAAATGTATCTTTTTTTTTTTACTGTAGATAGGTAAGCGTTTGACCATATTTCACCTGATGGTAAGTGATAATATGGTCTAAGATGTAGCACGATTACCTAGAAGATACCTATTCACTCGCGCTTTGAAAACCCCCAAATTGTAGCCTCTAGGGAACACCTCTTCAGGCAACTGATTCCACTGTTTCGCAGTACGAATAAGGAGACAGGATTCAAACCTCTTTGTGCGGACTTTTGGTATTTCTACCATGTACCGGTATCGTTGAGGGTCTGCCTGGTGGAGTAGTGGAAGAACGGAGATGCTCCAATGGCATTGTACAGTTCCGTGGCGCACTCTCCAAAATGTATCCGATAGAAGACCGATAAGCTTGCTACCTTGCTTATCTGGTCTATTAGTTCTACATTAGATCAAATTATGTGTGCACTTTTAATTCGTTATTAAAGTGACATTACCAACATAATAAGTTCGAAAAGAAATGTGTGTGAACTCAGCGATTCATTCTTTATTTGGTAAGCACTTTCATATTGAAAAAAAAAATTAGTTGAATTATTTTCATATTGCGTTTCAAACTCCTGCTGAGAATTAAAAGAAAAACCGGGCTTTATAATATTACCTAATTTAATATAGGTATGTAGTCAGTCAGCGTCCTAGCACTTTCCTTATTCATACGATATGGTCAAACGCTAGGCATAGACACATGTTAGTGGATCGCGCATTAAAGTGTCAGCTGCGCAAGATTCGGTTTTCGACCCCCAGGTCGGACCAAAAACTTGTACTACGGCAGCCCAGAGTCTGGAAGTTGGCGGTCTTGTTCCCCAGTGTCTCGGAAAGCACTTTCGACGTTTCTTTACGACTTCAAGCCAAACCTTTTTGCGTCTGCCCCTTTTACTTGCTAACTGTTGCCTCCCTGGAGCCCGATTCTCGTGCTCGTGATACTTTTAAAACATGGCGGATATCACCTAAAAACCATACAAAAAAACTATGTCGTGTGATAATAAATGTCACGAGCACGAGAATTGGGCTCCTGTTGCTAAATAAGGTGACGGGTAGGGCACACTAGCGACGCCAATCGATTTTAATTTTTGCTCCTAAACCGGATCTATTTTAAACAATTCCGGGGTTACAACTCTCGGCAAACACTTATACTGTATATTAAATAACCATACACAAATGTTGGATCCAACACGTACGCGAAAAATTGATTACCGCCAAACGCGGCTACTTTTAGCGTGAATCAATTTTTCGCGTACAAAAATAGACCTAACATTTTGTGCATGGTTATTTAAAAAATAGTATAAGTGTTTACCAAGAGGTTGTAACCCAGAAATTGTTTAAAATAGATCCGGTTTAGTAGTTTAAAATTAAAATCGATTGGCGTCGCTATTGTGCCCTACCCGTCACCTTAAGGTAGAGCAAACTAGCGACGCCAACTGATTTAAATTGTAAGCAACTAAACCGTATATATTATTTAACAATTTAGAAGTTCCACCCTTTCGGAAATCATTTCGGTCAGGTTCATCTTTTTGGTCAGATTTTTTACTCTAAATTTAAATTACCGTCAAAAATGACCACTTAGGTCGTTAATCCAAATTTCGCAAAAATCACAGATTTAATAAGCAAAAAGTAGTGCCCAAGTATTAAATAAATAGTATAAATGTTTGTTTGAAGATTGGAGCTCCAAAGTTGGGTTTATTCCCGCTGTCAACCCTCTGCCAATCCACCCTGGGTGGACATCGAAACGAGTATTTAAAAAAATCCCGTTATCCACCCCTTCCCGGTTGCGGTTGCGGTCGCGAGGACGAGGAAACGATTATCCACATCCTCGGCGAGTGCATAGTGTTGCACCGCTGCAGAAGCCGGCACCTGGGAGCACACATGATCTCAGCTGACGAGATCAAGAGCTCCCCCATCAGCTCCATTCTCGGGTTTATCCTGGAACTGGAGCTACATGAGGTGCTGTAATAGGTTATGGGGCTGCCACAAAAGATAAATAAATAAATAAATATTTCACAACATCACAAACATTGATCTGACTCCGAGATAGGTAGCTCAAGCACCTGTGTTACGGATATCAGAATCAACAGTGGGATTACACATATATACATATAATACTTTTCTTTTGTAAATACATACTTACAATACATAGCAAACACCCAGACCAATACAAACAAACATGTTCATGCACACAAATGTTTGTACTGTGCGGGGATCGAACCCGCAACCCTTGTATCAGAGGCAGCGTTCACTACCACTGTTCCAATCGGGTCGTCTAAAAGAATCATTTACTGGTCGCAAGAAAGATCATTTACTGGTCGCAGTGGCTATGAGACGCAGGGCTCACCCCATTTCTAACAAATAATAATAAGTATAAGATGACTGCACGAATGAACACCAGCTTTAAAATTGAGTCATCGCGATTATAATGATTATGTAATTGATACATAACAGCACATAACGCTTAATAGCAGATAAATAATACCGAGCAATCTCCTCTAATTATATACTTACTTTAAGTATATTCTGTCGTAAAAAATAACGAAACTGCTTAAAATCTACACGAAATATTTATGTAACTTATTTTAGGTAACAGGTAAGACACACTAGCGACGCCAATCGATTTTAATTTTAACTTTACTAAACCGAACTTATTTTAAACAATTTCGGGGTAACAATCTCTCGACAAACACTTATACTATTTATTAAATACTTATCTTTTGGCTCCGCTTTTGTACTCGAAATTTGAACTACCGCCTAAAGTGACTTTGGCGTGAATCAATTTTGAACGAAAGACCCAACACTTGTGCATGGTTATTTAATAAATAGTATAAGTGTTTGCCGAGACATTGTAACCCCGAAAGTTTAAAATAGATCCGGTTTTGTGGCTAAAAATTAAAAACGATTGGCGTCGCTTGAGTGCCCTACCCGTCACCTTAAGTGGCTTATTCTAACGCATTACCAATGCAATGCTAGCAGCAAGACCGTGGGAGAGCCACGCTTCGGCATGAATGGGCCGGCTCGACCAGTGTGATACCACGGCCTCACAGAAAACCGGCGTGAAGCAGCACTGTGCTGTGTTTCGCTGCGTGAGTGAGGGTACCGAAGGGGGAAAGGGGGCTTCAAAGGTTGGCAGCGCACTTGTGACTCCACTGGTGTCACGGGTGTCCATGGGCGGTGGCAATCGCTTACTATTAGGTAATCTGTCTGCCACCTATCACATAAAAAAGGAAGACAATATTATAGCGTTTTGTCTCAATCCTCCTTATCGCAGCGTGTAATTCTCAGTTGAGTCTAAAGCTATCGCTCTGGAGCGAGGAGAGGGTACGCTTGGACCATGGTTCAGTATTTGGGCATTCTGGTAATTACAATGAAGCGACTGCCGTCTGATCTTCGCAGCCCTTAGACAGGGGAACCAGCCCAACTGGATCACGGTTACACGTTTAGAATCATTATCTCAATAATTTGAGTGTAATAAAAGTATAAATCTAAATAAATAAATAATAAGACAAAAGAAAAGTATTATATGTATATATTTGTAATTCCGCTGTTGATTCTGATATCCGTAACACAGGTGCTTGAGCTACCTATCTCGGAGTCAGATCAATGTATGTAATGTTGTGAAATATTTATTTATCTACAATTTTGAGAAACTAATATCATCATCATCATCATCATCATCATCAGCCTATCGCAGTCCACTGCTGGACGTAGGCCTCTCCAATTGTTCGCCACTGTGATCTATCCATGGCTTCTCGCATCCAGCTCCTGCCAGCCATCCTGCGCAGATCGTCCTCCCACCTAGCCAGAGGGCGCCCTACATTACGTTTGCCAAGACGCGGTCTCCACTCCAGAACTCGTTTACCTCATCGGTTGTCGATTCTGCGGCTAATATGGCCAGCCCACTGCCACTTAAGAAACTAATATGACGTGCAGGATTCTTCACTATTACCCGACTACGGCGAAACAAAAGGGAGGGTTATGATTTTGACCTGTATGTATGTATGAATGGTTGTTGATCTGTTCCCTCTTAACTTCTAAACTTGTTATCATATTTGAAAGAGTGAGCGTCTTGATTGTCTTCTGGTTATAGGTGACATGACGTTACGTTAAATTGACTACAACGAACTCTAGAGAGTAAGGAACTAAAAATAAATTGCTTGATGGTACCGTGTGGGATATCAAATGAAAGAGCTTTGTTTATATTTCAAATGTGTAAATTTTATTTACATAAATAAAAATAAAGTTTAAAATCTAAAACCCGAATATCAAAAAAAGACACTCTAAAAAGTACGAAACAAGAAAAGCGTCTCTGCTGAAATTATTATGCCGTATTACCGTGGTCGTATGCCACCTACTGCAGCAAAACAGATTCATTATAATAATAAAATAAAATCAATGTGGCATACGACCACGGCGATACGGCATAATCATTTCTGCAGAGACAATTTTCTTGTTTCGTACTTTTTAGAGCGTGTTTTTTTGGTAGTCGGGTTTTAGTTTTTGAACTTGTTTTTTTCCTCACTATTGGACTCCAGCCTTAGACATATTAAAATATCTAAGGCCAACGGGGGCTATAGCGTGCGTAAAAGCACGATATAGCGTACTATAGGTCTGAGGTCCATCTACATTGACTAAGTCCTAATAACCTTTTTGACTCTTAATCAGAATTTGACATTTATTTATAATCTATTTTGACAATTGACAATTTTTATATATTTCTTTTTATACTTACTAGCTTACTGACAAATATTTGCGCGTCTGCTTGCAGGCAGAATACTAACACACCGAATATTTGTAACACCTTATTGTATTGTATTCTTGCAAATATATAATTGATTGACTGATTGATACAAGCTGATTGGGTATGAATAATTAAATTAATCGAAACGAATAAATCAGCCAATGATGTTGAAGTTGGCTACTACTACTATTTATTATTATTTGTTAGAAATGGGGTGAGCCCTGCGTCTCATAGCCACTGCGACCAGTAGATGATCTATTGTGGCAGCCCCATAACCTATTACAGCACCTCATGTAGCTCCAGCTCCAGGATAAACCCTAGAATGGAGCTGATGGGGGAGCTTTTGATCTCGTCTGCTGAGATCATGTGTGCTCCTAGGTGCCGGCTTTTGCAGCGGTGCAGCACTATGCACTCGCCGAGGACGTGGATAATCGTTTCCTCGTCCTCGCGACAGAACCTGCAGATTTTGGTATCTGAAAGGCCCATGTTGTGCAGGCGCTTGTTTAATTTGCAGTGCCTTGTGAGGGTCCGAGCGAGTGCCCTAACATGTCCTCTACTCAGTTTTATTATTTCTACAGCTCGTCTCCGATCGAATGCCTGTATCAACGCCTTAGACTGTTCTAGTCGAGGTAGTCTTTTCCAATATTCAGTACTATGTCATCTTCGCACTTTAGTGCGGTTGTTTCGTGGTAAGCCCATTACCCGGGCTGCATCTCGCGCGGTGTTCGTTGTTGCAGTACGACCTCGGTTCACAGGAACGCCATCTAGCGGATATTTCACATGCGATTGCCCCCAATCTCTGGATTTTCGAAATGAAAAAACATGACGGATTTTTCTACAGCAAAAGAGCTCGCTGAGTACATCTCCCTCGAGACTGAACACGGCGACTACCCCTTTCCCCCCTCCCTGACAGACTAGCGCCAAATAGGCCGCCGGTAGGCCCCACTTTAGGGGTCGAAGACCGCCCTAACAGCGCAGTGTCGGGAGGCCTCCTCTCCCAGAGGAGTGAGGAGAAAACACCGCGCCAAGAGATGGCGCGAGATGCAGCCCGGGTAAAGGGGTTGGTGCGGTCCGGGTTTACGCCGAAACCCGAACCGTACCAAGTGCGACGATGTCAGTAGTAGTATGACGGATTTTGAAACTATGATGAATATCACAAGCACGAGAATTGGGCTCCTATTCCAAACTCTACGAATTACGTCTAAACTAATTTTAACCAAATTATACAAAATGTTGTTTTATAAAATTACGTAGTGCAGGTAGGTACTAGGATGTAGCCTCGTACTTCCTATAATAAGCCCATCAATCAGGTTTTTGGACTTCCTGGTTACGAAACCTTAGCCCTTAAAGGTCACGCGCAAGACTACTCTTGCCTTGTGGTCATGCCAGGGCATATGCTAAAAGTTGTATGAATTGATATATTTTACTAACAAAAAACCTTACTAATTAACAATCTACGGGAGCGTGTATCTTAGAAGGAGCTACTGTTCCTAAACTAGGTACTACTGATTAGCATGGTACTAAAGCGCGGAGAGTACCAGGTTCGATTCCGAGGCGAGCAATTTTTTCTCAATTGGCACTGATTTAGATGTGTGGGAGATGCCTGTTTGTGATGAGAGTTCAATTTCATAATTTAAAATTGTAATGATTTAGTTCTAAGTAAAAATAGTTCCGAAGAGGTTCAATAGATGGCGTTGTGCATTTTTACAACGCGCATGTAATATATTTTGTTACCATCTTATGTTATCAACAGTTCAGTGGCTTTATTTAAATACCCATTCAACAGGATCAAGCAGAGAAGGTGTTAGTTCACTTCGACTTCGACTTACGACACCTCGGTAAGAGTGAGGGTGGCCTATTCTACTCTGCCGGGGACCACACGGCTGCTGATGCTCATGCCAGCAGCTTTACCCTATGTTCTTATTGCATGAACGAAATCGAAATCAGCGAGACTTTTTTAAAGGAGTAGGTACCTACGCTCTTCTCTTGAAGGTAGAAATACTGGTGCAGCTCAATCATTCCACAAAACTATTTTCCAATGAATCGATTGATACCTCATTCATCAACATCGGTTGGGTAGTTTAAGCAGAATCTAGGAACATACAACTGATTAGAATGCTAAATTCATAACCCATCCTGTTTAACCGACTTCAAAAAAAGAGGTTCTCAATTCGACATGTATATTATATTTTTTGCTGTACCGTAGTCGGGTAAAAATGAAAAGTCTCGCTTAATTTAACTTATTTAGGTAAAGATTTTGTCATGAATAGTCGTTCTGCATAATCGCTGTTAAAATTGACCTATGCCAAGGTTGAGACTGGGTGGTCAAGGATGCTCTTTCTTTATCAAATTCAACTTGCAAATTAAGTAAACTATTGATGGAAATCTTTTATCGAATGTTTTTACTGGTTTTTGCTGGAGACGTGTAGGTATTTTAAAGATAACTCTACCAATTATGGCAACATTGAAATTGGTGATTAAATTTCAGATATGGTCGTCTTATTTTATTACTCAAAAAAGGTTGAGGAGGCAAAATTACTTGCAAACATTCCAGTATATATCAACTTGCTTTAAATACAAAAGAACCAAACGGAAGAAGCCGCAGAGCTGAAAATAATAATTTATCATCCAACCGATTTTGGCTAAGGCGGCCTATCTCAATGAACAGCCGCTTAAGCAGGATATATTATAGTGTTCAAGTGTGTGCGTAAACACAATTGCACTCTCTATTCTCTTGCCCTCGTTTCCGATGGGACACCAGCGTGACACAAACGGAGAGAGATCGGGCGCCAAACCCACGGCTTAACATTCTTTCCGGGGTACGGGGGTACAAGACCGCCAACTTCCAGACTCCAGTCTGACACTGAGAACAGAAAAACTTTGGTACTTTGGACTAATAGATACAAACATGTTCATGCACACAAATGTTTGTATTATGCGGGGATCAAACCCGCACCCCTTGCAACAGGTAGCAGCGTTGACCACTGATCCAAACGGATCGTCACTAATTATCTGTTTTATCGACCAACAATAGTTAGTCTGCACTAATCCATTTGTTTTTATTTTATTTATAATATACACACAACACAACACAATGAAAAATAAAGTGCAGTTTTGAAACAGATTGCAATCCTAAAACAATGTGTACATAAAAAAAAAACAATAATTGAATTACTTAGGTTTGTCGCACTAGCCGTATATGACAACCAATAAAAGAACCCAAGCTATGAACAACGAAACAACAGAAACAATACTTTATAATAATTATGTTTTACTTTATTTATTTATTAATTTATTAAATACAATTGTTTCTTACAGACTAACAGATGTCAACATCCAAAACGCTTATAAGAATAGTCAGTCATAGTACAATTTTGATGTCAATAAAAATGCTATTACAAGATAATCAATTTAAAAATAAAAAATTAAACGTCACGTGAAATTAAAATGTATACAAATGTCAAAACCGAAAAAAAATTACATATAAGAATAATACATAGAAAATACAGAAAACGATTAATACATACGAATAAAATGTTCAATATAAGATGTCAGAATTGGTACATAAACAATTTAATTACATTTACAGGAAGCATAGCTAATTGCTTTGATTAGTAATGTATTAAGATGGTCGGCGAATAAGTCAATACTGAAGTCATGAGCGAGCATATCCCCTATAAAACGTAAAGCGCGATTAGTGGGTTAGCTCCGATGCTGAGCAGGCCCAGTACCGTGGCCCAGTACCATTTGTTGTTTTGCAATATTTCATCGATAACCTTAGGGTACATCATCGATTACCGCCATCTCTGACCATCAGTCAGTTTGTTTACTCCAGCTGACCGCACGGCTTCCGTAAATACATACAATAATAGAAACTCGGACCTTGAGGTCTTCGCTCTGATGAATTGTAATTTATTGTTTTATATAAAACGTTTAATCATTGTCTTTGCAATCTGAGCTTTATTATGAAGTCTTTGGTTAGGTAACGGAGCGGCAATTCTTATCCAGCTAGAACAGATTTTTAACAGTAAAAAATATAGTTGAATTAAATTAATTTTTATTTTTTTTTGTCTTTTTTATTTCTTGTGTATTTATTATTAAGGTGACGGGTAGGGCACACTAGCGACGCCAATCGATTTTTATTTTTAGCTACTAAACCGGATCTATTTTAAACAATTTCGAGAATACAATCTCTCGGCAAACACTTATACTATTCATTAAATAACCATGCACAAATGTTGGGTCCGTTTTTGTACGCGAATATTGATTCACGCCAAAAGCGGCCACTACTAGACTAGATAGGTGTTTGCCGAGAGGTTGTGAGCCCGAAATTGTTTAAAAAAGATCCGGTTTAGTAGTTAAAAATAAAATTCAATTGGCGTCGCTAGTGTGCCCTACCAGTCACCTTAAGTAACTAAGTTGCTTTAAAAACACTTACTTGTGTTATGAGTATGAAGGTAGCAAATTCAATTTTAATTTTTCATGGGACAGGTGGCAGACGAGCAGACAAATCACCTGATGGTAAGCGATTGCTGACACCCGCGACTCCATTGAAGTCACAAGTACGCTGCCAACCTTTAAACCCCCCTCTCCACCGCGCTGAGCCTCCGGTACCCTCATTCACACAGCACAGCGCTGCTTCACGCCGGTTTTCTGTGAGGCCGTGGTATTACACCAGTCGAGCCATGCCGAAGCGTGGCTCTCCCACGGTTAATACGGTCGAATTCTTTTAAATTTTATTATTATTTGTCTTTTTTGAGTTTATATTATTAGGAAACTAAGTTGCTTTAAAAATACTTGTGTAATTATTGGTAATAGAGTAAATGAAGGTAGCAAATTCAATTTTAAAATGGGTTATTGCAAATTGATTGAAATTAGGATAATTCTTTTGCACGTCACACAAATTATTATCATCATCGTCAGCCCATTTAAGTCCCCACTGCTGGGGCACGGGCCTCCCTCAATCACATGAGGGGTAATTGCCATACTCACCACGCTTGGCAGACGGGTTGGCGAGGGTTTTGATATAAATGCAGAGTTTTCCTTCTCTGGGTGCTGATGATCATGCCAGCAGATTTACCTTAGTCGCCTTTTACGACACCTCGGTATGAGTGAGGGTGGCCTCTTCTACTCTGCCGGGGACCACACGGCAGAGTAGAATAGGCCACCCTCAGGCAAATTATTATAATTTAGTATAATCATAGATGTGTAGGCGAGTAGTTTATCATTCCATTACATCTTGTCGTTTAAGTAGGTACCCATCGACTGTATGAATAGGATTTTGCTTATTTAATTAGGATAGTCCTTGAGTGGAGACCGCGACTCGGTAAGCGTAGTGTAGGACGCCCTGCGACAAGATGGGATGATGACATTCAAAGGCTGGCTGGTGTGGTCTGGATGAGAGTGGCCGAAAATCGGGAGCAGTGGCGTGCATTAGGGGAGACCTATGTCCAGCTGTGGACGAGTGTGGGTTGCTGATGATGATGACGATGGTAAATCAACAAGATTTTGTGGTAACTAGTTAGATAATATATTTTAATAATCACAATGGTCAAATGAATTACCAATGTTATGAAGTCTGAGATTTGTAACAGCTAGTTACTTAGTGATTATTTTTTTTATTGTGATTGTTGACAGACGAGCAGACGGATCAGCTGATGGTAAACGATGACCGACGCCCATGAACATTATTTCTATTAGTTTGGAAAAGTGGTATTGAGCGCTACCTTTGGTCCAAGGGTTGCGGGTTCGATCACACAGTGCAAACATTTGTGTGCATGAACAAGTCTGTTTGTGTTGGTCTGGGTGTTTTTTTTATGTATTATAAGTATCTATTTACAAAATAATAGTATTAAATGTATTTTTAATAGCACTGTTTAATTCTGATATCCATAACACAGGTGCTTGAGCTATCTCGGATTAAAAAAAAATAATATTTCTGGTGTTTAGGCTATGGTCTTCTGCTTCTGTTTCTGCATTCTTATCCATCGACCTACCATCACTTTTAACATAAGTGTCTAAAGACACCGATTTCCCAGTTAGCGGAGACTTTAAACTCTTCTTAGAATTGTTCTAAAATGTGTTGTCATTTAGCTTTCCGTCGCATTTGCATTCTGCAACGCAACCGCAACCTTGGCCATAGATAATTGCATCGTTGCATCGCGTCTGGATCTCTGGACGGATTCCATTATAAATAAAATTTAGTGTAAACGGTTGGCGTTGTTTTGAATATTGTGGAGATCTGGATTCTTGGTCTATTATTAGGCGGACCTTTGAAAATAAACTAGGTCATGATGATATGATTACCATTGCCTCTTATATTTCTCTATTAACTATAACAAGACGATAAGGCGCAGCGAGGGCTTTTTTTATAATTTACTAAATATCAAACATCTGACCTGTTTCCGTACTAAGTAGCTTAAGCAAGTGCTTAAGCTACTTAGTACGGAAACATAAGTATGTTACAGAAATCAGACAACAGAGAATTTACAAATATATACTTAAATAAATACATAATACACCCAGACACTGAATAATAATGATAATAATGTCCTCCAAACCACTATTTCGGGACATAGTATAGTGCACATGTATTTGGGCAGACACAAATGCACTCTCTATTCCTTTACCCTCATATTTCGATGGGGCACCAGTGTGACACGACCGAAGAGAGATCAGGCGCAGGAGCAACGGCTTAACATTCTTTCCGGGGTACGGGGGTACAAGACCGCCAACTTCCAGACTCCAGTCTGACACTGAGAACAGAAAAACTTTGGTACAAATAAATAAATAAATAATAAATATTTCACAACATCACATACATTGATCTGACTCCGAGATAGGTAGCTCAAGCACCTGTGTTACGGATATCAGAATCAACAGTGGGATTACAAATATATACATATAATACTTTTCTTTTGTAAATACATACTTATAATACATAGATAACGCCCAGACCAATACAAACAGATATACATTCATGCACACAAATGTTTGTACTGTGCGGGGATCGAACCCGCAACCCTTGCACCAGAGGCAGCGTTCACTACCACTGTTCCAAACGGGTCGTCAGTTATTTATTATTATGACAATTATTATTCCGACCCGGAGATCGAACCCGGGACCCCAGCGCAACCGGTTGGTCGTGACCATAGACATCTGTGGTTGTGACCCACTGCGCCAACGAGGCAGTCAACTGCCGAGCCGATAACCGCTACAGTAACGAGTTCTGGAGTGAGACACGTGGAGGCCAGATGGAGTGACGATTTCCACAAGATGGCTGGCAGGAGCTGGATGTGAGTAGCCAAAAACTGGAGAGGCGACAGTGGTATGCAAAAGGCTGACGATGTTGTATATGATTACAAAATGTCATGGTCTTTTTTGTCGGACAATATACTAACGCTTGACCACAATCGCACCTGACGCAGAACGATGAGGTCTAGGATACTCGTCAGCCTAGAAGATGCCTGTTCACTCTTTCCTTAAAGATGTCCAGATTATAGTGGACAGGAAAAATAGACCTCGGCAGGGATCCTTTCCTTAGTTCCATTCCTTAACTGTCCGCATTATAAAGGTTGAAGCGAATCACTCCATCCAGTTAAGGGAAAATTCTACCACATAAGGATGAAAAACCCTGGTCAAACATTCGTGTGATGCTGTGATGAACACTTGACAGCCTCGGTGGCGATTAGTTAGCTCACTTTAAAGCGACGGCTGCGCTTTTTGTCCCTAGTTCGAACCCCGGGTCGGGCCAAAATTTGTACCTGTGTTTTTCTCTTAAGAAATTCTCAGTGTCAGCCTGGAGTCTCGAAGTCGGTGGTTTTGTACCCCCGTGCCTCGGAAAGCGAGTTAAGCCGTTGCTCCTGCGCCTGATCTCTCTTCGGTCGTGTCACACTGGTGCCCCATCGAAATATGAGGGTAAAGGAATAGAGAGTGCATTTGTGTCTGCCCAAATACATGTGCACTATACTATGTCCCGAAATAGTGGTTTGGAGGACATTATTATCATTATTATTCAGTGTCTGGGTGTATTATGTATTTATTTAAGTATATATTTGTAAATTCTCTGTTGTCTGATTTCTGTAACATACTTATGTTTCCGTACTAAGTAGCTTAAGCACTTGCTTAAGCTACTTAGTACGGAAACAGGTCAGATGTTTGATATTTAGTAAATTATAAAAAAAGCCCTCGCTGCGCCTTATCGTCTTGTTATAGTTAATAGAGAAATATAAGAGGCAATGGTAATCATATCATCATGACCTAGTTTATTTTCAAAGGTCCGCCTAATAATAGACCAAGAATCCAGATCTCCACAATATTCAAAACAACGCCAACCGTTTACACTAAATTTTATTTATAATGGAATCCGTCCAGAGATCCAGACGCGATGCAACGATGCAATTATCTATGGCCAAGGTTGCGGTTGCGTTGCAGAATGCAAATGCGACGGAAAGCTAAATGACAACACATTTTAGAACAATTCTAAGAAGAGTTTAAAGTCTCCGCTAACTGGGAAATCGGTGTCTTTAGACACTTATGTTAAAAGTGATGGTAGGTCGATGGATAAGAATGCAGAAACAGAAGCAGAAGACCATAGCCTAAACACCAGAAATATTTATTTTTTTTAATCCGAGATAGCTCAAGCACCTGTGTTATGGATATCAGAATTAAACAGTGCTATTAAAAATACATTTAATACTATTATTTTGTAAATAGATACTTATAATACATAAAAAAAACACCCAGACCAACACAAACAGACTTGTTCATGCACACAAATGTTTGCACTGTGTGATCGAACCCGCAACCCTTGGACCAAAGGTAGCGCTCAATACCACTTTTCCAAACTAATAGAAATAATGTTCATGGGCGTCGGTCATCGTTTACCATCAGCTGATCCGTCTGCTCGTCTGTCAACAATCACAATAAAAAAATAATCACTAAGTAACTAGCTGTTACAAATCTCAGACTTCATAACATTGGTAATTCATTTGACCATTGTGATTATTAAAATATATTATCTAACTAGTTACCACAAAATCTTGTTGATTTACCATCGTCATCATCATCAGCAACCCACACTCGTCCACAGCTGGACATAGGTCTCCCCTAATGCACGCCACTGCTCCCGATTTTCGGCCACTCTCATCCAGACCACACCAGCCAGCCTTTGAATGTCATCATCCCATCTTGTCGCAGGGCGTCCTACACTACGCTTACCGAGTCGCGGTCTCCACTCAAGGACTATCCTAATTAAATAAGCAAAATCCTATTCATACAGTCGATGGGTACCTACTTAAACGACAAGATGTAATGGAATGATAAACTACTCGCCTACACATCTATGATTATACTAAATTATAATAATTTGCCTGAGGGTGGCCTATTCTACTCTGCCGTGTGGTCCCCGGCAGAGTAGAAGAGGCCACCCTCACTCATACCGAGGTGTCGTAAAAGGCGACTAAGGTAAATCTGCTGGCATGATCATCAGCACCCAGAGAAGGAAAACTCTGCATTTATATCAAAACCCTCGCCAACCCGTCTGCCAAGCGTGGTGAGTATGGCAATTACCCCTCATGTGATTGAGGGAGGCCCGTGCCCCAGCAGTGGGGACTTAAATGGGCTGACGATGATGATAATAATTTGTGTGACGTGCAAAAGAATTATCCTAATTTCAATCAATTTGCAATAACCCATTTTAAAATTGAATTTGCTACCTTCATTTACTCTATTACCAATAATTACACAAGTATTTTTAAAGCAACTTAGTTTCCTAATAATATAAACTCAAAAAAGACAAATAATAATAAAATTTAAAAGAATTCGACCGTATTAACCGTGGGAGAGCCACGCTTCGGCATGGCTCGACTGGTGTAATACCACGGCCTCACAGAAAACCGGCGTGAAGCAGCGCTGTGCTGTGTGAATGAGGGTACCGGAGGCTCAGCGCGGTGGAGAGGGGGGTTTAAAGGTTGGCAGCGTACTTGTGACTTCAATGGAGTCGCGGGTGTCAGCAATCGCTTACCATCAGGTGATTTGTCTGCTCGTCTGCCACCTGTCCCATGAAAAATTAAAATTGAATTTGCTACCTTCATACTCATAACACAAGTAAGTGTTTTTAAAGCAACTTAGTTACTTAAGGTGACTGGTAGGGCACACTAGCGACGCCAATTGAATTTTATTTTTAACTACTAAACCGGATCTTTTTTAAACAATTTCGGGCTCACAACCTCTCGGCAAACACCTATCTAGTCTAGTAGTGGCCGCTTTTGGCGTGAATCAATATTCGCGTACAAAAACGGACCCAACATTTGTGCATGGTTATTTAATGAATAGTATAAGTGTTTGCCGAGAGATTGTATTCTCGAAATTGTTTAAAATAGATCCGGTTTAGTAGCTAAAAATAAAAATCGATTGGCGTCGCTAGTGTGCCCTACCCGTCACCTTAATAATAAATACACAAGAAATAAAAAAGACAAAAAAAAATAAAAATTAATTTAATTCAACTATATTTTTTACTGTTAAAAATCTGTTCTAGCTGGATAAGAATTGCCGCTCCGTTACCTAACCAAAGACTTCATAATAAAGCTCAGATTGCAAAGACAATGATTAAACGTTTTATATAAAACAATAAATTACAATTCATCAGAGCGAAGACCTCAAGGTCCGAGTTTCTATTATTGTATGTATTTACGGAAGCCGTGCGGTCAGCTGGAGTAAACAAACTGACTGATGGTCAGAGATGGCGGTAATCGATGATGTACCCTAAGGTTATCGATGAAATATTGCAAAACAACAAATGGTACTGGGCCACGGTACTGGGCCTGCTCAGCATCGGAGCTAACCCACTAATCGCGCTTTACGTTTTATAGGGGATATGCTCGCTCATGACTTCAGTATTGACTTATTCGCCGACCATCTTAATACATTACTAATCAAAGCAATTAGCTATGCTTCCTGTAAATGTAATTAAATTGTTTATGTACCAATTCTGACATCTTATATTGAACATTTTATTCGTATGTATTAATCGTTTTCTGTATTTTCTATGTATTATTCTTATATGTAATTTTTTTCGGTTTTGACATTTGTATACATTTTAATTTCACGTGACGTTTAATTTTTTATTTTTAAATTGATTATCTTGTAATAGCATTTTTATTGACATCAAAATTGTACTATGACTGACTATTCTTATAAGCGTTTTGGATGTTGACATCTGTTAGTCTGTAAGAAACAATTGTATTTAATAAATTAATAAATAAATAAAGTAAAACATAATTATTATAAAGTATTGTTTCTGTTGTTTCGTTGTTCATAGCTTGGGTTCTTTTATTGGTTGTCATATACGGCTAGTGCGACAAACCTAAGTAATTCAATTATTGTTTTTTTTTTATGTACACATTGTTTTAGGATTGCAATCTGTTTCAAAACTGCACTTTATTTTTCATTGTGTTGTGTTGTGTGTATATTATAAATAAAATAAAAACAAATGGATTAGTGCAGACTAACTATTGTTGGTCGATAAAACAGATAATTAGTGACGATCCGTTTGGATCAGTGGTCAACGCTGCTACCTGTTGCAAGGGGTGCGGGTTTGATCCCCGCATAATACAAACATTTGTGTGCATGAACATGTTTGTATCTATTAGTCTGGGTGTTTCCTATGTATTATAATTACCTGTGTATTTACAAAAGAAAAGTATCAAATATAGGTATATATATAAATATATACGGAATTACAAAATTCCGCTGTTGGTTCTGATATCCGTAACACAGGTGCTTGAGCTACCTATCTCGGAGTCAGATCAATTTATGTGATGTTGTGAAATATTTATATTTAAAATGTGTTGGATCTGTTTTTTTTATGATAGGTACCTACAGATAGCCGTGTGGCTCTACAATGTGATCCTCCACCAAAAAAATTATAGATTTTGTATCAGGTTTAATGGCAATCTCTTGTTTCGGAGGCCAAGACTCTGCTCGTTTCGTTGAGCCTGCGGAGTAAGTAAGTTAGTTAAGACATATCTGGTCTCCACGTGAATTGTCACGTGTTGCAAATGCGGACGGAAAATTCACTCCCGCATAGGATTATACAGCCACGAGCGCAGCTGTAATGTCACCACACCGCGCGATGCTGCTTAAAACATCAGCTATAGATGAAATGGCCTATGATGATGAGTTGACAAATCTCAAATATGAGAAAACCTTAATTCGAAAACACTTCAATGTGATATTGTTTATATTAATATTATTACACAAAGTTAACACAAAACATTTTATATTAGATACTTTCGGGCAAAAACCGTATGGGAAATCCTAACACTTGAACGAATTTCGAAAAAATCGTACAATTAATCATAATATATATAATATACTCGGTGGAATAAGTAATAAGAATGGATGTGACTGTTTGCCGATGCACCCTGTATGTCAAGCCTGTTAAATAGTTGACTATTACCATATCGATATTCATTCATTAAGCGACATCACTACAAATTAATCAACAGCCCACAGATTAGGTGTAAAACGAGTTTTTTCGGACATCCAAGTCACTAAACTTAATTATGTTATTATGAGAATACGTTTATTTTCATTCCTTTACATTGGGTAAAAACATATTTTTATTACAAACGACAAAAACTGCGGGGAAGACCGAAATTTAATGAATTCTTGATATATTTTGATGATCATCACTTAATATTGTGATGAGTTCTTTTTCCTTAAAGTAAGTTTCCTAAAAGTATGTTGCATCATCGTCTCAGTTGCGTCCAAAGCCAGCGCTACACAGATTTATCCCAATCTTACCTTATCCTCACCGCGTCCTACGCTAAGTTATTAACTGCGATCTCAAGTCCAAGACATGCTTGGACTTGAGATTTTTTGTCTTTAGTCTTTTCTTCATGAGATGACATGCTTAAACGCTGGACATTTGTGGTCATCTTTCGTGAACTGACCTATACCACTTCAGTGTGCTATCGTCGATATTTCTTAACTTTTTATTCGTTTTGGAAAAAAAAAACATTTTATTGTGAAATTGTAAATTTATGCTTTTATCTTCCACCACTCTGCATGACATTATGATTTACAGAACTCTACATAACCATTAGAAAGGAGGAAAGATCTCGCCCAATTATTCAAATATCCACTTTTATTGTATTAAATTGCGCATGCTCATTGCTTTATTGTTATTTAAAGAGCGATGTTAGCTCAGTGAATATAGCGTGCTTCTTCCATAATGGAGATCGTAGATTCGATTCTAGTGGCTTTCTTTTAAAGTCGTCCCGTAACGAGCGAGAATATATAAAAAAAAAAAACCTATCGCATCCAAGAAAATTAAACACACAGCGCGTGTAAAAGAGATTCGTTCGTAACATCATCATCATCGTCAGCCCATTTAAGTCACCACTGCTGGGGCACGGGCCTCCCTCAATCACATGAGGGGTAATTGCCATACTCACCACGCTTGGCAGACGGGTTGGCGAGGGTTTTGGTATAAATGCAGAGTTTTCCTTCTCTGGGTGCTGATGATCATGCCAGCAACTTTACCTTAGTCGCCTTTTACGACACCTCGGTAAGTGAGGGTGGCCTATTCTACTCTGCCGGGGACCACACGGCTACCCACGTGAGACTCGGTCGTAACGTGTGTTTCGAATTAGGCCCTCAGTGAGGCTGGAGTGAGGGTACCGGTGGCCAAATCCGCGCGACAGAAGTGGAGCTAAAAGTGTGCAGCCAAGTGATTCTTTTCGTCCTTACTCCGAAATTGGGCTCCCGACACCCTTACTCACTTGGCGAAAGTAGGCTGCTCTTAGGTTGCAGATAGTTTCAGTCAAGGTCATTTCATTTAGTACTTTTTTCCTTAGTATGGGTAAAATAGTTTAGCGGTTTTCGTTAGATGGAGCTTGTACAAAGCAGATGTAGCTTTACATAGCCAGCAAGAAGATGGTTTGGGGTCGTTTCGGTAGATGCCACTATGCATTCTTACATCGCGCTAGTAAAGCGTGTTTCCGAAACAATGACCTCAAGCCGCCTACATTAGCAATTTTAAAACAGTACTGGAAATAAGGTATTGAGAAATTTGTTATATAGCAAATATAATGATTTCTGATAGTTATTTTAATCGTCTCCTTGGCTGATTCTTGAAAGTGGCTGTTCAACATAGCCGTTGAGTTTTGGTCGGTTTCCTCTAGATGGCGCTTGCACTGATGTCTCTATCTCAGTAAATATAAGTAACTCTATGGTTTCAGTCAATGAGCTGTAAGAAATAGCTTAACGATCTGTGGATTGACTGACTGAATTTGTAAAGATATTTCCCCTCCACTCAACTAAAAGTAAAAATATGAATACCAAGGTTAGGCATACCAGATTTATAATTTAATATCTTCAAATTCCGATCAAGGTAATAAGCTGCTCTAGATATAATTTATGTAGTCACCAAGGCCAAGGTATAAGGTCTTAGTTCATAATTTAATTCTCGATGTACCAAACCTGGTTTTTATTTAGATCTTTTTCTGCAGAATAAAAATTGACAAAATATTTTGCGGCACGTATTGGGGAATTAATTTGTACCATACTTAGTACATCAGAACTAAGTAGAGTCCTGGGTAAAAATACAAGTATAGCTTTAGGTCTCAAGTATGGTTATAATTACCAGTATGTAAGTAACTCTATGGTTATAATTTTCGTAAGTATTTCTTCTTTTGTTCAATAAATATAAATTCTACACTTAAAGTTAATAAAAATAAATATTAATAGGTAGCTCAAGCACCTGTGTTACGGATATCAGAATCAACAGTGGGATTGCAAATATATACATATAATACTTTTCTTTTGTAAATACATAGAAAACACCCAGACCAATACAAACAGACATGTTCATGCACACAAATGTTTGTAGTGTGCAGGGATCGAACCCTTGGAACAACCCTTGGAACCCATAGATAAGTGCTAATGCTAATAAATAATGAATTTTACCGTGGGAGAGCCAAGCTTCGGCATGAATGGGCCGGCTCGACCGGAGTGATACCAAGGCCTCACAGAAAACCGGCGTGATGCAGCACTGTGCCGTGTTTCGCTGCGTGAGTGAGGGAACCGGAGGCCCAATCCGGGGGATAGGGGGGGTTTAAAGGTTGGCAGCGCACTTGTGACTCCACTGGTGTCACGGGTGTCCATGGGCGGCGGCAGTTGCTTACCATCAGGTGATCCGTCTGTTCTTCTACCTACCTATTACATAATAAAAAAAAGAATACTACATATTACATAAAAAAAAAGAATACCACAAAATTTATTTGCTGACTACTTACATTTTATTTTCATTTAAAAACTTTCACCATATTTTTAAATATGATTGGGATCTACATTATGTTAATAATGAATTAGGTATTAGGTATACTGTTAAACCTTCTTGGGTTTCCATAGACAAAGTCGACACTCTGGTTTTAAGGAGACATGTATGTCAGTCTGTTCGGTGTTCAATTGTCTGCTTACCAAAATATATGTCGTATGTAAATACAAATATGCCTGTTTACTTTGCCCCTCTGCCAATATAAATAAATTATAGTCTAAACATATTTAATCTTTACAATCAAATTTTCATAGCTTCAATTGAAATAAAATCGAACACGATTATTCTTTCGCTATTTATCAAGTGGTAAATGATTATTTAATATTACCTCACGGACTCTGTACCTACTCTATTATTTCGTTTTACTTTCTCTATATTACAAGCCTTACGAAATATAAGCAATGACGGTATGTATACTTACTTTCAATTTCGAGCACGACGACAATTCTGCTCTACATGTAGAGTGAGACAAGGTGATTTTGTTCGAAAAATATTGACAGGGTAGCGGACACATTACCTGATGGTAAGCGATTGCCACCTCTCATTGATACAATTTAATCTCTACATATTTATTTCTTCTATGAACACTCCCTAAAAACATAGCATTAGATTTAGTTTTTGCCATCGATCAAAAAAAACTTGTCATACTCTCCATCTTTAAGGCAAGAGTGAACAGGCATCTTTTAGGCAAACGCGTATCATCCTAGACCTCATCGTCGCTTTCCATCAGGTGCGATTGTGGTCAAGCGTCAGCCTATTGACCAAAAAAAATGTAGATAAATTTGACATTATCAATGTCTGCTAGGGCAATAATTATGCCTTAAAATCTTAAAAAAATCCTTGACACATTTTTCCATATTTTGTCCTTTTTTATTTCGTAGAGTATGACCAGTGATATTTTGCATTTTTTTACTTTTCCAGTTTTGTAGAGTAGGAAGGTAAACTACGTCAGTAATGTGGAAAAAATTACTTTTTGTTTAGATTAAGTACATCAGTATTCGTATTCGTACACAAAACTTGTCGTATTTATTTACTGGTTTTGAATTCAATATTGAGTTAATTAAGATAAATATTAGCAATCCAACTGAATTATCAGTTTGATCAACAACAAATTATGATTGATACCTACATTTGCGTGTTAAATTCGTTCATAAATGCTCTTCAAATCGTAAACAGATCGCCTAATACATACAACTCGAATAAATATTCCGGTACAAGGTTATTTGATGAGTTGAATCATCCGACGTCCGGTCCACATCCTCAGATTTTTTCCTCAAATCGATATGAGGTAACTCTCAAGTGTCAAGCCGTGAGATTCGATTCGTCAAGGCGAGCCAGGGTCGAAAACGAACCTACTTTCCCGCCGCAAGGTCGGACAAAAACAACAACATTGTCAAAAAACTTATTTATATTTTAAAAATTATCATCATCATCATCATCATTTCGGCAATCAGAGGAGGCAAGATATTGTGCTGCCGTTAATACACTCTCCTCCGAAAAATAAATTAAAAACCACTAGAAAGTGATTATAAAATCACGCTCACATGTACATATATACATCACAACTCTTATATATAACATTAAAAACTTAAATGGAAACATGAAATGGCGCGACTGACTTATGTTAATATGACTTATTTAGTACACAATGTTGAAATCTGTTAGTTTCGCCGAAACGCTCTGTGGGCATCCAGTTCCCGTACGGAGCCGCGCCTCTTACTCGCATACGCATGCGCATGCCACATATCATTAACTACCTACTCTTGCACAATCTGTAAGACTCCTCCGGACATCTCGCGAGAGCCTTCAATCGCCACATGTCGATTTTGCTCTTTAAAATTTGTGCCGACAACTCTGACATATAATCTCGATGAAAACCCACCCACAGAACGCGCGCGCTCAATAAATATACAATAAATAATCTAATAAATTACAATTCAAAAGAGAGAATATAAATTAAACTAAACACAGCTTACTTACAAACTAAATGAGCTTACATCACATTCGACGGGGCGACTCCACAGACCTCGCCCCGACTCAAAGAAAAAGAACTTATACTAGCGGAACACATGCGATCACACAATTGGACGCTTCCTCGTACGAAATAGATCGAAAACGCGCAACGTGAAAGGCGTTATCCAACGATATTAGAAAGGTGTCACGGTTGGCGGGCGCTTTCTAGCGCGAGTACAGTGCGAGGTCCGAGATTCTGCGCTGGCGCGCGGCCGCGTGGAACCCGCGCGTGCCGTCCGGCACCAGCGGCGTGCGCGGCTCGAAGCGCGGCGCGCACGCCGACAGCCGCCGGCCCCCGCACTCCCCGGTCAGCGAGCACCCGGACAGCCTCCGCGACAACCAACCCTCCGCACTACTAGCACTCCCCGTGCTGGCTTGCGAAGCTCTTCTCGACCCGCAGTAAACGGACACACCAGAATCCGAGGAGTGGCTGCACGTCGACGCGCGACGGGGCACCCAAGTCTGGATCTCCGGGGAACGCGGCGCAAAAAAGCCGCTCGAACTCCTCCGGTAGAACGGAGTCCCGTACGCCCTGAAGTCGTACTCCGGCTCCGAACCGCTGCAGCAGGACGAGTATTCACACTCGTGCCGGCGCGGCGGTGCTCTCCTCACAGGCGCCTTCCTCTTAGGCTCCCTCGGGACTCCGTTCAACTCGTACACTCTCATCCCCTCCTCGTCCGGGCTCTGGAGCCTGAGCGCCTCCCTCGCGGACTCGGACTCAGTGAACTCAACTAACGCACACACACAGTTAACCAAACTCGGGTTCTTATTCAAAAACTGGCGCACATCCGCGGGCACTGGATTCCCGGGGCGGAGCACGCGAACTAAGGCTATTTCGCCGCAACTCGCGAAAAGTCTCGACACGTTTTCAACCGTAGGCCTGTCTATGGGCATCCGCACGGCTACCACTGTCCTGGATGGGGTGGTTTCGTCGTATGGAGGTAGGGGTTCCGTCCTGCGGAGTTTTGTTCCTTGCTCGTTGATTTCTAACTTTGTTGAGCGTTTTAATGCTTCAGCGACGACTCGCCAATCCTTCGTAAGGTGCTTCACTCTTTTGAAACTGGATATGAGCTTCAGCGAAACGTATCCTTCCTTGTTCCTCCTCACATGTTTGAGAAGGAAGGCATCCTTAGTGATATTAGCGTCGGAGAAGTAGAACTCCACTTGGGAAGCGATCCTGTTGGCGAGTTCCTCGTCAGGCGGCGTGTAAGGTGGCTCCTGGTTTTCGGCGGCGACTTCGCACCCGGAGTCCTTTCCGTTCCCGGATCCTGCGTCGGAGGCGGAGTCTGAGAGGTCGGCGTGTTCGTCGGTGGAAGGGCGCCGGTCGGCGGCGATGCCCTCGTCCTCTTGGCTGGGGGTGAGCCCCTCCATGTTGCGAGTGGGCGCTAGGGCATGGGGTACGTGCGGCGCGCGCGACGTCTGCGAGCTGACTGCGGGCGCGGGCGCTTCGCCGCTGGTTATATAAGGTCTCCGGGATGCGCGGGTAAAAGGCGAGTGTGGCATTGCAGACTGGGTGGCGTGGCTTAATTAGCGGGTCTGTTGATGTTTTGGGCGCAGGACTCTTTGAGGTGACTTCTTGGAAAATTTTGGAAATTGGAATTGACTTAACGCTATATTTATACAAGCACCTAAAGGACAAATCATCTTGATAGTCTTTGCTAGGATATAAGGGCCTGAAACATTGTTTTTTTTTTATAAGTAGGGTACTTTTGAGAAATGTAAAAAATTGGTTAAATTTAAAAAAAGGACCAATCCAATTAATGTGGTTCAAAATAACAAGATTTGTTACATACGACATTTAATGTTGAAAGGATGTAACTATTTACCGATACACTATACCTATTTTTTTTTTAATTTTTGAGTGTGTGCGTGCATTGTTGTCTTAATAATAAATAGGTAAAAAAGGTAACCTATAAATTTCTTGGTTCATGAATCCTTCGTTAATTAACCCATAACAAAATTGCTTACATTTATGGATATAATCCTACAAGATGTTATTTGGCATTTAATTATTTATTATTTAATGCCCCCTAGTTTTGCAATTGGTTTAAATCGCCCTTATGTTATTTGTTATTCGTTCATAGAGTCGCCCGCGCATCGTCCATATTTGCATCTTGATAAATGTAAATAAAAATTGTACAAAAATATTACAAAGGCATTTTGTCGTAACAAATGATCCGTTTTGAACAGTGGCCTTTGGTGTAAGGGTTGCGGGTTCGATCCCCGCACAGTACAATCATTTGTGTGCATGTACATGTCTGTTTGTATTGGTCTGGCTGTTTTCTATGCATTATAAGTATGTAATTACAAAAGAAAAGTATTAAATATTTATATTTATAATCCCACTGTTTATTCTGATATCCGTAACACAGGTGCTTGAGCTACCTATCTCGGCGTCAGATGTGTGATGTTGTGGAATATTTATTTATAAAATGACGAGAATTTAGGGACCTATTTGAATGTTTTTTATGTGTCAAAGTAGTGAGAGATCGCTAATGTGTTGCCGGCCTTTTAATTTGGAGTGCGCTCTTCTCTTCAAAGGTCTCTAAGTCGTAGCCATCGGGAAATACTCTTGCAGCGAAACCGTTCCGCAGAACAGAATGTTCCGCGAGAAACGCATAGTAGGTAGTCCGCCATCCATCGAGATGATAAAGATTGATGAAAGATTCTTAACTTGGATTTATTTTTTAAGTCGGCGGGTACCCTGCACTAGAGACGCTAATTGTATTTTTTAGTAGCAATAGCGTAAATAATTTGCCATGCCGAGTGACGTCACAGGAGGATTTTTACTTTAATTTTTTTAAATTTGTTTAAAAATTCTGAAATTATTTTTTTTAATATCTAGGAGTCTCGTCTATTATTTTTCATTTCGGAAAATGTTTGTTTTTATCGTATTGTCCATTCCGCGAAAAACGCACAGTACTAGACCGCCATCCATCGAGATGATAAGGATGGATGGTTCTTGACTCTGATTTACTTTTTCTGCCTCCTTTGACCAACTGACCTCATAATAGCAATAAAAAAAAGTTATTAATCATATTAGAATTAATTTTACAGATGGTCACACATAGTTTTACGACGACGACCCGTTTGGAACAGTGGTAGTGAACGCTGCATCTGGTGCAAGGGTTGCGGGTTCGATCCCCGCACAGTACAAACATTTGTGTGCATGAACATATCTGTTTGTACTGGTCCTGGCGTTATCTATATATTATAAGTATGTATTTACAAAAAAAAAAGTATTATATGTATATATTTGTAATTCCACTGTTGATTCTGATATCCGTAACACAGGTGCTTGAGCTACCTATCTCGGAGTCAGATCAATGTATGTGATGTTGTGAAATATTTATTTATAGTTTTATATAAATACAGACTTATTATTGCCTCTACTTTACTATAAGTATCATTAGTGCATGTATTGATCACTTTAGTTCTCAGAATTCAACTCTATCACACAATGGGCGCAAGGATCGTATTAACATAATAACACATAAGGTTTTATGTTGCACGTTATCGCTCTCGTGATAACGGTAGGGCTGTCACGACTTAATAAAAAAAAATACAGGGTCACTACCAAACGCGTAAACATCGGGCGGGTTAGGTATTTGCAAGCCGTGGCAGCCTGTAAGTGAATCTGCACTTATATGTCCTTTAAAGTTTATAAATAATATTTTTTTTTTTTATAATTTAAAAAACAATCTTTTCTCCTCTCCGTGATGCTAGTAATTATACTTATGTATTTAATAATGTGTAAGTATGTATGTTTATAGTCTTCATATTATTACTTATAATACCTTCCATTTATGTATATATTCCATATATATAAATATGTATAAGTAGTTATTAATATTTATTATAATGTCATATTATGCCGCCACAAATTTTCTTCCTCGCCCAATGGTTGACTGGTAGAGAATGCTGTAAGGCATTAAGTTTTTTTACTTCGTGCAATAAAGAATAAATAATAAACAAATAAAGTTTTTTGGTGTAAGATTTGTTGGTTGTCTTATTAATAGATAAATAAATAAAAATGTATGTAATTCTTAAACTCACCCGGAAACGTGCGAAAAAAATTATATTAGACGCATTTTCTAGGAAATACATTTCCTAAAAAATAGGTACATCATAGATTTGATACATTTTCGGTAATATTTACAAATGTGCCCTTCCTCGATCGATTTCAGGTTATTTCAAACTGTCAATATTGAGGAATATTGACAGATTGAAGTAACCTGATATGTGGCTGTCTGTGCGTCTAAATTATTTAGATGTACAGACAGCCATCAGATCAGGTTTATAAGAGGTTAATCATGAATATTTATCTTGTCATTAAAAATAGTCTTATTTTTGACTTGAGGAAGAAAAGTTCACCAACAGTCGTGGAAGAGAGTTATGGAAACTCTTTGCTAACATTTTCTATGTGGAATAAGCCACAGGTATCATAATAATAATTCCTCAATTAATTATTTGTTCATCTCATGGCAACCCTAGCTGACTTGAAAACGTAAAGGCTACCTATATCGTTTATATTTGTACTAGTTTCTGAATGCACACTTACATGCTCACCCACGTTATCTAAACATTAACGAGAACAATCGCAAAGAAAAGACGTTACATAACGTTATTGTCATTTAAATGGGCTATAAAACCATGGACATGCAGTGTTGCCAACTACTGTGTTAAGAAAACCACTATTTCTCATTTCAAAATCTAAGCATATTGTTCTCCTCCCGTTTAGCGCAGTGGTTTGTGCGCCGGCTGAGACGCAAGGGTCGCGGGTTCGATTCCCGTAACAACACAAATGATTGTTTATGAAACTTATATTTGTGTTGGGTCTGGGTGTTTGTGGTACCTTCAGTGTTCTTGGTTGCCATAGTACAAGGGAAAACCTTAGTTTGGCACCAGGACAATATATGAGATGTTATCTCAATTTATTATTATTTAATCATTTAATCTACCAGAAGTAAAGGCGGTCTTAACAAAGCAAAATTCTAGAGAAGAGCTTATACTCTTTTTAAAAAGGCTGGCAACACATTAGCGATACCTCTGATTTCGAGGATTTTCGTTTCGCTGGTTTTCGGGCGGCGTTGATTACTTTCCATCAGGTGACTCGCTTGCTCGTTTGTTCGCCTCTAGCATAAAAAAAAATTAAATACATTTTCAAATAAAATTATCTGTACATAAAAATACAATACAATACTTAGAGGTTTATTTATATATTATATGAATATATATCCTAGTATCCTTACTAATATTATAAAGGCGAAAGTTTGTTTGGATGGATGTATGGATGTTTGTTCCTCTTTCACGCAAAAACTACTAAACGGATTTAATGAAACTTTACAGTAATGTAGCTTATAGATCAGAATAACACATAGGCTATAATTTATAAAGATATTGTGTGAACGCAGACGAAGTCGCGGGCAAAAGCTAGTATTTTATATAGTATTCAACCAAATTATTGGTTCCTTTTTTTTTATTTATTTAAGACAACAAACAATTACACCCATGTAACACTATAAGTGATGTATACTAGATAACAATACTTAGTGTGCAATCAGCACCGCTGTCTACAGATTAGGTACAGACATGAGAAAAGGGCAATAGAGAATAAGCAGGTACGTACAATACAGCTTGGTTCGTATAACAATGCGTATCGGAATCAACGTGCATCCTGAGGCTCAAGTAAAAATGGTATCAATTTAAGTTTAGGTTGAAATTATCGATTAGTAATGAGCTTCCTCTTCCATATTGCAGTGCCCTCCCGGGTCTATAGTGATACCTACATTTGATTACCAACTAAAATTGTAACCTATAGATGCAATAAAGATACTGAGTATTGAGTATTGAAGTTTCATAGCGTGGAGGGGGTACAGACCCAAGTATACCAGCCGATCCGGCTAAGGCGACCGATCTCAACTATCAGCATCGTACGCAGGATATTCCCTAACCCTCATACTAATGGGACACCAATGTATAAGATCGATGGTGCTCAGTTTATAAGAAAGCACATTCCGTAACGGAGGTCGTAGCATATCGTAGCGTATTCACAATTTTGAAGTTCGAGCATCTCGAAAAGAACTTACTCCTATTTATTCAATACTTATAATATACTTTTTGGTCTGCGTCCTCCTCAAAATATGAATTACCGCCAAAAACGGCCACTTATGACGCTAATCCAAATTTCGAGTGCAAAAATAGATCAAACAGTTAATTTATTTATTTATTTTATTTATTAGGACAACCAACAAGACACACATTACAACAATTCTTAAAATTGACGCAGTAAATAATTCTTAGCTCTGTCTTAGTTATAGGTTGCCACGGCATGCAAGGTGGACTTATAATAAAAAAAGGAAATTTAACTTAAATTTCTTACAAACTTAAAATCGAATTCTAGGACTAAACAGTATACAGACTTAAACTGACGCTGGTGAAAGAGACGCAACAATATTATGTCTAAACGCAAGTGGCTTATCCAAAAAAAATATTAATTATAAGTATTGAATAAATCACCTTACTCAGCTACTCACTGAGGGCCTGATTTGAAGCACACGTTACTACAGAGTCTCACGTGGGTAGCCGTGTGGTCCCCGGCAGAGTAGAATAGGCCACCCTCACTCTTACCGAGGTGTCGTAAAAGGCGACTAAGGTAAAGCTGCTGGCATGATCATCAGCACCCAGAGAAGGAAAACTCTGCATTTATATCTAAACCCTCGCCAACCCGTCTGCCAAGCGTGGTGAGTATGGCAATTACCCCTCATGTGATTGAGGGAGGCCCGTGCCCCAACAGTGGGGACTTAAATGGGCTGAGGATGATGATTGAATAAATAGTATATATTGTTTCCGAGAGGCTCGAACATCGAAATTGTTAAAATGATATCCGGTTTAGTTGCTATCAATTTAAATCCAAAGCCACCAAATCCAGAGGTTCTGGATTTTGCTTTAGCTCGACGGTGACTTAATAGGTCCCGAAGAAGCTACTACGTTTCTGAGAACCAGACCTCAGCCGGAAGTTCCATAACTAAGCATTATAAATAAAGATTAAATTATTTAAAATGTAATTAATTTTGTACGTTATGTACTAACTTTGCAACATTTGCTAACTCTTGTGGCTATTTGTCGGACAGACTCTAAACGGTGTGAAAATGTTCTTCTTAAACAATGTGAAGTTAAAACTAACAGATCACAAAGACATATATTTAAATAAATAAGGCATTAGTGTGTGTTATGTTAATTTGAATTGGTTTCCTCTCCGATTTATTTGTTTTACAATGGCTGAGAGTAAAATGCAAGCTTAAACGTGTGGATATTGGTTTTCTAAATTTTTCCGCTAAAGAACAATGTAGGTACAGTTACGAGCTTTAATTTTGGACCCATTTCCGTTAAATGTCGTTAGAACATCCATAATGCAATAAGGTCGAAACTTTAGCACAATAGTGTTGGATGTCAAGTTAAGACATAAAATGTCTAATCTAATCTAAATGACAATAAATATCTAATCGTCCCTTGAAACGATAACCTCTTTGAAAAAAGTTATCATTACGGTTTTCTAATTACGAACATATGTTGTGACACTCGTGTCAGTATCAGTTAACAACTTTGAGTAAAAACGGTATTTCTATATAGATAGAACACAGGGCCAAAAAATTATTACCTAAATAACAATTACTCGGAAAAAATCGGTAATGCTCGTATGCTCTAGCTCAAGTTAACGTTTTGATACGGTTGCCCCTAGAATGAAAGTTGTTGATGGTAAACATTATGACTTTGACCCGTTCAAATAGCGAAAGTTTGCTACACGACATGCAACCTTGGGTGGGTCCCAAATTAAAGCTCGTGACTGTACAATAGTAACATTTTTTTCAAATTCGTATCATTGTGATTATCAAGTCTCTATTCTACCACTCTATAACTCTCTCTTTACACTCTACCACTAAGTACGGGGTTAAAACCGTGAGGAAACGTTGAGGCGTCTTTGTTGGTGTTGGAGGCGGACACAGCTATCCTCACGATCTTTCGCCATCTCCCTCTGTTCACAGACTGTCTTGAACAGCTGACACGGGGTTTCCTACTGCGGATTTTACTTGATCAGTCCAGCGAATCGCTGATCTTCTCGCTCTCTATTCTCTAACCCCTGAACGACCAGCTCTATCGAGTTTATCGCGCCTGGACACTTACGGAACCTGTTATACGTAACCAAGTCCTTTTGTAAATATTTTGACATTATACAATTACTCATTTGCCCAACCCCAGACAATAGACACCGCCAGTTGGGCAATAATCCCATTATCTTATTACGAAATGTGGGGTGACCGGCCATAATGCCCGTAATCCTGTTAGTTACCCGCGGTGACTTAAGGAATTCGCTGGAATTCGCCGTAACTGTTGCCTAACCAGTTGTCATAATCAATAACAGAACAGCCATCGACCTGACCCCTTGTAAGTAGCTTCAGCACTTGTACTACACTGGTCTACGAAGGTCGATGGAGTCGTAGATTACGTGCGAAAGAAGTCCATCTGGACGCTGAGGGTCGAACGGTTGGGGTCTCGCCATAAAGTTAACTTTAGCTCGTTTGTGGTGAGAGTATCGACCCATTCCCTGGCGATCTTTATTAGGGAGGACTTCTGGCCGCAGGGAGTCGTCTTTCGGTAGTTTCGTGGACGGCTACCAGCTGGCTATAGGCGCCGCACGTAGTAATTTGAAAAAAAAATGTGTATTTTATTTGTTATATACATAACAAATAAAATACACATTTTTTTAACAGTGTAACATACATACGTATGTTACACTGTAAGGTATTTATTATATGGGCCAATGAAATATTTTTGAATGTATCTTGTTGCCTGAAATAAACGAATTATTATTATTAATTACTATTATTATTACTTTGGGTCAATACCCATATATTTGTGTTTCCTTCGTTGATTCCAATGAATAAACGAAGGAAACACAAATATATATTTTTTATATATTTACTACAGTCAAGCATTTCACCTCTATCTCACCTGATGTTAAGTGGAGATCAGGTCTAAAGTGGGCCATGCTTGCCCGTGAAAAGCCTTTTCGCTCTAGCCTTAAAGCCATGTTATTATTGTTCAGGAAATACGTCGGCGGGCAATGAGTTCCACTCGTTGGCTGTTCTCATCAGAAAGGAGTTTGCGTAGCGCTTAGTGCGGATTGCTGGAACTTTAACCATATACGGATGGTAACCCAGTCTTCGCCTAGTATCCCGATAATGGAATGGGGCCGACGAAACTGTAGACTGTAAACATGTAGCTCCTTCGCACAGTCTCCTAATATAATATCGTCATTCACGCTATTTTTATCGGTGGACATTAATAAATAAAAATAAATATTTCACATCACATACATTGATCTGACTCCGAGATAGGTAGCTCAAGCACCTGTGTTATGGATATCAGAATCAACAGTGGGATTACAAATATATACATATACTACTTTTCTTTTATAAATACATACTTATAATACATAGCAAACACCCAGACCAATACAAACAAACATGTTCATGCACACAAATGTTTGTACTGTGCGTAGATCGAATCCGCAACCCTTGTATCAGAGGCAGCGTTCACTACCACTGTTCCAATCTGGTCTTCAATTGGTATTTTTGTTTCATAGCTCAGCAATTTTGCAATGTTGTCCATTATGTATGGAAAAGCTGATTTTGTTCACATTTATTGATCTAACTGGCTATAAGGACTTTATTAATGATACTTATAAAGAATGTAAAATATTTATTTGCTTAACACGTTATAGTTTTAAATTTACGAAATGCCAAACCCATGACATGCAACTGTAAAAAAAACAAATGGTCAACTCTCTCGATGCTCATTCATTCATCATTGTGTGAAAAAATATTAAATAATGATGGTAGCGAGTTCGTTCCACAGAAACGGTAAAACGGAAACACGAATGACATTGACACTAGCATTCTTTACCTTTGACAGTTGGACCTTTTTTACTAAAGCAATGATAAGCAAAGGAGGCCCTGTATTCAGCCCATTTGGCGCTTACGTCTATTTAGAATATAAAGAATTTCAATAATTACTTTATGTATGTAAATGGCAAAATTTTGAATAAAGAAAAAGTATTTGTCTGTTCATTTTATGTCTATTTTCATATAAAAAAACAATATGGACATGTGAAAAATATGAAATGTTTGTCCATTGACGTGTAGCCATTCCATTGAGTATGAAATAGCTAATTTTATTTAGAGGAGTGATAGTAGCTCAGTGGTACTGAACGCGCTCCCCATTAAACTTCTTCTTCTTGTTAAGAGATCTTAGCCGATGAAAACAATTCTTGCTTCTATTACAGAACGTCGCGACTGCGCAATCTCTGACTCACTATGTATTGATTTAAATCAATAACATTACAAGTTTACTGTAAACACGAGATATGTTTGTATGTACACGGTTCGATTGACCATCTGTTATAGCTTTACCATTAAAGGTAGAGACGTATTGGTTCGTTCTACAATAGGTAAACGACCTCGATGTAGAGCTATGTGGATACTGCAAATTATTTACTAATGTTTTCCTATCTCGGATGTAAAGTAATGTTGACAGTATACTCAGTAAAGAAACAGAACACACACAGTAACTTACGGACTCATACATTACGAGTAAGACTTTGAACGAATGTATCAATCCTTTTTCTTTTTTTTTGTCACTGTGAAAAATGCTGGCCTTATGTATACCCGAGATAGCGGGGGCCATCAGGGGTTATGTCGGGCTCTCTTCTAGGTATGCGCCCAGAGACATACCGACTAAAAAACACAGCGGCGTTCCCTCATCGCCCAATTGGGGAAAGGTTATGGGTATACGGCAAAGCCTTGAACTACCACGACCTCCCCCGACGAATGTATCAATCCTGACCCAGCTCCATCTTAAGCCTAGACTGTCCACGATATGACTATTAAAAAGTTTTCATAGAAGCCCATCAACGCATATCCACTCCCTCTGGTGTGGCTGATGTCCATGGCCCTACACACCCCTTCAATTTAGATGTCACATTTTTTTATGTGATAGGTGGCAGACGGGCAGACGGATCACCTGATGGTAAGCCAGTGCGTTGCCAACCTTCAAACCCCCTTTTCCCCCGTAACCGACTTCCAGTACCCTCACTCACGCAGCGAAACACAGGACAGTGCTGATTCACGTGGGTTTTCAGTGAGGCCGTGGTATCACTCCAGTCAAGCCGGCCCATTTATGCCGATGCATGGCTCTCCCACGGCAAAACTTAATAAAGAAACAGATCATACACAGTAAGTTCTGGACTCATACTTAATTAATTAAGGGTATCAGACTTTGCCTCAGCCGTGTGGTCCCGGCAGAGTAGAATAGGCCACCCTCATTTTACCGAAGTGTCATAAAAGGCGACTAAGGTAAAGCTGCTGGCATGATCATCAGCACCCAGAGAAGGAAAACTCTGCATTTATATCAAAACCCTCGCCAACCCGTCTGCCAAGCGTGGTAAGTATGGCAATTACCCCTCATGTGATTGAGGGAGGCCCGTACCCCAGCAGTGGGGACTTAAATGGGCTGATGATGATGATGATCAGACTTTGCACGAATGTAGCAATCCTGACCCAGCTCCACCTTAAGGCTAGAGACTGTCGACGATATGCCAAAAATATTTATGAGAACTCTAGTGGCTCGCTCTCACTCGTTTCGGGACTTTATATCGATAGATGGCGCTAGGTGTCGATTACATCGCACAAGCGTTTTGTGTTTTCGGATTAGTTTTAAGGGTTGCCGCTGCTTTATATTTATCAATTTAGATGTCACGAATAACTTTGTCATAAAGATACCTAGATAACCGAATAGTCGAGTAGGTAGGTATATCTACTGTAAAACACCTAAAGTTTCTTAGAGAAAATGTATCGATACTTATGATGACTGCATAATAAAACAGCCATATTTTTCTGGTCCGATTCCCATGCTTGTGTTGTAACAATCCCGAAAAATTTTTTGAATGCAGTTATTCTTTTTAAAAAAGTTATGTTTCCTGTAAGTAAACATTGCTAACTTAAGAATTTAAGGTACTTTCCCTTCATGTCCCATAGTCTTGGGACGCGCAGGCCCTATACTAAGGGACTTTGTTAAACCTCTGTTAACTAAAACGGTGTACATCTTTGTTAAATAAAGCAGTTTTCATTATTTAAAAAAAATATCTACAGCCTCACAGAAAACCGGCGTGAAGCAGCACTGTGCTGCCCAATCCGGGGGAAGCGGGGGTTTAAAGGTTGGCAGCGTACTTGAAACTCCACAGGTGTCGCGGGTGTCCATGGGCGGCGGCAATCGCTTAAGGTAATCTGCCATCTATTACATAAAAAAAATGTTTTTTTTTTATTTAAACGTCAAAACTGCTGGATAGCACCGTTTTAGCTAACAAAGGGTTTATTGAACGTTTATGAATAAAGCCCTTAGTATCTATTCTAGACAAGACATCTAACTTGTACAGATGCATTGATTTCACATTTTCGCAAGTCTTTCAACGGCTTCCCTTAACTGCATGCCGTTTGATGCTCATGAGCATGACTCATGAGACATATTCTCCAAACTACGACTAGCACATATATATGTATTGTATGTATTGATTGGTCCGCATCGTATGATCGGTGAGGCCGCCATTTGTACGGATTAGAGGGAAACCATACAAGTACAGTCGGTGTTCCGATGTGATGCAATATTTTGTATGATTCAAAGAGTCACCATACAAGAGATTTACCTAATTACGTTTGTGAACTTATGCATTCAGATAATATGGATACAATTGTTGTCACTTATAGGTGCATAAAGCATTATTTCAGAATTTCTCGAAGATTAAAAAGAGACAGCCCCACTTTTCAGGTATTTGTAGTCAGGTCTGATCTCCCGTAAATTGAATAGCAGCCTTACCTGGTCTCAGTCATCATCATCTTAGCGATTTGTCTTGGTTGCGTGCCAAGCTATCACTTCGGAGCTCGAGGTCTGCTTACCTTGCCTTCCCTCCTGCATCCATCTTTACCTCAACCTCAACTTGGACTTTTGAAAGTACCAACGAGGTAATTATGAATTCACTTTCAAAATTATACATCTTTGTTAAATTTTAAAAGTGAATTCATAAGGCGGCAAACGAAAGGGGACGGCATAATCTCGGCTTCATCCTGGGGAAGGGAGAGGTGTCCATGAGGAAGATAGAGTGGGTAAATAGTCTTCCACCATGGGTGGCCGAAACCCACGTTAAGCTACTGTGGGTATCAAAAACAACGAAGGGAGGGGATCAGCTGATTGATGCACTTTGTATGGGAAGTTGAAGATTTTGAGGTTATTACCTCAAAAAACCTTTTTTTCTTTGGAGAAAAATATTTGTTTCAATTAGTATAATGCTCTCGAGAAATTTTCTCGGACTTAATTTGGACTCGGATTTAAAAAGTCACTTTATTTATCTCCCAGGGTAAACCATCATGGTCGTCCCCTTGCTACGTCTTATGTAGGGAAGAAGGTGGTGTGTGGGGCTAACTAAAAGCCCTGGGGTATTCATCTCTGCCCAATAGCGGTTGGAAACCTACAGCCGGGACTAGAAGGCACCGCTGATCGCGCTCGCCGCTACACCTCTACCTGGCGCAAAGTAGTCCCTCATTGCTGTACGATCTACCAGGACACCCGGTAATGGCGTCCCCCGCGGAGTCGTATGCTGAGCACCCACTGCTGGCGTACCCTCACGTACTCCGAGGGCATTATTTAGTCGCCTCATACAGGCCGGGAACACCATGCCATGCCCTGGAGACGTTTCTCGGGTATTTAAAAAGTCTATCTAGAGTTAAAATTTTGACGACCCGTTTGGAATAGTGGTAGTGAACGCTGCCTTTGGCCCAAGGGTTGCGGGTTCGATCCCCGCACAGTACAAACATTTATGTGCATGAACATGTCTGTTTGTATTGGTCTGGGTGTTTCTATGTATTATAAGTATGTATTTACAAAAGAAAAGTATTATATATATATTTAATTAAGTAATTCCGCTGTTGGTTCTGATATCCGTAACACAGGTGCTGGAGCTACCTATTTCGGAGTCAGATCAACTGTATGTGATGTTGTGAAATATTTATATTTATTTATTTAAAATGGATCTAAGATCTTTGGCGTATGACTCCGGGTGCATCATCAGGGCAGTCGAACACTGCGCCATAAGTTGACAGCAAATCTAAGGGCAAAGTACTTTAACCATTTACGTACGCGAACGCTCTTCCCCTGCCTAAGGGTTGCGAAGGTCAGATGGCAGTCGCTTCATTGTAAATACCAGCCGTAGCGTACCGCGGGTTCTGAAGCTACAGCTTTGGACGCAACTGGGAATTACACGCTAAGATTTTTTTATGTGATAGGTGGCAGACGAGCAGACGGATCACCTGATCCGGGACCCTCACTCACACAGAGAAACACAGCACATTGCTGCTTTACGCCGGTTTTCTGTGAGGCGTGGTATCACTCGCGTCGAATCGGCTCATTCATGCCGAAGCGTGGCTCTAACACGGACAAAAATAAGATGAGGATTACTTGTCCTTTTACGTTAAAACAATGCAGGAACAGAAGAAGGACATTGAAGGCAAACCTTGACAGGAAGTAAACTGCGACATCTGTGATTGCTTATTAAACGTTATCGGAGCCTTCAATTATAAAGCAAAACTAGAGTTATTCTGCACTAACACTCAATAAATAGTACGTTCAGCCACACTTCAAAATATACAAAAATAAAGTTTAAAAACTAAAACCCGACTACCAAAAAAACACGATCTAAAAAGTTCAAAACAAGAAAATTGTCTCTGCTGAAATGATTATGCCGTATCGCTGTGGTCGTATGCCACCTACTGTAGCAAAACAGATTCATTATAATAATAAAATAAAATCAATGTGGCATACGACCTCGGCGATACGCATAATCATTTCAGCAGAGACAATTTTCTTGTTTTATACTTTTTATATAGTGGTTTTTTGGTAGTCGGGTTTTAGTTTTTAAACTTTATTTTTATTTTACATATTTTTTAGTTATGTAAATATAATTACATATTTGATATGTGCTAAAAAAGCTCTTTCATTTGATACCCCACACGGTACCGTCAAGCAAAACTTTTTTTTAGTTCCTTACTCTAAGTCCCCTAGAGGGCGCTGTAATAAATTTAACGTGACGTCATGTTGCCTATAACCAGAAGACCACCAAGACGCTTCTAACGACACCTCATTTGTTCAAATATGATAACTAGTTTCGAAGTTACGTGGAAACAGATGAACATACATACATACATAGCCTGTCAAAATCATAACCCTCCTTTTGCTTTGCCGTAGTCGGGTAAAAACTGTCCAATTTCTTCAGTAGATTCTTACCTTATTATCAAACACGTTCGGTGCAATATCAATTGAGGAATTTTGACACATTTTGTAGTAACATAATGTGTGGCTGTCTGTACATAGATGACTGCCTCGTTGGCGCAGTTGCTAGTGGTTCGCATATAGAGGCAACGGAATGTGCTAGTTCCTCGATTCAAGACACGGGTCGTGTCAAAATATGTTACCTGAGCTTTAGCCAGACCGGAATCTCAATGTCAAGGAAAGCGCAATAAGCCGTAGGTCCTACGCCAGATCAGACAGAGTAGCCCTTGAGTTTGCGCACACACTTGCACGTGGAGACTGGCTGCCGTAGCCATATCGATCGGAGGATATTACGGAGTTTCAGAATAGCCCATGCAATGCTAATGATTGGTCAGCGGCACGCGAAGCGGTGTGAAGTCTTCCCGTTTGTCGCTTGCTGTGTAACAGATAATGTCGGCAAATTATAGCCACAGAGTTTTTATAACAAGTAGCTCTTCAAAACGCTCAAGGCTCTCTAACCGTGGGAGAATGACGCTTGGGATTGGGATTCTGGAGAAATGCAGTTGCGCATACCCATCCGCCGACGAGTTATGTCGGACTTCCCCCGCGGCGGCAGGGGTTTACTTACTAAAACTCCAGGGACTCTCCCTCGTCGTCCATGAGTGGGTGAGTGTCATGGGTCCAGAGCTCGGAGCTTAGCACCACGACACCCCCGGACGGAAGCCCGTCAAGGAGCAGGCACGGCGCTTCCTACCCCGGATCGGGGGAGAGGATGGGAACATGCCAAGAGATCCTATCCGAGAAACCTGCACGTTTCGTGGTCTGGTTCCCCTGTTAAAAGGTTGCGTAGGTCAGACAGCAGTCGCTTCATTGTTATTACCAGACTTCTGCAAATCCTGAATCATGGTCTAAGCGTATCCCGGCGTCTAAAGCAACCGCTTTGGATGCAACTGAGAATTACACGCTAAGATGAGGGACGGTTGGTATTCAGATGATTATGGTTTATTTATGGGTGAGTTTTTCTGTTAAGAAATTCTCAATGTCAGCCCGGAACCCAAAAGTTAGCGGTCTTGTACCCCCGTGTCCTCGTCGTTGGTCCTGCACTCGATCCCTCTCCGATCGTGTCACACTGGTGTCTCATCGGAATATGAGGGTAAGGGAATAGAAAGTGCACTTGTGTTTGCGCACACACTTGAACACTATAATATATCCTGCGTAATGTGGCTGATCGTTGAGATAGCCGAAATCGGTTGAGGATATTATTATTATGGGTGAAGAAAAAAATATTACTCGTACAGTGGCGGACACATCAAGCTATGCAAAACTGTCAAATTTCTTCATTCTATTATAAACCTTATTGTTACACATTGAGTTCGAAATCGATTGAGGAAATTTGACAGTTTTGTATTGCTTGGCGGACACGCCACTGTACATAACATTCGACGCTCGTCGAATGGTTCTACGCCTCGCTACTGGTTATATTTACGCTATAATATCAGATAATGCTAACTAATTATACTGTTAGACAACATGTAGCTGTAATGGTTCTGGTTAGCGCCTGCGTTTGATGGATTTGACATCCGTGCAGAAACGATTAGGTGTTGCTTCTTTTTTAGCCCCGGGCCAGTCGTATTGTGAAGGCAAAGATATGCAACATTTTGTAGCATATTCCCATTTATACATTTGTGATAAAAACATGAGAAGAGTGAAATAAGGCGCAGATTATTGCGCATATATTCCGCCATTTTGTTTTTTTTTTTCATAATAAAACGTACCTTATGACATTTGGCAAAAGGAAAGGTTTCTAATATTACCAAATATGTTGAAATCAGAGAAGCCGTTGGTGATCATGTACATGAACCCTGAACAGACTGTGCCTTTCATAGAATGCCATACATGAAAAACGCACGAAGCCTTTAGTACTGGAGTACGAGCTACGTCGCACAGACCAACTCAGCAACGACCTACATGCAGCGCGCCTGACCGATGGACCGTCTTCTTGCACCGTCGGTACACTACACCGACGGCACACTAGCAAACACCTTTTAATGTGATAATAACATAAACAATGTATATAAACTATTTACTTTCTTACAATAAATAGATTTCAACCGTCTGTGTTGGGTCTCATTTCTCTCGCTGCGGCCAAGACACCTTTAGCCGTCACTATGATCAGTCGAGTGAGCATGCTCTACTGGCAGCGGTTCCCCACCTACCTACCGTCCTGACTCTTCCCGCTTGCTACCCTGGGCGACCCGGGAGAAAGCTCCCATCACCTTATTTATATATGTATTTATGCCCATGGATAGGCAGGGCTAGGGCTCTAGGGACTTAGTGTCTTAGACAAAGGGGCTCTAGGCTCACTAGAGAGTTAGGTTCCCTCCCTTTCCTTATATTCTGTTCGCCGGGACGCGGTGCCTTACAACCATCGCTTCCCACTCGTACAGTGGCGGACAGGTCAAGCTATACAAAACTGTCAAATTTTCGATGACAAAGGTTTCGAACTCAATGTGTAACAATATATCGAATGAAGAAATTTGACAGTTTTGTATAGCTTGATGTGTCCGCCACTGTACAACTGGGCGACGTTCTTTCTCTACCGCACCTACTAAAGCTGTGACCGCACCCGTATAGAGATGCATTAAAGCTGCGTCAGGGCCGGTTGCATCTCTTTCACACTCTGTGACGTTTTTTTGTTCCATGTTTGTGACACATTGGAGTATCGATGTTTTTCGAAAACTTGTGCGAAGCCTAATTGCATACGTAAAGAGTAAGACACCTTAAATTGGTGAATTTAATTATGATCACGTCTCGCTCCGACGCCGGGTGTTCGAGCAGGACATGCGAGCTTAAGCCTTTTTTTGGGCTATCGTATAAAAACTGACATTGATATTTCTTTGCAAAATTAATCTTCTCATTAAATTATGTTAATTAATGGACTAGAGTGCTGTTCGATTAGGCTCATCGGCGATCACGAGCCTCGACTCCCTGAAGCTGTCCAACTGAGCCCAACTGAGCCTCGACCGCAGAATAATATAGAGGGACCTCGACTACGGCAGACGTGTGGCAAGCCTCTCGGTCTTTCACCGGTTTTAATTTGAGGAATGTGCGGAGATCCCTCGTGATCTGTTCCCCTCTAGCCGATTTCTTTGCCGGACAAAAAGGCGCGATAAGAGCTTCCATCTTTAAACGTTAAATTAACTATACAATCGAGTATTTTGTGAATATTTCAAGTGCGACTTTGTCATACAGGGGTTACAAATGTTACTATATTGAATTCCCTAGATAAGCAATCAAGTGAACGAAAATCTCCATCGGACGATCGTCTGCGTCGGCGGAAGCCATAGTCGGATCGGATGTGACGTAACCTAGTTTCGGCGGAATTATGTCAGCTCGGCGACTGGCAAGTGCTTAAGTACTAGGGGCTAATAGGATGGCCAAACTTACGGCAAAAAGGTTGAGGCAAATAACCACCTCATATCGCGGATAAGTTTTCATAGGTAGGTATCTCAAATTAATGAGAGCAGAGACCCAATCTGGGGGAAATAGAGATTAAAGGTTGGCAGCGCATAGTGTTGTGGGTGTCAATAGTCGGCGACAATTGCTTTGCAAAAGGCAAGGAGTCATTTATTTAGGTACACCATTGCATTTAACTTACTAATTTTGACATTTTATCTTGTACTAGCACTAACTGACTTCCTTAATTATTCTGATGTTATAAATTAATTACTTAACATAACTATTCTTAAACGCGTTTTGGATGATAACATCTGTTAGTTTGTAAGAAATAAATGTAACTAATCGCATCTAATGGCTCAGACTGATCTTTTTTTATTCATTAATCTATGGAGTACCTTGGGGGAGGCTTATGTCGGAACAAAGGTCTATTGGCTGAAATGATGATGATGATGACACGAAATGCCCTAATTTAAAACTGGTTGATCGGTGTGAATTATCTTGTTCATTTTTTAACCGACACACAGCGGATTCACAAAAGAAAGAACGAAAGAACATTTTATTTAGGAAGTTTGTAAATTTGCAATTGCAAATGGGAAAATCCCACAATATGCTGAACTCATGGTGCCACTACTTTTGGCAATAACGCTAGTAGTAAGTAGTACTAGGTACTAGTACCGCGGGGCTTTGTTACATTGCGTGGGCAAGTATCATATTAGTGGGATTAAGAGCGCCTGTAGGGTCTACTAGCGACGCTATTTTATTTTTATTATTACATTCGTTAGTACTCAAGAAAACCATTTTTACATTATAGGTAAGATAAATCTTGTGTTTTCAGGGTATATCGGTAAACATTTATATCCCATTAGCCAAACCCTTGTACCAACAATTTTTAACAACATATTTTGTTCTATGAAAAGGTTGCAAATTGCAGTTTTGTATGGCTATTTCCTTAGAAGGTGTATTTTCCATACTAACTTTTGTTTTTAATTTGTAAAGTAACTATTAATGCTACTACTCCATAATTTTTGGTTAATTTTTCCATAATTTTTGCATAAGCTTTAATGGACAACGTTTAGGAATGTGTAGGATAGTATTTCAGAAACAAAATGTAATTAAAAAGTTATCTATGAGGTAACGCCTCTGCGGGTGACTGACTGACTGATATATCAACGATAATGTATCAATACGGGAATTTACACGATATTTATTATGTGAAACAACATTGTGTATCGTATAGATTCATCTAGTGGCGAATTAATATCAAAAAATGTGAGGGTGTCCGAAGATGCACAGCCCGGCCCCAGCAGACGACGCCGTGCTCCGCTAGTCCGCTCGTGACCACGGCTGCTGTAACGTAGCCGAAACGTCGAGCCAAATATGTGAGTACACAATGTTGTTTCACGTAATAAATATCGCGTGAATCCCCGTATTGATACATTATAGTTATAATGCAACGCGAAAATCTAAAAAACTATTTGATATATCAACGCACAGCCGAAACTACTGGACCGAAAATCATGAAAATTGGAACATAGGTAGTTTTCATTGGAACATAGGGTAAAATGGGGTAGAAACATTGTACGGAAGATTCGTTATTTTTAAAGTTAGAGTCATAAAATTGGTATTTCGGTTCATCATACAAGTTTAAGAAAAAATATTTGAGCATTTATTTACTTCAACCCCCAAAGGGGTAAAATGGGGGTTGAAGCGTCATATGGGAGATTCGTCAAATTGAATGCTAAAATCAGCAAAATTGGTATTTGCACTGTTCATACAAAATTAATATCAGTACTGGCAGCATATTTTATATTCAACCCCCTAAAAAGGGTGAACGGGGGTTAAAACGCCAGTATGGAAGTTTAGTCAATTTTAAAGCTAGAATCGTGAAAATACGGTATACGACAATTTTTTTTTTATTTTTGCAATCAAAAGACCTCTCAATGATAGAAACATGGTTGAAAGAATCACTTGATTCTCATTTAAACTACCTGAGATATAACAACTTTAAAATCACATTATTTTGGGCAAACCCAAAACGCTCCATACAAATGGCTACTTAGATGTGACGTCACACTTAAGTATTTTGTATGCATTTCATTTGAATGTTTCGTTTATGTCAATAGTTCTATTATAATAATTGGTGCAAATTGTATGGGTTCTTCAATGGTATAATTATTTTTTAATAATTTCATACTTTTAAAATGGACTTGCCCATGAATCTTTGAATGACCATAAAACCGGCTAGAAGTTATATTTTTAATTGAGAATTTTTGCCATTGGCACATATTGACCTATATTTTGATAAAATATTTATATTTTGTAAAATCTTGAGCTTAGTCGTATACCCTATTGGTATTAAGTATTTTTATATAAATAAAAATATTTAGCATTTTTTCCTCGACTCCTGAAGGAGGGAAATGGAACTAAAACGTCGTATGGGAGATTCGCCATTCGTACAGATTTTTTTTGTACTTTTTAATCAACCCCTAAAAGGGTGAACGGGGGTTGCAACACAGTATAGAAGTGTTGTTATTTTTAAAGTTAGAGTCATGAAAAGTTATATTGAGTTATATTATTTTTCTTTTTTTAGAGAAAATAATTTCTCTATTAATGTCTTGAATTAGGCAATGGCGGCGCTAGGCGTCCCAAGCACCTGTAACATACTGTCTACATTGGACATTATCTGTCCCTCCCTGGCAAAAAGTGATGACATCATCATGTCAAGGTTCATTACACTGTGATAATTAGAGCGAAAGCTTTAATTACCTTCTGTGTGATATATGTTCGGTGGACGGCGGTCATTGACCATCAGGTGACTAGCTTGATAGTTTGCCTCCCTTTCCTATACAAAAAAATATGAATAAGCTAGCGGTCACCCGCAGCTACGCTCGAATTTCGGTTTGCCACAAAGTAGCCCATGTCATTCTGCATCCCTTCAAATATCTATATATCTGTATTAGGTATGTTTGTACGCAAGAACTTGCACCTTTACTCGCAAAAATCAGATTGTCATAGCTTAACACGCGAAACAAACATAGGCTTGCTGTCCCGAATCTTAGACTTCATAAAATTGGAAATTTATTTGTAGGATTGAGCAATAGAATGTTTATTAAGTTACCTCAAAATATTATTGATTTACCGGTACATAAGTTTAAGTTGCATGTAAAAAACTGCTCAATGCGGAAAGGCTACTATAAAGTAGGTGATTATTTAAATGATAAGGATTCCTGGACATGTTGATCTCTTCGCCTGTCCTCTAATGTATAATTCATTTCATAATTTTTCTTTGACGATTTATCTAAACGATATTGATTATAAGCATTGTATATCGTACTGTCACTGTAATCATAATTTGTATAAGAATGGAAATAGTAATTACCATATTAATTGAAAAGAGTAAGTAACTACTGAGTTTCTTGCTGATTCTTCTGGGTAGAAATTGACATTCCGAATCAGCGGTAGATTATACTATTTGACATTCATAAACGTTCTGTATGGACTTAAATTGAATAAATAGATTTTTGATTTTGATTCCACAGTCCGTGTTGCCATGTAAGGCAGACAAACAGACAGACAGACACACACACACTTTCCTATTTATAATATTAATATGGATAAATTCTCTAGTCATTTTATTGTGGGATAGCCACACTTCGGCTTGAATAGGCCGGTTCGACCGGAGTGATATCAAAGCCTCTGAGAACCAGCGTGAAAGTAGCCTGTGCTGTCTTTCGCCGAGTGAGTGTAGCGTTCTGGGGGTCCAGTCCGCTTTCTGGAGCTTAAAAGTTGTCAGCGCGCTTGTGACTCCACTGCTGGTGCATATGTACAAGGGCGGCGGTAACCGCCTGGCCAAGACTCGAACCCGAAGCCTTCCTTGTTTTTTCACAACATCAGAATTACTACGTTATCGAAGACAAACTGTATTTTACAAATTTTCGGAAAAAAAAAAATAAAAAAAAAAAAATTAACTTTATTTCAGTAAATTATTAACAATTAAATCGCCGGGGCCTCCCAGAAAGTAATCAGATGATACTTGTGTTGGGAAAGCCTCGCTCTTCCTCTTTAATATAAACAATTCAGATTTACTACGCTAGGTTTACAAACTTTATTTATTTACTTATATATTTTTAGTCTATTACTTTATTATATCTTTATATATATTCAATATTTTATATATGTATTCTACTTATCTATACCCGAGTCGTGTTTGTGTACACGTGGATGAGTGTGTGTATGTGTGTGTGCGCGCGCATGTGTGTGTGTGTGTGTGTGTGTGTGTGTGTGTGTGTGTGTGTGTGTGTGTGTGTAAAAAAACTCAACAGCCATCGAAAATATTTTTTAAATGTGATTCATGATTAATGACGAGCAAACGTATCACCTAATGGATCGCGATTGCCGCCGCCCATAAACACCAGTGGAGTCACAAGTGCGCTCAAACTATAAATTCCCCCTCCCTCCGAATTTTGCCTCTGGTACCCTCACGCACTCAGTGAAACACAGCACAGCTGCTACTTCACTCTCGTTTTCTGTGAAGCCCTGGTATCCGTGACTGCCGGTATAGCCATAGTATCACTCCAGTCGAGCCGCCCCTTTCATACCAAAGCCTGCCTCTCCAATGGTTAAATCTAGGATTTAACGGCAACCTTCCAATCGGATCCACTGAGATACCATCACTCATTTAAAATATCCTTGCCATTTAAATTATTGCTTTATCCAATATTTAACGATATTTCCCGTAATTCGACAATAATTTGACGTCATCTGTCACTTAATGGACGTTTGGAAAATTATGAACAATCTATAATATTTTCCATTAGCAGCCAATTTATTTCCATTTATTGACAAACAATAGCCTAATAAATGCCGACAGGGAAATAAATCAGAATAATGTAATCATCAGCATATTTTAACGGCAATAAGGAATTTCATTTTAATGGCAATACCGTCGAGGTGAACATAGTGGTTCTCAAAGTTTTAAGAATATAAATAAATATAAATAAATATTTCACAACATCACATACATTGATCTGACTCCGAGATATGTAGCTCAAGCACCTGTGTTACGGATATCAGAATCAACAGTGGGATTACAAATATATACATATAATACTTTTCTTTTGTAAATACATACTTATAATACATAGAAACACCCAGACCAATACAAACAGACATGTTCATGCACACAAATGTTTGTACTGTGCGGGGATCGAACCCGCAACCCTTGGACCAGAGACAGCGTTCACTACCACTGTTCCAAGCGGGTCCAATATATATTTTATTTTATTGATTATAATTTTATTTTTGGGCAATAGGCTAACTGCTTGACTACAATCGCACCTGATGGAATGCGAAGATGAGGTCTAGGATGATACGTGTTTGCCTAAAAGATGCCTGTTCACTCTTGCCTTAAAGCATTTCCAGATTATAGTGGTCAGGAAAAACAGACCTCAGCAGGGAGTTCCATTCCTTGGCCGTCCGCATTATAAATGTGGAAGCGAATCACTTCGTGCGGATAAGGAATAAGAATAAGAATAAAATAATTTATTCAGCGCCTAAACATACACAAAATAAAAATAGAACGAAATGGACATTAGAATGGCACTGAAATGGGCTCCACTCAGCATGTGTCACAGTGTCTAAAGGACGACACCCTGACGCTGGTCTTCCGTGGAGTCCAAGGAACTAAGGGACGTCACTGTGCATGCCGACGTCATAAAGTACATAAGTACACTTAACCTTATTTAAATTAATTAAGATTAGACACAACCCAGACTATCATTATCTTACTCTATAGGTTAATAGATAAGGATAGTTCTATCACATAAGGACGATTGTATTTAGTTATTAATTTTCTCTCACTAAGGTATACAGAATATGGCTTTTAATTTACAAAGTGTGGTAAATCCATTCACGTAACCTTGTGTGTTAGAGACTGGTGCCTGAGATAGGTTTAGCGATAAACCCGCATTACAGGGTCGGGTCATCTTAGCGTATATTTCCCGGTTGCGTCCATAGGATCGGATCCCAGGGTACGCTTAGACCATGATTCAGGATTTGCGGAGTCTGATAATTACAATGAAGCTACTGTCGTCTGACCTTCACAACCCTTTAACAGGACCAACTGGATCACGGTTATACGTTCAGAATCATTTAATATTGTAGGTATCCAAAATTTTGAGAAACTATCCGATACGTGCAGGTTCCCTCACTGATGTTTCCCTCACACCTTCCTCTCAATAAACTCACAGCATTTGGACAATATGTTACTAAACTGACAAAATTGTTGAGTTTTTAATAAAAACAAAAATGTTATTGCTAAGTATTAATATGTAATATAATTGAAAAATAAGTCAGAAGCTACCAGTTTCATTTTAATAAATATTTTTTATCGCTATTTGAATATTGTTACTAACATGACAAGTTTTTTCTAATGCAGCCGCGAAAAAACTAAATTAAAAGTTAATAAATGCATTTTTATATAGAACTTATGTAAATCACAGAATCATTCACACTTTTTAAAATAATACATAAGTTTTTTGTAATAAAATCAAAAGTAAAATTTTCGAAGCCGTTTTAAAACTTGCACTATGAAAAATGAAAATGCCCATTAACACTTTGAGAACTTTAGCCCCAACTCAACATCCATCACCCGAGAATCTTTAAATTCGTTATCGGCCAAACATTTTCCTGTTGTGTGAGTTGTATGAGTATTTGCATGGTCCAAGGCCGCAAGGTCAGCTCCACAGATCTTGGCCGCACCACAAGTGTATTAATTAGCCATTTGTATAATTATGGTGGCCTTGTCATCTTCAAAAATAAAAATAGTAACGCACACAAGGGTGACCAGATGAACCGATAAAACACGGTGCATTTTTTTTGTGACAGGTGGCAGACGATTAGACGGATCACCTGATGGTATGCGATTGCCGCCGCCCGTGGACACTCGCAAGTGCGCTGCCGACCTTTGAACCCCTCTTTCCCCCGGAATTGGGCCTCCGGTACCCTCACTCACGCAGCGAAACAGCACAATGCTGCTTCACGCCAGTTTTCTGTGAGGCCGTGGTATCACTCCAGTCGAGCCGGCCCATTCATGCCGAAGCGGTCAAAAACATTTAAAATGTCTTAGAAACGACTTGAGGACATTAAACTGATGAAAGACAAACGTATTTCCCAAAAAAAGTAGTCCTATCTAAATTTAAACGTACATAAATACAACCTGGGCATAGATATCTGGGTATAAAAAGTTTGTAAACCTAGTGTAGTAAATCTGATTGTTAAGAATATGGCGGAAGAACTTGGTTTACCTTTCATAAGTAAGAAATTAATTAAACATTTACTGACCACATACAAGATTATGTACCTAACTGTGATAGGACACAGACAATATTAAACAGGTATTGCACAGTTACACAGACGGAAGAAATAGGGTTTATTCCCGCTGTCCACCCTCTGCTAATCCACCCCGGGTGGGCAATGAAACATTTGTTTTAAAAATTCCCTCTGTCCACCCCCTCTTTAAATCGAGAAGGGGTGGACAGCGGGATTTTTTTAATACTCTTTTCGATGTCCACCCGGGGTGGACTAGCAGAGGGTGGACAGCGGGAATAAACCATATATTGTAAATAAAAAAATGAAAATAAAATATTTGTACAGTCAAAGAACGAAAAGGTTCGTCAGTTTTCCAATTACTATAAGCTCTTATTACCTTTCGTAAATTTGTCAGAGTAATACCTATCGCACAGAAAATTATAATTACAAATAACTGTTAGATCAGAAACTTCAGATTTGCTTGTAGCAACATTAAATCAGATCAATTGTTGGCAGATCTTTTAAAACGGTATGTTGGGTTAACAGGTTCTTGCCATGCAAGCGAAAATTTACCTTAAGGTGACGAGTAGGGCACACTAGCGACGCCAATCGATTTTAATTTTTAGCTACTAAACCAGCGTACAATATTAGCGTGAATAACTTTTTCGCGTACAAAAACATTTGTGCATGGTTGTTTAATAAATAATATACGTGTTTGCGGAGCGGTCTTAACCCCGAAATTGTTTAAAATAGATTGGCTAGCTAGGGTGCCCTACCCGTCACCCTAAGGTGGCGAACTTTTTTATCCTCTGTACCGTACATAAACTACCTACGAGTATCTCGGAGTCAGATCAACATAATATGTGATGTTGTGATTTATTTAAACTGTGACCAGGGAAGAAAAAAAGTATCATTTGATTACTTTCTGGGAGGCCCTGACGATGTTATTGCAAATGACTTATTGAAATAAAGATTATTTTATTTATTTATTATTCTACATCTACACTAATATTATAAAGAGGAAATATTTGTATTTTTGTATGTTTGTAATGAATAAACTCAAAAACTACTGGACCGATTGCAATAATTTTTACACCATTAGAAAGCTGCATTATTCAGAAGTAACATAGGCTATATTTTATCCCGGTACGGGAAGTAGTTCCCTCGGGACGTGGGTGAAACCGCGTGAAACAGCTAGTATTGAAATATAATAAACCTTCCCATACAAAAGTTATTAGCGGATTGACGCAACTTGTATGAGAAGATGTTTTTTTTAAATTAAACTATTATGCTATTTAGGGAAAAATATGTTTTTTGGCCATTTAACACGGTTAAATTACCGTCTGTCACCGTTGTTAAAATATACAACAGTTGAAATTATTTACTCCCCCTAAATGTAAATTTTGCCGTTAAAACTAAAACCTAATAATTGCTGTTAAAACTAATCCTGGTGAAACTTAACAGCTTGGTCACCCTACTAAACACATTCGCGATAAATGCCTGTATAAAAAAGCTAAACAAATTCTTAAGTACCTACTCCTTTATTTGTTCAAATGGCAACTTAACCTCTTAACAACTTAATTTCTGCCAATGTCAAGTGTGATTGATTTGTGTTTGATTCAATAAAACATTGCTGTTTACGAGGTATCCATTCATTCGATTGCAGAATACCTACTCTAATCAAATTTCCTTTGCCTGAAGGTTGTCTGTTAGAAATCGCTTCCAGCGATAAGACCGCCGAAATTGTACAATAAAGTTTCTGTAACGCCTAATTTTTTTTAAGTTGTGTTTTTTTTGTGCATTAATACTTTATATCTATCTACTCTACCAAGTGATCCTGGTAATCTGTGATAGGTAGGTACTTTAAACTCTTTTTTAAGTCCCAAGTTAACACTAGAATTGAAATGAAACCTATGACGGAGCGAGCTTACCCAAAAGCAGCCTATTCACTTTATCTTTAAAAATTTTGGGGTTGTATTCACTGGGGAAAAAAGACGCAGGTATGGCGGTACACTCCTTCATCAGTACGCATCACGACGGAAGAAGAAAAGCGCTTTAAATAAAAAAAAAAAATATTCATTTTTTTCAGGCTTCGCCCATAATATTATTAGTATACAAAAATACTTAAAAACTATGTTAGTAGAACCACAATCAATTAATTTAGCCCTGCGACCCCGGGCAAGCGCACATGCACTTGGACCCAGTGCCGCAGCGCGGGGCTGTTCTCCTCCAAGCTGGCTTCTGGCTGAGCACGCTCAGGATGGTGTTGGGGCTCCCGCGCGTGCGGTGCATCAGCGACGCGACGCGGCGCCGCACCACGGTGTGGAAGCCGTCAGTGTACGCGTGTGCAAACATCGCAGATCGCTTTGTACGCAATCGAGGAATATTCACCAAAAAGAGATGATATCCCCTAGTTCGCCTGCTCTCTCGATGATAGAAAGGGGATGGCGGAATGAATTAATTCAGCTTAGCAGCTTCCTCCCCGAAATACATTAGTCAATTTCGCCTCACGTAGAGTCCCGGAAGCCCATAATTCCTCCCCACTCCAGGGCGATGAGCGAGAACCACTGGGGTTTAGTCGGTATGCCTCTGGCCGGCTTAGAGCCTAGGATAGGAAATAATACTCCCAATCAAGCATACACCATAATGACGTCAGATGAAAATTGACATGCACGATGCATAGACTGTAAATGATAACCACTGTCAGATTTAACCTGTCACTCAAGTTAACACAGATCATCATCGAAATGTCATTGCCGCCATGATGGTTTTGGCTTTTCTGTTTTTGGTACTACTATTTTTCTGTGATTTTTATTATTGCGCCAGGAAACGAAGCCAATATAAAGAAATTTTATTGTGACAAGGTGTTCAAAATTTTTCCATTTTATGAACAACTAAACCAGGTCTTAGCTAAGCCTCCATACAAATTAGAACAGTAACATTCTTCATCTAAATAGATCGGGAATCGAACCCGGGCACATGCACATTACTACGACTGACCGGATGGCGCAAATATATGTATTTAAGTATATATTTGTGTTCCTCTGTTGCCTGATATCTGTAACACAAGTGCTGATGCTACTTAGTACGGAATCAGGTCAACGTATGAGATGTTGTGAGAATTATAATTATTATTTTTATCTTCCTTTACTTTTTCTCAGCCTCAGTGCTGGATTCAAACTTCAGTTACGGGCGTTTTACCAAGCAACTGAACTTTTTATTAATTTGTCGGGTTCGAGTCATACGGTTCATCTTGTAGAAAACGTCTGACTATTCTACAAGTGTTAAGTATAGCAGCTTTTTGCATTGTTATATATGTATTTTCCGGGAGACCTAAGAGTTTGGTACTGTGGTGAAGATGTGTAGGGATAACTCCAGTGCTAAAGAGCACCAGCGGCACAATGTAGGTATACATACTTTATCTAAGTTCCATATTTATTTTTTTAGTTCCGAGTATTTATCGCACTCTTAGTCAAATATTGACCTAAATCAAAATTGTTGAATTAAATAACGCACTTAAAAATTTCATCTCGTGTTCTATTTGCACTAATTTCATATTTGTGTGTATTTACTAGACTATTTTTTTTTGTGTGATAAGTGGCAGACGAGCATACGGTTCGCCTGATGGTGAGCTACAGCCGCCGCCCATAGACAGCTGCCACCAGTGGAGTCACAATACTATTTTGATTTAGCATCTATCTACAATTTTGAGTTAGGTCAGTATTTTACTAAGGGTGCGTTATGTATTTTATCAGATATTGCTTTTTTATATTGTGGGTATTGGACACTGTTATATCTGTTAAGTATGCAGTATTATGTATTTTATCAACTAATGTTATATCGGGTCTATTGCAATGTGTTGTTTTATCTGTTTCTATTATTATTATTATTGGAAGTTATCTAAATAAATTAATGGACAACATTTCAAATTTTTAACATGTCCATATTGTTTTTTTATATGAAAGTAGACATAAAATGAACAGACCCATATTTTTTCTTATTTCAAAATTTGTCCATTTTCATGCATAAAATAATTATTGAAATTCTTTTTATTCTAAATAGACGTAAGCGCCAAATGACGTCATCGGACGGCTGAATACAGCGATATTCCTTTGCTTATCATTGTTTTAATAAAAAAAAGGTACTACTGTCAAAGGTAAATAATACTAGTGTCAACATTGTCAACGTCATTCATACATTCAACGTTGACAAGTTGTCTTTTTTTTTGACAGTTACATGTCATGAGTTTGGCATTACGTAAATTTAAAACTATAATGTGCTAAGCAAAGAAATATTTTACATTCTGCCGTCCGATGACGTCATCTTACGTTTTTTAGTTTTTAATTTTTTTCTCAGTAAATAAGCAATATAAAAAATGAATAAATATATATTCGAGCAGCGGAAAAGTAAACAAAGAATTGGTATTTTTTGTTTCAGAGCTTAGCAATTTTGAAATGTTGTCCATTGTATTAAGAGTGTCAGAGTCAGACGTACATAAATTATGATCTAAAGTATTATATTCTATTTATGTACAAACAATCATGTTAATTTTACCTCGGCTACATAATTTGCAATGTAGAACGCGCATTGTCACCGGCCATCCGGAAGTGTGCGCGTGCGCAAGGCCGCGTCTGTCAATGACCCTAGTCTAGGCGTGCAGTGGTTGCTAATAGCACCTAGGCTGACGACAACTAGGAGCTGAGAGGTTCTATTGCGGAAAATTCATAATTGCAAGCTCGTAGGTAGGTTATCTAGGTGGGTTCTCCTCCAAGTTGCATTCAAAGATTCGGTGCCCGGGGTACGCTTGGACCATGATCCAGGATTGGGAGAATCAAAAGTGCTCAGAGCACGATTCGAGCCAAAAAAAACATGACAATATCTGTGACATTTCACATCAGCATCATGGATTATTTATAATATACAATTACAATAAATTAATTACAATAGATAGATAGATATTCTTTATTGCACAAAAATAAAATACAAGCATGATACAAAGCAACAGACAGTACAATAAGGCAGTCTTATTGCTTGTAGCGATTTCTTCCAAACAACCTTTGGGTAGAGGAAAGAAATATCGTATTCGTAATAAGGGAAGGCAGTGCAAAGTAGTTTAACAAATGAAATTGAGAATGGCAGAAATATACATTATTTTATATATTAATATTATTACATTACATAAATAATAATAAACAATACATACATACCCATTAATATATACGTAGATAATTTATAACAAAAATTCAATAAAAATATTTCATATAGATAGGTATAAATGACCAGAGAGCAGACCACATAAAAAAGGAAGAAGAGACAAGGTAAAAACAGTGTACCTATTTATAGAGATAGGAAGTGAGTTTTGACACGGGACTTAAATATAGGAAGGGATTGCGATTTCCTGATTGGAAGGGGTAAGGAGTTCCAGAGACGAATGGATTGAACTGTAAAGGATTGTGAATAGGATTCTGAGGAATGAGGAGGAAAGCTAAGATGGAGTTTGCGGCATGACCGCATTTCTCGACCGTCGGCAGGTTGCAAGAATTGGAATCGCTCTTTGAGATAAGCTGGAGCCAGAGGATTAAATAAGACGGTATATACAAACCCAAAATGTTCTCTTTTTTTTAGGAATTAATAAGATGCGGCAGTTGTTTTTTTTTTGTAGATAGGTAAGTGTTTGACCATATTTTCATTGTAAGTGGCCAGTCATAATAAAAACGTTGCCCTAAGTAGGTAGGTGCTGATATGCGAGGGCTTAGAAACTACATACACAGGGAGATGGATAAAAAACTTCAATCTTAATCATAATCGTTTATTGCATGCCACATTGGAGTACAGATTCATATAAAATAATATATTATAGTACTCACATAGGTGTTTTAAAAGTACAATGTAGCGCCCTGTAAGGGCATTGCAATAGCTGGGGGCTTTACAGTTTCTTATTTCTATTCATCTTTACCCATATTATTATAATGTGTATGTACTTAAATCTAATTTTATATTTTAATTTATACATTAAACAAACTATTAAACAAAACTATATATAATATTCGTTTGGACCATTGAATTTTATTGTTATGTAAACTACCACTATATCACATAAAGTATAAAATACACAATAACAATTCACTATGTACTACTTGGATAAATTTTACCTATGCCATACCAATTTAGTAGGGTTATAATAAAAAGAGGGACCACGAGGAATATTTTTCTCCTGGTCCCTTGAAGGGACTACCACAGGGACCACAAGGAAAAAAGGCATATTTCACCTGATGGAAAGTGATAATATGGTCTAAGATGTAGCACGATTACCTGGAAGATACCTATTCACTCGCGCTTTGAAAACCCCCAAATTGTAGCTTCTAGGGAACACCTCCTCAGGCAGCTGATTTTTCTTCTACGATATAGGGTGGCAAACGAGCAAATGGGTCACCTGATGGTAAGCGATCACCGCCACACCAGAAGTAGTGCAGATATCTTGACGAAAATATTCGCATACTTCGTTTTAAATGTTTGTCCAGGGCTTAGGTTTATGCATAAAAAGTGCATTTTATTATGGCTTGCATTTAATATCTCATAACAAAATTCAAAAAGATATGCCCCGGGTGAGGATCGAACTCACGACCTTAAGATTATGAGACTTACGCGCTGCCTACTGCGCTACCGAGGCGGTTGACGTGGCAAGCGAAAACACGGTACATATTGATTGCGTAATCCTTTACTATACTTACTTGCCTACTACAGCTGTTGGATAAAAAAGAGTAGGTATGTTATATCGTGTTTACGCATACAAAGGTTTGTGTGAATATTTTAATTTTTTCTCGTGTTTTATTTTTGTTTGTTATTTTTTATGTAATAGGTGGCAGACGAGCAGACGGATCACCTAATGGTAAGCGATTGCCGCCGCCGATGGACACCCGCGACACCATTGGAGTCAAAAGTGCGCTGCTAACCTTTAAACTCCCCTTGCCCCCGGATTGGGCCTCCAATACACTCACTCACAAACACAGCTTACTGATCTAAAAATAGAATTAAGCTATTTTAAATAAGTACCGTGTAAATAACTATGTGTTACGATTGCTAGGGTTGTCAAATTGTATTTTTTCCGTGTCTTACAAATTGGTAGATTTTCCAAATGCAATTATAGTACATCACATTTATGCAAATAAATGTAATCAATAAATAGATTTTATTGTACAACTATATCCTCGGAATATTTACAAATACTCATATGTTCAATTCAATTCAATTTGTACAGGGTGTATCTATGAACATTTACATCCGTTTAACCACGTGTTATTTATTTACTTATTTATTTAAAACATACCTTAAATACTATCATTACAGGTTTTAACCTAATTCAATAGCCTGGTCCGTTACAACACAAGTCAATGTTACTACATACATTTACATTAAATTATTAATTAATTACATTATTCATCATCATCATCATCATCAGCCTATCGCAGTCCACTGCTGGACGTAGGCCTCTCCAATTGTTCGCCACTGTGATCTATCCATGGCTTCTCGCATCCAGCTCTTGCCAGCCATCCTGCGCAGATCGTCCTCCCACCTAGCCAGAGGGCGCCCTACATTACGTTTGCCAAGACGCGGTCTCCACTCCAGAACTCGTTTACCCCATCGGTTGTCGGTTCTGCGGCTAATATGGCCAGCCCACTGCCACTTAAGCTTGCTAATCCGGTGAGCAATGTCGATAACTTTGGTTCTCTGCCGGATCACCTCATTTCGGATTCGATCTCGGAGAGAGACGCCGAGCATTGCTCGTTCCATAGCCCGCTGAGCGACCTTTAACTTGTGGACCAGCCGTACCGTAAGTGTCCACGTTTCGGCTCCGTATGTCATGACGGGTAGGACGCACTGATTGAAGACTTTCGTCTTTAGGCACTGTGGTATCGACGATATGAAGACACGACGTAGTTTTCCAAATGCTGCCCAACCCAACTGGATTCTCCTATTCACCTCATCCTCGAGGTTGTTTTTACCCAATTGCAAAGTCTGCCCGAGGTATACGTATTTTTGAACAACTTCGAGGACGGCACCGTGAATTGCAATCGGTTCCGGTAGAACATGTTCATTGAACATGACCTTGGTTTTGTCCAAGTTCATCCGTAGGCCGATGCATTTAGAAGAGTCAGCCAGGTCATTCAGCATCTGTTGTAGGTCCTGCAGCGTTTCTGCCATTATGACGATGTCGTCAGCAAATCGCAGGTGAGAGATGTATTCGCCATTGATGTTGATGCCACGTCTCTTCCAGTTCAGCGTCTTGAACATATCCTCCATTGCATTTGTGAACAATTTCGGGGAGATGACGTCCCCTTGTCTCACTCCTCGATGCAATGGTATAGGACTTGTTTGCTGATTCTGTACTTGGACGGACATAGTAGCGGCATGATAGAGACATCTCATCACCTGGATATATCGCCAATCGACTTAGCATCGCTGCAGGGACTCCAGAACAGACCAGATTTCAACCGAGTCAAAGGCTTTCTCATAATCCACAAATGCTAGACACAGGGGCTGATTATACTCTTCTGTCTTCTGTATAATCTGCCGCACTGTGTGGATGTGATCTATGGTGCCGTATCCGTTTCGAAACCCAGCCTGTTCCGGTGGTTGGAATTCGTCGAGTCTCCGCGCAAGACGGTTCGTGATCACTCTTGAGAACAGCTTATAGACGTGGCTTAAAAGGGAAATGGGTCGATAGTTCTTCAAAAGGGTTTTGTCCCCTTTTTTGAAAAACAAGACGACCACACTCTTACTCCACGCCTCCGGAGTTCTCCCTTCGAAGAGGACATCGTTAAAGAGCTTTTGGAGTTCCCTCAGTACGGGTACTCCTCCAGCTTTCAACAACTCTGTTGTAACGCCATCCTCTCCAGGGGCTTTCCCATTTTTCAGCTGTCCAAGAGCAATCTCGATTTCGCCAATGCTGACTTCTGGCAAGTCTTCGGTGAAATGGCGTGTTAATGTGGCCCTAGAGTCCTCATTTTCGGGATCAGGTCGAGATGCATGCGAAGCGTATAATCGGCCATAGAAGTCTTCCACTTCTCGAAGGACCGCCGGCTTTGAAGCAACAACTTCTCCACATGATGTGGTCAGCTTGGTCAGGTGGCTTCTTCCGAGAGATTGTACGAAAACCTTCGACCCCCGATTCTGCTCGATAGCTCTTTCAATCGAGAGAGTATTGGAGCACCGGAGGTCGCGTCGCACAAGTTTACTGATCTCCCGGTTTAGAGTCCGTTTTCCTGACGAAGTGGACGGTGGTTGCTCACGTCGTTGTCTCATTAGCCCCAAGGTCTCATCAGAGAGTTTCGACTTCCTACCTTTGCGCTGCATGTTACAAAATCTCGTGCCTTCTTCCCTGAGGACTCGAACCACATTTTCGAGGTTCTGGTCAACGTCCGTTGTGGTTTCCACGGCATTGAATCGGTTTTCCAGGTTTAACTGAAACTTTTCAGATCCTTTCATTACATTATTAATTGATTACATTACATTATGAATTGATAACATTTTATTCTTATTTTTTTTTTTTATTTTTACGTAGGTACTAATTTAGTCGAGTCTTTAGTGTTCTACTAATCATTATGAAATAAATTTAATTTATAACTTTTGGAAATTCGCTTGAAAAATTTCATCTTCTCATACATACTCGGTCACGTGACTTAGTCATTTTGTATCGGGTCGTAAAAGTCGTTGAACAAATTTTGTTCAGAATGGTTGGCAGAACACGTGGTTAAATGATGTAAATGTCCACAGATACACCCTGTATATTCAGAAAATAATTTTACACAAATACTACATATGTTGACCTATTAAAATAAGATCACAAGAAAACAATATGTGGATGGAACACCCTTAAAAATTTAAGGTGACGGGTAGGGCACACTAGCGACGCCATTCGATTTTAATTTTCAGCGACTAAACCGGATCTATTTTAAACAATTACGGGGTTACAACCTCTCGGCAAACACTCATACTATTTATCAAATATCCATGTACAAATGCTGGGTCTGTTTTTGTACACGAAAAAGCGATTCACGCCAAAAGTGGCCGCTTTTGGCAGTAATTCAAATTTCGAGTACTTAAGCAGACCCAAAGATTAAGTATCAGTATTTAATAAATAGTATAAGTGTTTGCCGAGAGGTTGTGACCCCGAAATTGTTTAAATTAGCTAAAAATTCAAATCGATTGGCGTCGCTATTGTGCCCTAACCGTCACCTTAATGAATGAATGAATGAACGAACAACGAACAGTTCTGACATACGGGCGGGATATTTTAATGAAATGAATGTAGGTAGTTACTTATGCCCTGGACATTATGTCCAGGGTAGGAATCGAACCTATAACCCAAAGAATTAGACCGGCGGGTCAATAACAAACAGATGAACGAACGAGGAAGCGATACAGACTTTTAGAAAGTTGCTAATATCGAAGTCCAATTATTATAACACTTCTTTTGATTATACTATATTCTTAGTTTGGTTGGTTTGGTTTTATTTTTTATTAGGGTTCAGTAACCAAAACCAAAGTTTTAAATGTGGGAGAGCCACGCTTAGGGCCGATTTCACCGTCGAAATTGAACGCGATCAACGCTCAAACGCGATCAATGCGAGCGAAAATAAAGGAACGGAACTCAGTTTAGCGCGTAGATCGAGTTCAAGGGAATTGATCGCGTTCAATTTCAACGGTGAAATCGGCCCTTAGGCATGAACAGGCACAGAAGACCGGCGTGAAGCAGCGTCTGCGCTGTGTTTCGCCGTGTGAGTGAGGCTACCGGAGGCCCAATGGGGGAGAAGGGGTACGCTACCAACCTTTTGGCAGCGCACTTGTGACTCCACTGGTGTTGCGGGTGTCCATGGGCGGCGGAATTGCTTACAATCAGGTGATCCGTCTGCTTGTCTGCCACCTCTCATATAAAAAAAACCAAAGCTTTTTTACGTGATAGATGGCAGACGAGTAGACGGATCGACTGAGGGTAAGCGATTGCCGTCGCCCATAGTCACCCGCGACCCTTGTGGAGTCAGAAGGGAGCTGCCCTTTTAACCCCCCCTTTCCTCATTCGATTGGATGCCGGTAAACAAATGCCTTAGGATGGCTAATTTAACCAGATGGCAGCGATAAATTTAAATTTGTACGAAACCCTTCGTGCGTGATTCCGAATCACACTTGGCCGGTTTTGAACTAACTCACTCACTTTCATTTACGCGAGTCGGTCAAAGCGTTACATAACGGTGCATTGGCTCGCCCCGCGGCGTTGCTCGCTTTTTGTTTGTTTATTGTATTAATAACAGTAGCGGTTGTGCGGACATATAATGATGTTATGTCTTTCCGTTTATACCTGTTTAGAGTAACATGTAATATATTTTGTACTAATTGAAGCTGCTCAAGATATTGAGATAGCAGCGTACCTATAGAGCGATTTACACTTCAATAAGTAGGTACAGTAGCGAGTTAAGTTGCCGTGTGAACGGAAAAAATTACTTAACTCTTAACAACTTAATTCGCTACTGTACCTACTTATTCTCTTAAGGTGCTCTTAAGGTGACGGGTAAGACACACTAGCGACGCCAATCGATTTTAATTTTTAGCTACTAAACCGGATCTATTTAAAAAAATCAGTTTCAATTGATTCACGCTAAAACTGGCCGCTTTTGGCGGTAATCAATTTTTCGCCTACAAAAACGGTCCCAACATTTGTGCATGGCTATTTAATAAATAGTACAAGTATTTGCCGAGAGATTGTAACCCCGAAAATGTTTAAAATAGATCCGGTTTAGTAGCTAAAAATTAAAATCTATTGGCGTCGCTAGTGTGCCCTACCCGTCACCTTAAGTACCTCTTATACCAACTTTTTTGAGCAATATTATGTTCAAAAATAATAACCATGCACAAATGATGGGTCCGTTTTTGTACGCTAAAAATTAATTCACGCCAAAAGTGGCCGCTTTGGCGTGAATCAATTTTTCGCGTACACGTTGGACCAGCATTTGTGCATGGTTATTTAATAAATATTATAAGTGTTTGCCGAGAGATTGTAACCCCGAAATTGTTTAAAATAGATCCAGTTTAACTCGCTAGTGTGCCCTACCCGTCACCTTAAAGGTTTGGTAACGCAATTTTGACTCCAGAGGTGTTGTGTCCATGGGCGGGCTCGACTGCAATCGCTTACCATCAGGTGATCCATCGCTCGTCTGTCATCTATCACCTAAAAAAAATTGAGATAGTTGTATAATAATATGTCATAGTGATATCATATTAGTAGCCAAATAAAAAGAAAACAGAAAAAATATATATTTACTGGCATTATGTAAGCACTTACGTACCTACCTGCTTACTTTAACGTTACTTCATCTTATGTCGCGTTGAAATATCTTCAGGAAATATTCGACTATAAATAGATGTAATATCCTCCAACCTATTACGGCTACGGCGGCCAATCTCAACGATCAGCCACGTACGCAGGATATATTATAGTGTTCAAGTGTGTACGCAAACACAAGTGCACTCTCCATTCCCTTACCCTCATATTCCGATGGGACACTACTGTGACACGACCAGAGTGGGATTGGGCGCAGGGCCAACGGCTTAAAGTGCTTTCCGAGGCACGGGGGTGCAAGACCGCCAACTTCCAGACTCCGGGCTGCCACAAGAATTTCTTACTGAAAACTTAGGTACAAATTTTTGGCCTGACCCCGGGATCGAACCCGGGACCTCTTGCACAGCCGTCGCTTTAAAGAGGCAGTCATAAATCGAGGCATCGAGGCATAAATAGATATTAAAGATTTAAAAGTAGAATCGATTGTATTCTCTACATAAAGGACATAGATCGATATCGAGTCGATCTATCGTAATAATTGCTTTTGTAATCGATAATTTTATAAGGAAAGAAAAGATGTCTGTTTATTGTGTAAGTTGATCTAAAATCAATGAACATGTTCTACCGGAACCGATTGCAATTCACGGTGCCGTCCTCGAAGCTGTTCAAAAATACGTATACCTCGGGCAGACTTTGCAATTGGGTAAAAACAACTTCGAGGATAAGGTGAATAGAAGAATCCAGTTAGGTCTAAATCTCATATCAGATTTTTTTTGGAAAAAATCTAGATTCATTTTACATTTTATCAAGTGACGGCGCTAGTTTCTTCGCGGTATCGCCAAGAACAACATTCGTTTACGTATAGATGAGTTACCTGTAGATAAGGGAAGGAAGAGATTTATGTAATACCTACTTACATTAAAAAGTCACATAACATTCTGAGAATGTCTTGATTCATTAGCAGATATAAATCAACAGCACTTCTGAGTTAAATAAACACGCCAATTGATCCGTTGCAGATACATATTCTAAGAGTAAAAATTATTGAATTCGTCGTCAGAAAAAAGAAAAACAAAATTAAATTAAAGCGACACCGTAAACGACCGACTGATAACCAAAAACTGCTAAAGATAAACATTAACAGTAATGTATTTATTTTGAGTTAATATTATTTTCTATGCTAGAATCGGACAAACGTGCAAGCGAGTCACCTTATCATCATCCCATTTAAGTCCCCATTGCTGGGGCACGGACATCCCTCAATCACATGAGAGGTAATTGCCATACTCACCACACTTGGCAGACGGGTTGGCGAGGGTTTTGATATAAATGCAGAGTTTTCCTTCTCTGGGAGCTGATGATCATGCCAGCAGCTTTACCTTAGTCGCCTTTTACGACACCTCGGTAAGAGTGAGGGTGGCCTATTCTACTCTGCCGGGACCACACGGCGTAGCGAGTCACCTGATTTAAAGTAATCAACACCGCCCATGAACATACGCGAAATCAGAGAGATCGCTAATGTGTTGCCGGCCTTTTTAAAAAAGAGTACGCCCTTCTCTTGAAGGTCCCAAAGCCATAGCCATCGGGAAATACTTACACAGCCAAACCGTTCCACACAACAGACAGTTAATATTAAAAAAAGATATCTTATGTACACGGCACCTATACTTAATGTTTTTTTTTTCAATTAATCTCTATGACAAATACATTTGGTTCAGTATTCATTGAGGAAAGACCGATTTAGTAACCAGATGTGTTGCTGTCTGTACAGAGATCTGCGAGGAACTTTAAAATGACCCACCTACAATTAAGATTTTAAAAAAGACATTTTGACAATGTAAGGCAAACGCGTATCATCCTAGACCTCATCGTCGGTTTCCATCAGGTGCGATTGCTCCATTGTGGCACAGATTGTGGTCAAGCGTTAGCCTATAGAATAAAAAGGTTCACGAGAAAACAACAGACAAACAGCAAACTTAAGCCTGTCATTAACATATTGCAATATAACGAATGTGACAGGCCACAATTAGTCTCGAATGTCCTAGACATTGTGGCCCGGAAGGAACCGTCAATGTCAACTTGGCATTTGCGATATATGAAACCTGCGCGTGAGTGCGTGACCTGTGCCGCAACAAATTGTTGTTGTTGCAATGATACAATTATAGGGGTGTTGTAAAATAAAGGTAAAGGGTCAAATTTTTTATACCAGGCAGCAAGGTGTGGAACTCTTTGCCCGCGGAAGTATTTCCTGAAAAAAAAACAAAATACAAAAATGATTAACCTAGGTATGTATTTAATTTAAGGTGACGGGTAGGGCACACTAGCGACGCCAATCGATTTAAATTTTTAGTGGCTAGACCGGATCAATTTTAAACAATTTCGGGGTTACAACCTCTCGGTAAACACTTATATTATTTATTAAATAACCATGCACAAATGTTGGGTCCGTTTTTGTACGCAAAAAATTGAGTCACGCCGAAAGCGGCCGCTTTTGGCGGTAATCCAAAATTCGAGTGCAAAAGCAGACCAAACAGTTAACTATAAGTATCAAGTAAATAGTGGTGTTTGCCGAGAGATTCATCATCATCATCATTTCAGCCAATGGACGTGGGACGTGGCAGACGGGTTGGCGAGGGTTTTGATATAAGTGCAGAGTTTTCCTTCTCTGGGTGCTGATGATAATGCCACCAGCTTTACCTTTTACCTCACCTCGGTAAGAGTGAGGGTGGCCTATTCTACTCTGCCGGGGACCACACGGCCAGATCTAAGACCTAACACCGCTTCAACTCCTAGCAAATCTTTGGTGTGCTCGCATTTGGCTGACGTAGCCTATCTTCTTCGAAAAGATTCTCATACATAGCGGGCATGTGAGCACACCGCCGGCATAGTTATAATTTATAGCCGTAGGTGGTCGGGCTTTCAATTCATCCCGCTTAGAGTCGAGCTCAGAAAGCCTTTGTGTTTCCAAGTCTCGGACTTTAGTTTTCACTAAAGTCCTCCACTCGGGTCGCTTAGCAGCCTGTTCCTCCCAGCGAGATGAGCCAATGTCACACTTTTTCATGTGGCGCTTAAGCACATCTTTATATCTGAGGAGTTGTCCGCCATGCTTACGCTTGCCCTCCTCGAGTTCAGAATAGAAGATGCGCTTTGCCACTCTCTGCTCTGACATCCGAGACACGTGTCCGCACCACCGAAGCTGTCACCACATGAGATATGACTCACTATAACCTATCCGTAATAATAGCTATAGCGTATCCTGGGCTAAAAGCTGTCGCTTTGGAGCCCAGGATGCGCTTAGACCATGATTCAGGATTTGGGTAGTTTGGTAATTGCAAACCAGCGACTGCCGTCTGACCTTCGCTACCCTTGTCTTTGCCGGAAGGTTCCTCATCTTAGCGTGTAATTCCCGGTTGAGTCCAAAACTGCCGTTTTGGAGCCAAGGGTGCACTTTGACCTTGATTCAGGATTTGGGGAGTCTGGTAATTATAATACAGCGACTGCCGTCTGACCTTAGCGTATAATCCGACTTTGGATTTTGGGAGTCTGGTAATTACAATGCAGCGTACAATACAATGCGTCCGGCTTCGCAACACTTTTCCTTGCCTGAAAATTGTACCTACATCAAATTGTAATGCTTATACGTATTTTGTGCAATAAAGTACTTATTTATTTATTTCCTGAGGAGCAAGAAAAACAACTAACATTTTATTAATTTTTAGAAAATTCGCGTATTAAATAATTTAACATTTCTGACATTATTAGCAAGGAAACTTTTCTTCGTGTCTTTAACTGAGCTCATTTGTATGACTCAATGTATTTTTCTCTTCATATATTATATCTCAACCTTCAATTTGATTGCAGTTTGACATAATTTAATAAAAGATCATCATTATCATCATATCATATTCGTTGTTTAATGGGGAGATGTGGAGATGAGAAGATGATAGGTTGACTAAACCCGGATGTAAATAATATAGATGTTGGATCTTGACCTCTAGCTCTCGGCAATTCCATACAAAGCAGAGGTCATGGCTGAAGGATCTCTATGGGGTCTTCCTTTTCACACTAAGTTGCGATTTGATGGCAAATATTAAAACGACATTAAAAAACGTTTTATGTTTTGTGTAAAAAATAGAGTTAAAAACTGCAACCCGACTAAGCTCGATTGAATGTCTTTGTAACAAGTTTGCAATGTTAATTCATCTTAATATTATAAAATCATCAACATCATCAGCAACCCACACTCGTCCACTGCTGGACATAGGTCTCCCCTAATGCACGTCACTGCTCCCGATTTTCGGCCACTCTCATCCAGCCCACACCAGCCAGCCTTCGAATGTCATCATCCCATCTTGTCGCAGGGCGTCCTACACTACGCTTACTGAGTCGCGGTCTCCACTCAAGGACTTTACGGCTCCAACGGCTGTCAGTTCTGCGGCTAATATGACCAGCCTACTGCCACTTCAGTTTGCTAATTCGGTGGGCAATGTCGGTGACTCTGGGTCTCTGTCGGATTACATCATTTCTGATGCGGTCCTTCAGATATTATTTAATATTAGTTTCGTATTGCCCCAGTCACACGTCATTTGCTTAATATTGCCATAATCTTTTACAAACTTGTATTCAATTTAATACCTTGTCGTTATACTACGCCTTCCGTTTTTTTTACGTGATAGATCCGCCCATGGACACTCGCAACACCAGTTTGTTTAGAACGATTTGGGCCTCCGGTGCCCTCACTCACTTTCCGTATAGGTAAGAAAATAGAACTATGATGCGGTACTAAAGTGTGTTATATAAACCCTTGTTAGCTAAAACGGTGTTATAGATCAGTTTTGACGTTTGAAACCAAAAGTTTTCATACATTTTTTTTTAAATAATGATAACTGCTCTATAACACCGTCTAACTGCCACACTCAGAATCGTTGAAAAAATATTGACACTTATTTTGATGCCCATAAAGACTACCGATTCTAAAGTTAATGAACATTAGCTTAAATGACGTCTCTGAGTGGGGCTGTTAGTTAACAAAGGTTTAACAAACCTTTATGAATAAGACCCTAAGTATTCACATCACATTAAGGCACACTAGGGATGCAAATCGATTTTAATTTTTAGCTACTAAACCGGATCTATTTTAAACAATTTCGGGGTTACAATCTCTCGGCAAACACTTCTACTATGTATTAAACTATTCAAAGCGGCCGCTTTTGGCGTGAATCAATTTTTCGCGTACGCGTTGGACCCAACATTTTTGCATGGTTATTTAATAAATAGTATAAGTGTTTGCCGAGAGGTTGTAACCCCGAAATTGTTTAAAATAGATCCGGTTTAGTAGCTTCAAATTTAAATCGATTGGAATCGCTAGTGTACTCTACCCGTCACCTTAAAATGTATTTCTGTGTTATCATCATGTTAGTCATTACCGGTTGCGTCCAAAGCTGTCGCTTTGGAGCCCAAGGTACGATTCAACCATGATTCAGGATTTGGGGAGTCTAGTAATTACAATAAAACGATTTCCTTCTGACCTTTGCAACTCTTTCACAGGGGAACCAGATTATCAGAATTTGACCGTGAAAGAGCCTTCGGCATGAATGGGCCTCCCAGAAAACCGACGTGAAGCAGCACTGCTCTGTGTTTCGCTGCGTGAGTGAGGGTACCGGAGGCTCAATCCGGGGGAAAGGGGGTTTAAAGGTTGGCAGCACAGTTGTGACTCCACTGGTGTCGCGCGTGTCCATGGGCGGCGGCAATCGCTTACCATCAGGTGATCCGTCTGCTCGTCTGCCACCTATCACATACAACATATCAAGACTAACTATAGGGATTTGGACAAGTTTTTAAGACGGTTAAAAGTACCATGAATCAAAATTTATAAATACTACTATACCAGTATAAGTGGTATATAGCTCTATTTTAAAGCTATTATAGCTATATGCTCGCAGACTAAGACTTGCCAGCACAATATGGTTATTTACCCCATTAGGCACGGAACTAGGTTTCCTCTTCCATACAAGACAAATCCTTGCACAGACATACAAAACAACATTCTGCAAACGTACTCATATAAGGAAAGCAGCTTTTCAACATGACTGTACCATCAATACCCCATACACACCAATATCCACTTTGGTCGTTACCAATTAAGGTTGTAATTTGATTGTAAGGATTGCAGAAAAAAATGAAAAGGATATTTTTTTCTCCGAGGATTGAAAAGTGACGACCTTAAGTCAATGGGATAAGGTTATTTTTTGTTCAAGCCTGTTATGTTGTGTATGACATAGTAACATATATGCGCATGCGCATGACATTGCCATTCTGGCTCCAATGCCGCGGAAGGAAGGAAGGCCGCGCGAGAGAGAACTATCAATGTGTTATGTTGATCGGTTGAGGCATCACGGTTGAGTAATGGTGCGCAGGTTCCGTATTTCAAGCAAGATTTTCTTACCCAGCCTTTACTGTCCCATTGCTGGGCAAAGACTTCCCCCAAATCTCACCACTACTATCTATCTACAGTTACAACCCGTACGGATAAAGAATGGGATCAGAAATGGCAGCGCATCTATTCACTTCTCGCTCGCACCCCCACGAGTGCGAGTATAGACGCAAATAGTGTGCGAGCGAGAAGTGAATAGATGCGCCGCCATTTCTGATCCCATTCTTTATCCGCACAGGTTGTACTGTTACATATTATGCTCATTTTTAGCATGATTTTTAAGCATGCTTAAGGAATTGTCCACATTTGCTATCAATAAACATGCTATTAGCCATTCATTAGCATGCTTAAAAATCGACCGGCGTGCTGTTTTTAAACATTATATTTCGGTAAGAAATCCTTATTGCCCGCCCGGAGTCTGGAAGTTGGCGGTCTTGTACACCCTTGCCTCGGAAAGCACGTTAAGTCGTTGGTCCTGCGCCCAATTCCCTCTCCGGTCGTGTCACCCTGATGTTCCATCGGAATAGGAGGGTAACGGAATAGAGAGCGCACTTGTGTTTCCGCACACACTTGAGCACTTACGACCCATTTGGATCAGTGGTTGCGGGTTCGATCCCTGCGCAGTACAAACATTTGTGTGCATGAACATGTCAGTTTGTATTGGTCTGGGTGTTTTCTATGTATTATAAGTATGTATTTACAAAAGAAAATATATATATATTATATGTATATATTTATAATTCCGCTGTTGGTTCTGTAACACAGGTGCTTGAGCTACCTATCTCGGAGTCAGATCAATGTACGCGATGTTGTGAAATATTTATTTAAAAAAAGCACTATAATATATCCTGCGTATGTGACCGATCGTTGAGATTGGCCGCCGTAGCCGTAATCGGGTGGAGGATATTATTATTATTTTACTTTATTTGCATTTCGCAGTGTACATTATAAGACCTCTACGTAGAGACATCGGGTCGCTTAGCGTCTTTTACCGTCTATACCACGGTAATGCTCTGAAGAGCTTTTCTCCCTCATTCCACCTGTCCTGTTCCGTCACAGAACTACACGCTGGACGCAGGACAACGATGTCACTATAAAAAAAATCTTAAATAGTACATAACTAATTTTTGCGTTCATATACCACAGTAAGTTAGTGATTCTTCGAGATCATGAGACTTTTGTGGCCGACCTCAAGTCTAATACTCCGAAATTGACGCCAGAATCTTAAAATACACGTAAAAATTATATTATTTACAGAAGAGGCTTTTTATTTATACAGAATATTTTAAGATTCTGATATAATTTTCGGAGTAATATTAGATTAAACTTTCGTGGCAGTCCACGAAAATCGGAAAATTACCCAGGTAAACAGTACCTTAAACATAAAATTATATGCTTGGCCAGTTTCATTACATATGCAACATATCATTAATCTATTATGCCGGGTGTCATATTTTTAACTGGCAATAAAAATTATAAATTCATGTAAAATGTCAACAGTGGGCAATAAATTACTACAGTAATTATAATGAGTGGAATGTAGAGCAAACTGTCCCACGCTTGCCCAACTTCCGACCTCAGAGCAATGCCACAGCTTGAACTTTACAACTGAGAACTTACTCCGATGGCTCAGCGAGCCAAAGTGAGTCTTAGCCTCCGATAAGAGATGTCGCCACTTACCCTGATCTTGTGCAGCTTGACGCCAATCACCTACCTCCGATTCTTGCAGGTCCGCGTACACTACATCCCGCCTTAGGTAGTTGCCCGAGGAGCCTTCTTGGCGGCCCAATCTGATACCATCCTTTCGACGTGGCCGAGCAATCGGGGTCTATGAGTCTTTATCTCTCCCGTTAGGTTAGGGTCCGCTTTAGTTGTTCACCCGACAACCGAGAACGAAGGGTGTTCTTTTTTTTAAGTGATATGTAACAGATAAACTGACGCATCTCCTGATGGTAAGCGATTGCCGCCGCCCATAGACACCCTCCTCTCATCGGCGCAGTATCTCTTCCTTTTCCATACACCTCATATACTAAAATTCATATATATATTGGGGCTAAAAGTGACGAAAATAAACAAGTAACATTATAGTACTTACTGCTTGTCGTTTCGAGCGCGTTACAAATGTCGTGGTCACAAGCGTAGCGGATATAAGAATTTTAGTAGAATGCAACGCGAAAGTTCAAAATTGGATGGATTTGTTTTCACTATAGGGACTTGCCGCGCACTGAAAAACTGTGGCAACAACAAATAAGGTACCTACCTCAAACACTCAGAGCCAACACCAATATCTGTTTCATCAACCTTTGTGTTCAACATTCAATATTTGAGTGCATGAACATGTCTGTTTGTATTGGTCTAGGTGTTTTGTATATATTATAAGTATTTATTTACAAAAGAAAAGTTTTAGTTTTATGCATAAATATGTATACAGCTAAAACTTTTCTTTACAAATTGTAATTCCGCTGTTGGTTCTGATATCCGTAAACACGGGTGCTTGAGCTACCTATGATCTCGGAGTCAGATCAATGTATGTGATGTGGTGAAATATTATTTATTTATCAGCAAACAGTATGTTAGTCTCGAACCTACGAACTTTCCATATCTTTGAGTTTCAATGAGTGCCGATGCACTCAAAACCATTGAAACTCAAAACTTTAAATGGAACCCTTTTCAAACTCTGACTATTTGTACGAAATAAATATGAATTGAATTATAAGTGCCAGTATAACTCGTATGTGTAGCAAGTGTCCCACATATTGCCCAACTTCCGAGTTGTCGACCTCCGGACAATGTCACATAGTGCTGTGACAGTTATAGTTGGTAAAGCATTTTCGCGAACCCTAAATGATAGTTGTAGCAATTGAAGCAAGACTAAGCATATCATCAAAAAACAAGATTACAACAATTGTATTTAGTACTGGGTGAATGAATCAAATGTTAAAATACAACTATAATGTAAATAAAGAAGTTTGCCTTTGACTCCATCGAATGTCTCTAAATCTAGGAGCTAGGTGAAGATGCAAGACCAAAAGCTATTCAGACAATACCTCATGTATTTTGACATCACCATGAGCGAAAAGAATCAATTGATTTTGCGTTTACCCAAAACTAAAAGCAACATTAAGTAGGCTGACCAGTTTTCGTCCTGCCAGCACAGTGTCAGTGCGAATGATGAGCTTCGTGTTCTTCAGGACTGAGGCTTTTTTATTTACACTAATATCTTGTAACATGTCTTTGCTTCTTCAGTTGTGACAAGCGACTGCGAAAGTGAGATAGAAGACGAGCGGCCGAAATCGGAATCGTCCGCTACTACACTCTCGCGCTCAATCTTATTTAACCAAGTTCACAATTCAATTACACGTTCCTTGCTATGCCTCTACTGATCACCAATCCCTCACTCGGATTGACGAATGAAAAGAAACACTTCTTGTCGTGTTGGCGCAAGAGCGAGACTGAACTTGTTGAGTCTTGCGGTCTTGCATTTGGCCATCACTAGTGTCAATCCGGATCGTGAACTTTGCGTTCCTCTATCCGACTTGAAAAGAGCACTCGCTTTTATCGAAGCGGTTTAAGACAAGAAGTAATTGGTTTGTCCTTGATGCTTTTATCGTCATGTCATGTATACCTATCATTTTGCATGATGATGAGAAACTTATTAGTAAGCTTATCAGACCAAGGGATAGCCACGCTTCGGCATGAATGTGCTCGACCGGAGTAATACCACGGGCACACAGAAAACCGGCGTGAAGCACTACTGTGCTTTGTTTCGCAGCGTGAGTGAAGGTACGGGAGGTCCAATTCCGTGGGAAAGGGGGTTTAAAGGTTGGCAGCACACTTGTTAGTCCAGTAGTATTGCGGGTGTCTATGGGCGGCGGTAATCGCTTACCATCAATTGTTCCACCTGCTCGTCTGCCACCTATCACATAAAACACTACAAGAAAATTACGTATATTTAATTTAAGTATAATTGTAACCAGTTCGTTGCATTGTGACCCCCATTGGTTCCTTCCATAACATGTGACATAATTTACAAAAGAATGAACTAGAACTATTTAGTCTTCATTTGAAGATGCGACAATAGGCGAAGTGGGGCTATTAATCCGCGAGTGACGTCTCGCTCAATGCCAGTGGTAATAAGGTCAAGACTCGCATGATCGTGGTGTATGAGCGCTTTATGCAAAGGCTTTTGGGTTGGGCCAAGTTGTAAGCGGATGCGATAGCTTACATCATTATTTCCACCATGCATGAACGCTAAGATCTCGTCCACCCACACCACACGATCTACCTACATGCTCGTTTTGCACGCGTTTTGCAGTCCATCGCTGAAAAGGTTTTGTGCATTATTTATAGAGCTTCTTATTATTATAGACCGACCGGATAGCGCAATTGGTAGTGACCCTGCCTCTTACGCCAAATGTCGTGGGTTCGATCCCCTTCCTGGACAAACATTCGTGCGATGAACACTTGTGTTTGTTCAGTGTCTGGGTGTAATATATGTATTTAAGTATATATTTGTGTTCCTCTGTTGTCTGATATCTGTAACACAAGTACTCAAGCTACTTAGTACGGAATCAGGTCAACGTATGAGATTTTGAGAGAATTATAGAACAGCAAACTACAAATGACGTTGAAACTAAGGCTAGACAATCCGTGTTGTATCTATGAAATAAGCACGCATTCGTCAATTGCCGAAAGTGTGCGCATGACATGTGGTTTACGTGGATACTTAAATTTTATACGTGGATACGTAACTTGATAGACAGGTATTTTTATTTACGATGTCTTCTGGCGTTGGCGCTCCAATTTCATAAGAGCGATTATTGGAGAAAGGCAGCTGGTAGACACTGAATTTTTTGAGTTACACTTTTCATTTGGAAATTGCAAACGCCCTGTTGCTCTAGTGAATTAAGTACCGGGCCGTGATTTCGGGGCCCTGGGTCGAGCGAAAAGTATGATTCGAATATTTCATACATATTCGTAGCTCGGGTTTGTGATCACCCGCATTTGGCAAGCGTGGTGATTAAGCCTAATCCCATCATAGTAGCGATAACTTGATTTCTATGATGGAGGCATTTGCCCTCAGTGGGTCAATCGCTCCCGCTCATGGCTCGCGCCAACCGCTCCGCCCAAGCTTATTTACAACCGATTATATGTTTAAAACCATATTATTTTTATAATTACTTTGCCATTTCTCACGAATTCGAGTATCGGTAATTAAATATCAGTTTCGCGAATGCTCGTTATACATTTGATATTTAAATTGAAGTCAATCATAGGAGATTATTACTATGTAACTGTTTGTTAGGGCTATCACTTTTACATTTTTTTATGCCCATGTGTGAGAAAGTGATGGCTATTATGGTATCTCCTGGTACTGAACCTTCAATCGTTTACGTTTTGGAGTGGAGATGAAGAAAAACGTAGTATGAAAATCTGTGACGACAGGGGAACCAGACCAACTGGAACATGATAATAAATTCAAAATAATTATCTCTCTATCTTTCTTAATATCGAAGCAAATCTAGAAATGGTATATTTCATTTCAGAAAATATTTTTCTTACATATTTAGAAACTATCGAAATCTGAGAGCAAACGTTACTACCCGGTTTTCCGCGCCTCCCTTTCCCTGCCATCTTTCTCCTGTTCCCTCTCATTCACACGCGCTGCGGGTCCCCTTTGTTTGACTGCGACAGGTATATTCTTGTTCGTTAAAGGACGCGTGCAGGTGCATTCTCACGATGTTTTCCCTCATCGCCTTGAAATAGTATTTTTAAGGTTATCACAAAATATTAGCAGATCTACTTATGATTTATGTATATTTCAAAGTTGAGTGCACAGAAAAATATTCACCGTATAATTTTCTCGAATTGGTCATAAGAGCTTGCAAGCCTTGTATGTACAGTACAGACATCCACATGTTGGGCGACAACGTTTTATCGAATTGCTTCATCCGATTTTCACCTTAATGTCAAACTTATTAAGTGCAATATATCGAGGAAATTTGAGAGATTGTAATAGCCCGACGTGTGGTTGCTTGTACATGTTTACCCACAGATATAGAGTTGTAAGTAAACATTTTGATATGATGCGTGAAGTTTAATATGTACCCACTTACAAAAAATACGCAATGATGGATTTAGTTTCATCATCTTGAATATGTAAGTAGATTTTTGCATATTTGCGAAATAATTTTCAAAAAAGTCTTCAATGCGTATGTGTTGCCAGTGATGACATACGAAACCGAGACATGGACGCTTACAATGTGCCGATTAAGGAGGCTCAAAGTCACCCAGAGAGCAATAGAGAGGGCTATGCTCGGAGTCTCCCTGCGTGATCGTATCAGAAATGATGAGATCCGAAGGAGAACTACGGTCACAGACATAGCCCAAACGATTGCATGCCTCAAGTGGCAATGCGCAGGGCACATAGCGAGGAGATGAGACGGCCGTTGGGGTGGAAAGGTCCTCGAGTGAAGATCTGGTGAAGATCGCGGGAATCCATTGGATTGCGGGCAGCGCAGGACCGATCTGTGTGGAGATCATTGGGGGAGGCCTATGTCCAGCAGTGGACGTCTATTGGCTGAAATGATGATGATGATGATGACAATAATTTTCAAATTCTTCAGAGAGGCTGATATACTCGTACCTAATCTATGCGTAGTTTAAGTACCTACTAGTGGTACGTACAGCCACACATCAATGTTTACAAATCCAGTAACCTGATCTGTGGCATTCATAAGAGGCCGTGGCGGGAGAGCTTTTGATTGTGACCGTGGGAGAGCCACGCTTCGGCATGAAACCAGAGTGATACCACGGCCTCATAGAAAACCGGCGTAAAGCAATACTATGCTGTGTTTAGCACAGTACTGCTTCCCGCCGGTTTCTGTGAGCCCGTGGCCGATTGGTGGCAGACGAGCAGATCTGATGGAACCCGCTCTCCCCCAGACTGGGCCTCCGGTACCCTCATTCACGCAGTGAAACACAGCAAAGGTTTCACTCCGGTCGAGCCGGCCCATTCATGCCGAACCGTGGCTATCCCACGGTCAAAACGGTGTTCTAATTGCAAAAAAAGTTTGCTATAAAAATATCACTGGTACTACCACTGCACACTGGTAAGTAAGCCTAGGTACCACATAATGATGAAAACCCTCGCCGCGCGTTGTCGTCTGATGATTGACTGGTCTGGAGGATATGATTATGACGAACCTCCATACACTCTCCGACATGGTATCGTTTGAGCTTGATAGAACGGTCACAATGGACAAGTTTAGTATAGATATTAGAAAGGTTGATTGTAATCGCTTTATTTTTTTATTTGATTCACTTGTTAAGCCGGCATTAAACAAAACAAGAAACAGTTGTCCCATAAGCAAGTGACAGTGGCCATTTGTCACTCCTTATCTAGAGCGACCTTAACGCAGAGGTCACGGTAGATCCGATCCGATAGGAATTTTGGTAAACAAATTACACATTGTAGTTCAATTGTACCAGTTCACTTACTTATTAAACAAGTTTCACTTACTCTTTTATGCTGTGTGTGGTGCAGTAGTTCATCTGGTGACCTTCGACGTTGAGGTCACATCAGTAGATCCGACTTGATAGGATTTTTGGCAAATAAAGTACACTAGTGAAGCACTTGACTTATGTGAACTGGCTTTTGAACTGTTCAATTTCAAAAACCAGTTCACACAACCGTGCATATATTCAGAAGAACATTAATTTTAAATTAAATTAAAATAAATTATCATTTATTTCAGATCTTCAATCCAATATCGAATATCGATTTCCCAAAATATTCACTCACACTTCTTTTTTCCATCCCATATAGTTCATTTGATACTTCATCTACTACAACAATTTACGGACGGTACATGCTGTGCTTCGCTGGATAGATACTACCAACTACATCTAAAAAGTACACTGCGTTGTTTTTGCGCTGAATGAGTGAAGGTATCTGAGGGCCCAATCCGAAGGAAGGGGAGTTTAAAGTATAGGCTACATCTTTTAACTCCGCTGGTGTTGCGAGTGTCAATGAGGGGTGGTAATCGCTTAACATTGAATTATAATAAACGATAAAAAATAAAAAATATCCCTCTGCTCATCTGCCACTAATCACATAAAAAGATGATTCCAAATAACTGACATAGACAGATCAGTAAAAATCGGAAACAGTACACTCAAGATCCTTAGTTGTTGAGTGAACGGTTTGCCCGCAAATCTAGCTAAGAGTTTCGATAAACAAAGTTCATGCATGTCGGTGCAAGGTCGCCGGTTCGTGACAGTCGGCACACCCACATACCTACTGGTCAATGAGGATCAGTGAACACTTTATGTACAAGGTGTGCCAATAAATATTTGCATCGTATGTGGGTATTATGCTACTTGTATTTTCAATACACTGATATTTTGTAAGACCTATGTATTTATTATAATTATAATGTAAAAATGAATATAATTATATGTAATATAAATATAATAATAACATAACATAAATTTTGTAATAATATAAATATAAAAATTATGAATACCTAGATAAATTATAAGAATTATATTATGAGACTTGTGGGAACACAATGCAGTGCCCTACAGGGTCCATATCGTAACGTAAAATACTTTAAACTAAGATCTTTGTTCAACATATGAGAAAACAATAAAGATATTGAATTGAATTATTTATTATTTTAGTTATTATACAGTGTGAGTCTTCATAAAGTGCACATATTGAAAACACGAATACTATACTTAATTTTATCGACGGAAAAAATATTTAAAATATTTTTAAAAAATTGATAATTTTTTTTATACAGTTTTAAAGATTATCTTTTGTTACAGTGACCTCCTTTTTATTTAAACGGTATTACTTTTGAACTAAAGAATCAATCAGAATAAAATAAACTTATTTCTAATTGGCAATAACAGGGCATTCTCACAAAATCAAACTTGAGGACAAAATACGCTCGATTGACAGTTTAGAGATTTTTTTTTAAAGAAAATCTTTTTTTTTTCATCAATTTACACAATAATTTCAAAATATCTCAACAAAACGACCCCTTAACCTACTTTTTTTATTGATTCTAATTATTCTACATCATAATAGCTTTAGAAAGGTAAAAATACTATGCTTCTAACTCAATCATAACATTTTTTATCAATTTTTAAAGATAACGTCGTGTGCAGGGCCACGTGCCATTTTTTGGCAGGTAGAGACCCTTTTTGAGTCATTGTTAGTGAGCGCGGAGTGGGGTGCGCGGGGCAAAGAGAGCCAAACAAAGGACCTGTTTGTTGAGGACCCAGACAGACAGTCGCTCCGAATTATTCGCCGCTGCTAGTAGTATTTCTTTTTCCGTTCACATATCGCTAACGTTCGTTTTTTCCTACGCAATGCCGCGTCTAAGTGAATTCTCCCCAGCACACATTGCTGACATTCACTTTTACTATGGCCTGGGACGAGGAAGTGCTCGAGCTGCGCGTGACGCTTACATTGCTGCGTTTCCTAACCGGCATCCGGTGCCATCTGCCCGCAACTTCCAAGAGATCCACAGAAGATTGTCTATTACTGGACTTGGATTGAGTAGAGATCGCCGCGAGCCGCCGCAAATAATAATTGATGTTTCTGTCGAACAAGCAGTGTTGGCTGATTTATTTGCTGACCCAAGCATTAGCACTAGACGACTTGCACTGCGTCACGGCATTTCCCAAAAATCTGCATGGCGTATTTTGAAGAAGGAAGGGCTACATCCTTATCACTATCAAAGGGTGCAACATCTTCATGGAGACGTTGATTTTCGTCCAAGGTGCGTGATGTCTACTTGGATACTAAGAAAGATCAGAGATAACCCCAACTTCCCTAAAAGAATACTGTGGATGGACGAGGCAAGGTTTACGAGAGACGGTATCGTCAATTGCCGGAATTTGCACAAATGGTGCCCTAAAGGTGAAAATCCAAGGCTAAAACGCTCATCGACATTTCAAGTCAGGTATTCTTTAAATGTTTGGGCTGGTCTCATTGATGATATGTTAATTGGACCAGTGATATTACCATCAACATTGACCGGTGAAAGTTTTTTAAGACTGCTACGAGACGAACTTCCGGAGCTTTTGGAGGATGTGCCATTGGCTTTACGCGCACGAAACCGCATGTATCTACAAATGGATGGATGTCCTGCTCATCATGCAAGGGATGTGCGTTCGTTTTTAAACGAAAATTATGAAAATCGATGGATCGGCCGGCAAGGACCGGTAGCGTGGCCTGCGCGTTCACCCGATATGACTCCCTTAGACTACTTCTTATGGGGGACCATGAAGCAACGCGTTTACAGTACCCCAATCGACAGTGAGGCTGATTTGCGAGAACGCGTTATAAGCTGTGCCAATGCCATTAGTAATGACCCCGAGATGATAAGGAGAGCGACACAACAAATTGTGCAGCGCGCAACTTTGTGTTTACAACAAAGAGGGGGACATTTTGAAAACCTTATGCATTAGATTTTGTTACTGAATAGTATTTAGAAGCAGTAGTTATAAGCTAGATAAATAAATGATTTTAATTGAACTCTTGTGTATTATTTACAAACACAAATAAACGTCTGCTTAAAAGATTAATTGCCGAGAGTCCGGAAGGCGTTTTTTTGTCGTAGTTGATAGAAAATGTTGTGTTTGAGTAACAATTGTACTATTTTCACCATAAATAGCCTGTATGATGTAGATTAACTTAAAGAAATAAAAAATGTACATAAAGGGGGTGTTTTATTGAGAAATTTTGCAATTATCGTAAAAATTTGTAAGAAAAAAAAGTTTTTCGAACAATAAATACCTTATTCACTAATTAAGAACCCCTTTTTTCCTATAATTTTCATTTCAAAAGAAAGTCCTGTTATTTCCAATCAGTAGTAAGTTTATTTTATTGTGATTAATCGTTTAGTTCAAAAGTTACATCGCTTTAATAAAAAGAAGGTCACTGTAGAAAAAAAAAACTTTAAAATTGTATAAATAAATTAAGATATTTTTTTAAATTTTTTTATTATGTTTTTCATCGATAAAATTAAGTATATTTTCCCTGTTTTCAATATGTGCACTTTATGAAGACTCACACTGTATAACTTACAAATTTAGTTTACAAATTACACTTGTCCTGCAAAACGGTTTACATAGTTAGTCTGCAGGATTGGTTGAGTCTTAAAAACAATAAGTTATTATAATTATAAACCAAATCAAAAAAGTATCTCTCAGTTTGTTTTTAAATATAATTTTTGACTGGTCCCCGTCAAATGTCCTCTGGTAAGCTATTGAGAAGATATGGTCGTCGGGTTCATGAAAGTATACAGTGGAATAAATTAATTTAAAATTGAATTGATTACTTATGAAATCAATCCTTTTCATACTTACTACTTACTTCGTTTGTAATATTTTATTATATTTTGAATTGTAAAAGTCAGACGGGTAGGGCACACTAGCGACACCAATCGATTTAAATTATTAGCTACCAAACCGGGTCTATTTTAAGCAATTTCGGGTTACAACCTCTCGGCAAACACTTATACTATTTATTAAACAACCATGCACAGATGTTGGGCACAAAAATAGATTCACGCCAAAAGCGGCCATTTTTGGTGTTAACATTTTTTTTGGGTAAGCGTTGGAACCAACATTTTTGCATGGTTATTTAATAAATAGTATAAGTGTTTACCGAGAGGTTGTAACCCCGAAGTTGTTTAAAATAGATCCGGTTTAGTACTTAGCTAAAAATTAAAATCGATTGGCGTCGCTAGTGTGCCCAACCCGTCAACTTAAGGATAGCAAGCGTTCTTCTTATGAGCTATGGTAGCTGAGTGGAAAAGAATGAGGCCTTCCAAGCAGGGGGTCATGTTCGAATCCGAGCATACACCTCTGGATTTCTCAAAGCTATGTGCATATTAATACCATTACGAAACCTTTTGGATACCGATACGAGTCTGTCATCAAGATTCACTGTTTCTGGTTCTAAGGGTGGCGATGGTCAGATGGCACTCGCTTCATTGTAATAACCAAAAGATCCTGAATTTTATTTCCAAAGAATAAATCAATATTAACACTTATGCCCAATTTACACTCAGCCCGAGTGGGCAGGGAAGTGAGTAGGGAAGTGAGCAGCGCGAGAGTGTAAATACGATACTTGCCATGACATTGCCGCGGCCACTAGTGCTGCCCGGCGTTCCCTCGATTGTCGATTTTTCATGCGCGAGTCAAAGTACTGACACCGCGAGTGGCAGCGTCTGTTTACATTCAGCCCTCTCGCTCACTTGTCGCCCGACGTTTTAAGCGGAAGGACGTGTTGCTTTTTTCAGTTCAAGTATAGTATAGAGGCGATGACAGCTGGTTCCACAGTTTTACTGTGCGTGGTAGGAAATGACGTGAGAAACGCACTGTAGTCGATATAAATCCATCCAGGCGATAGCGTCTTTATTTTCAAAACGTTTAAATAATTCATTACACTAAGCAGACATACAGCTGTCGCCGCAACGACCTCGACGTCAGCCATGGTTGCGAGTCGCCCGGTAAAGATGTACGAGGGCTGAGTGTAAACGACACTCACTCGCGTCGACTCCCGTCGAGGCTGCCCGCAACATTTCCGGCATAGGGAGTGGCAGGGGAAGCGGCTGAATGTAAACGTAGCATTAAATATTTTCTATTTTCTGAACCCAACATAATTGGTGAGGCTGCCAGACTGTGTTGGCTTGGGAAGAGAATGTAGGAAAATCGACCGGTGAAGAGAGCATACATGGGAGTGGGACGTCCAAAGGGGAGGCGCCCGGTTGGACGTCCAAGGTATCGCAGGAAGAACGAGGGGAGAAAGGACTTGCTTAAGTTGCAGATCGATGATTGGTCGGCCGTGGCTCAGAACAGAGAGGAATAGCGACTTGTTGTGTCGGAGGCCAAGATCTACTACGGGTCGCTGAGCCATCAGAGTAAATAAGAGATACCGTGGCAGAGACGCCGTGTGGTCCCCGGCAGAGTAGAATAGGCCACCCTCACTCTTACCAAGGTGTCGTAAATGGCGACTAAGGTAAAGCTGCTGGCATGATCATCAGCACCATCGCCAACCCGTCAGCCAAGCGTGGTGAGTATGGCAACTACCCCTCATGTGATTGAGGGAGGCCCGTGCCCCAGCAGTGGGGACTTAAATGGGCTGAAGATGATGACGATGATGACCGTGGCAGAGCCACGCTTCTCACAGAAAACCGGCGTGAAGCAGCACTGTGCTGTGTTTCGCTACGTGAGTGAGGGTACCGGAGGTCCTATCTGGGGGAAGGGGTTATTTGAAGGTTGGCAGTGCACTGGTGAATCCACTGGTGTCGCGGGTGAAAAAAAAGAGTAACACTTAAAAACAGAGCACAGAAATGTCTTCCATGCTCATTTGAAACATGCTGTACCCACTCGTGACCGACTTAAGATACCTAGTAAATAAAAATTTATGAAAAAATAAAACATACATTCAATTCAATTTTATTGCTGATACTGACGGTTGACCTTTATCTATTTTATAACAGACTCGTGCGCCGCCGGAGGCGTTTGGGAACATCAGAGATCAACCTAGATCTCAGTATTTATTTATTTTATTTAGATATTTTTCAAGGGAAACATACATACTGATCAGAAAAATTACATAAGACACACACATATAACAAAAGTTTCCACAGCAAAATAGTTCACATACAATATGCAAACAAGCAAAATGGATTCTGGTGTAAAAGAAATAAAATACTTATAATAAATAATAAAATAATAAAAACTTTTTATTTGCCAGAAACACAGTTTACACAGTTCTTCACAAGTTTTCAAGTATCATGTGTATAGTATTTTATTATTCATTAAAATTTATATAAAAAAAGATAAAAACTGGGTGGGTGGTATTTTTATTTCTCAGTTAATCTCTAAGTTTTCTTGTGTTCTTGTTCAACAATAAATATTTAAGTGCATTCTCAATTTCCTTTCTATATCTTTCCACTGACAAGGCAAATGGGTCAATATGTAAGAAATTACAATTGTAAGATTTTATGCACACAAACTACCAGTAAATTACAGACTGCCTCGGTGGTGCAGTGGTTCGTGGGTCGCACTATAAAGCGACGGCTGCGCAAGAGGTCCCGCTTTGATCCCCGGGTCGGGCCGGGAGTGGAACTCGTTGTCCGCCGATGTACATATTTCCTAAACATTATAACCTGGGGCTCTTTATGGCAAGATTGAATAGGCTATTTACGGGTAAGCATGGCCCACCTTGGACCTCATCATTACTTAACACCAGGTGAGATTGAGGTCAAATGCTTGTCTGTCATATCATTAAAAAGGTGGTGGTGATGATGATTTTGCACCGCGGTTGTACCTAGATATAAAATGGCTGTAATAAAAAACCAATTAAACCCAACATTGGAACTAATTAATTGGCAAAAGATCCGAATGCGGTCGGTGCGTTCATTGGGAATTTTGGTGATTTACGAAAGCATATTTCTAAAGGAAAAACCCGACAGTTCCTAAAAATTATTGACACACATTTATGATTAAATAAATGCATCTGACCTTAACCTTTCAATGTGAGCACTCATGCGCACAGATCAAGATAAATATGGCGCGTCATAGAAGCTACATACTATGTGTCACATTTACATTTTACGTAAAATGAATTGTCTTTGCAAATAGGGTTACCATAGGGAAATTTGAAGTCCTCAGAAATTGGTCAAAATACCAATAGCCAAATCTCAGGATTTTTCAGTTTTTGGCCAAATCTCAGGACTTTACGAGTTTTTAAATGAAATAGTTGTTGTCCACTGGTGTTGCGGGTGTCCATGGGCGGCGGAATTGCTTTCCATCAGGTGATCCGTCTGCTCGTCTGCCACCTTTCATTTAAAAAAAAAAGTTGACTTTTTTAGGGAATGCTGGACTGTCGCTTACTGTCAAGTGATCCGCCTGCTTGTCGGCCGTCTATCAAACAAACTAAAGGAAAATTATCGCTACCCATGGGTACCCACAAGAAAGCCGCCGACATTTAAACTCTTGGTCCCTATAGATTAGGCCGGTAGTGCCGGTAAGGGTCACTCACACGGCGAAACACAGCGCAGGGGCTGCTTCTCGCCCGTTTTCTGTGAGGCAGTGGTATCACTCAGATCGAGCCGGTGAAATCATACCAAAGCACAGCTCTCCCTCCGTTAAAATTTATCTGCTGCTTGAACTATCTTTTGTTTTATATGACAGGTGGCAGACGAGCCGGATCACCTGATGGTAAGCGATTGCCGCCCCGCACCCGCAACATCAGTGGAGTCACAAGGGCCCTGCCAACGTTAAAACCCCCCTTTCTTGGCCTCCGGTACCCTTACTCACTCAGCGAAACACATCAGAGACGCTGCTTCAAACACGATTTCTGTAAGGTCGTGGTATGACTTCGGTCGAGCCGGTCCACTTATGCCAAAGCGTCGCTCTCCCACTTGCAAATCTTACGGCACCGCATCCTTCATTTCATAACATTGTTTTGTTTTGTTGCTGCAAACATTACATTTGCCTCTATTTATAACAGTTTACCCTGAAATTATTATTCTCAGTGCATCTAAGAAAATACACAAGGTCCATCATGAGCTAGGCTACCTATAAATACAATGCTAGTGCGTGCAATAAGTGCATAGTAGGAAATGCATTACGGAAATGCATGTAATGAGGTAGCAAGGCTGGGAGATAAGGTAAACGTTGACTAATCGCGGAAGTGTTTGCAATTGCTGTGTTTGTCGCAGATCAGCTGTTGCAATGTTTATCTACGCAAATTCATCATCATCTTGGCTTTTTGTTCCAAGCTGACGGTTCGGCGTTGTTTCGGCAGATGTCACTATGCATTTTTACATCGCGCTAATAAAGTGTGTTTCCGTAACAATAACCTCAAGCCGCCTGCCCACGTTAGCAACAAACCAGAGATCTAGAAGGTTTTGGGAATTTTGCTATATAGCTAATAAAATTAATTCTGTTCATTTATATAAGGCGACGGGTGGCCCTAACAAGCAAAGCCAATAAATTTAAATTGATAGCAACTTATCCTAATATTTTTCTAACAATTTCGATCTTCGAGCCTCTCGGAAAGAATATATACAATTTGTTTAATACTTATAATTAACTTTTCGATCTGTTTTGGCACTCGAAATTTAAATTAACGCTAAAAGTGGCCGCTTCTGGCGGTAATAAATTTTTCGCGTACAAAAACGGACCCGACATTTGTGCATGGTTATTTAATAAATAGTGTAAGTATTTGCCTAAAAGTTGTAATTCCGAAATTGTTTAAAATAGATCCGGTTTAGTAGCTAAAAATTAAAATCGATTGGTGGCGCTAGTGTGCCCTACCCGTCACCTTAATCGACTCCCTGACTGATTCTCGAAGGTGGTCGTACTACATAGTCGTTGAGTATTGGTCGTTTTCCTCTAGATGGCGCTAGCATTATCTAGACGTCTGATGCCTCTATCTAGTAAGTTACCTACTCCATGGCCTATTGGGCAATTCTAGTGCAATCGACATTCTAGTCGATTAGATTAGATTAGAGATTTCCGTGTATCACCGCGGTTTGTCACACTGGTGTGGATACGAAGAATTCCATATTAAGGTGACGGGTAGGGCACACTAGCGACGCCAATCGATTTTTATTTCTAGCTACTAAACCGGATCTATTTTAAACAATTTTCGGGTTACAACTTCTCGGCAAACACTTATACTATTTATTAAATAACCATGCACAAATGTTGGGTCCGTTTTTATACGCGAAAAATTTATTCACGCCAAAAGTGGCCGCAATCATTTTTTTGCGTACGCGTTGAATCCATCCGGTTTAGTAGTTAAAAATTAAAATCCCTACCCGTCACCTTAAATGATTAAAACCATGACTCGTAGTCACACTGCTAGTTCACTGCTAGGTCTTTGTAGTGATTTTTGTACCTAAATTATAATGAGTTGGATTTTTTTTTAATTTCATACATTCGTCCATACAAATCTCCAACTTGACTTCAATGTCGAGTGCTCAAGAATAGGCCTGCTTCGACTCTTCCACTTCGCACGATCTTGCGCATCCTTAGTGGTCAGTTTATTGGCACGCATGTCATCTTTTACGACGTCAAACCACACCTTTTTGCGACTACCCATTCTGCCGGGACCCGGTGGCAATGGCAAGGCCTGGAATTTGTCCTTTTTTTATGTGTTATGTGGCAGACGAGCAGACATATCACCTAATGGTAAGCGATTGCCGACGCCCATGGACACCCGCGACATCAGTAGAGTCACAAGTGCGCTGCCAGACTTAAAATTCATCGTCAGCGCATTTAGGTCCCCACTGCTGGGGCACGGGTCTCCCTCAATCACATGAGGGGTAATTGCCATACTCACCACGCGTGGCAGACGGGTTGGCGAGGGTTTAGATATAAATGCAGAGTTTTCCTTCTCTGTGTGCTGATGATCATGCCAGCAGCTTTACCTTAGTAGCCTTTTACGACACCTCGGTAAGAGTGAGGGTGGCCTATTCTACTCTGCCGGGACCACACGGCGACTTAAAATTATCAGCAGATTATCTGGAAGAGATCCCGTCTTTATTTGAGAGCATTTACATTTGTCGATAAATCAGTCATTAACACGAATACCCTTCGTCTTCTCGTTTGAATGCGGGCACTAACGACCAATGTAAATGCGCTATTGTCAAGCCACATGCAAGAAAAAATGTTTTCTAGCAAGGCTAATTAAAGTTTTCATAATAACAAAATAAACTCATTAAACATTACAATAAAGATATTGGACCAATATTAAACGTAGTGAAATCTCGTCCAGTAAACATTGCATATTATATAATTAATCAATCAATCTAAAATCATTAATTAACCTAGTCATTATAAGTATAATTACTTATAATGACTAGGTTGCTGAGATGACGAATACAATCTTGGATGTAATCATCCAAGATTGTATTCGTCATCTCAGCGAGGTGCTGTTGCCACTAAAACCCTCGCTTTCCAGATATCTTAGACCTATTTCTACCATTAGCTTAGCGAGGGAAAAATCGTTTTTTTTTATATGAGAGGTAGCAGACGAGCAGACGGATCCTGATGGTAAGCAATTCCGCCGCCCATGGACACCCGCAATACCAGTGGAGTCACAAGTGCGCTGCCAACCTTTTCCTCTTCCCCGCATTGGGCCTCCGGTAACCTCACTCACACGGCGAAACACAGCGCAGGCGCTGCTTCACGCCGGTCTTCTGTGAGGTCTTTGTTTGGAAACCTGCACGTTTCCGAATTTGTTTTAAACGTGTAACCATGATTTAGATTGGCTAATCAAGTTCAAGGTCAGACGACAGTCATCATTATCATCATCATCATTTCAGCCAACAAACGGTTACTGCTGGACATAGGCCTCCCCCAATGTTCTCCACACAGATCGGTCCTGTGCCGCCCGCATCCAATGGATTCCCGCGATCTTCACCAGATCGTCGGTCCACCTTGTGGGGGGCCTGGCACGGCTGCGACTTCCTGTACGTGGCCGCCACTAGAGGACCTTTCCGCCCCAACGGCCGTCTGTTCTCCTCGATATGTGCCCTGCCCATTGCTACTTGGGGATCCTTTAGGCTATGTCTGTGACCTTAGTTCTCCTGCGGATCTCATCATTTCTGATACAATCACGCAGGGAGACTCCGAGCATAGCCCTCTCCATCGATCTCTGGGTGACTTATGGCCCCTTCTACCGCAGTCTCAAGACGAAAATCTTCAATGCGTGTGTGTTGCCAGTGATAACATACGGAACCGAGACATGGCCGCTTACAATGTGCCGATTAAGGAGACGACAGTCGCTTTGTTGAAATTACCAGATTTCCCATAAACTTGAGCATGGTCCAAGCGTTTCCCGGGATCCGAGGCGACTGGAGCGACTGGAAAAGACACACTAGGATGATGAAATCCAAACTGTGAACCAGATGCAAAAGACATTCGCATAGTTATCAATATGTATTATGGCTGTGTGTGTACAGTGTGTGCTAGGTACTGCCATTGACACAGAAACAGCGGCGCTTCCTGCGCGCGCGCCGGACGCGTCGGGAGATACGCTGTACGGTGCGCACAAACAGCGAACACGTGGGAAAGTTAATAAATAAATTCATATAACATATCATACTTTCATGGGCCTGATCCCGTACTGCAAAGCACTTGTGTTATATAGATAACAGAGGAATTACAAAATACTTAAATAAAATATTACACAATAGACACTGAAAAAACAAACAGAAATGTTTGAAGAATATTTGTCCAGAGGGCCTATTTCTTTATATTTTTTAGAAGTCAGGTTACAGATTTGTATGGATGAATGAATAAAATCTCTAAATTCCACTTCAATGTCGTCCTGAGAGGCACGAGAATTGCCCCTCAGGATAAACATTGAACCCACACGGCCCGTAAAATGTGATATAATGAAACGTTGAAAATATTTATTTAGAGCAAATAAACAAATAATTTTGGTAAGCTACTCGTACTTAAAATTAGTAGGTATAAAATTACATATTTGAAATATGCTTAAAGAACTCTTTCATTTGATACCCCACACGGTACCGTCAAGCAATATGTTTTTTTTAGATCCTTACTCTAAGTCCCGTAGAGGGCGCTGCAATCAATTTAACGTGACGCCATGTAGCCCATAACCAGAAGACAATCAAGACGCTTTTAACAACACCTCATTTGTTCAAATATGATTACTAGTTTAGAAGTTATGAGGGAACAGATGAACAACCATACGAACATACATACAGGTCAAAATCATAACCCTCCTTTTTGCTTCGCCGAAGTCAGGTATAAAGTCTAAATTAACTTACGTACTTATTCCCTAGTCAAGGGCCGATTCGATCAATCTTAATCTGATACTAAATCTATGGTATACCTAGCGCTCTTTTTTTTCCCCCAGGGGAAACCATCATGGCCGTCACCTTGCTACATGTAGGGAACAAGGTGGTGTGTGGGACTCAAACCATAACTAATACAGCCCTTCAACACACCTACCAGGACACCCAATAATGTCGTCCCCCGCGGAGTCGTATGCTGAGCAAGCCACTCAGGATACGCTCACGTACTCCAAAAACCCGTTTAGTCGCCTCTTACGACAGGCCGGGAAAAACTTGGCAGTATTCTTAAACGCCCCTAGCCACAGGGCGTATACCTAGCGCTGTCTGACACAACATACAAATCTGACGTAATACCATAGATTTATCCACGCACAAATGAATATTGAACAAATCGAGCGTGTAAGTGTTGTCACACTTAGGCTCGATTTGTCCAATCTTGTGAGATGGGATGGGATGTTTTCCCTCACCACTGAGCTTTTGGTAGAACACATTATGTATAGGTTTTGAACGGTTCACGCGATTGCAGTCTAGTGACAAAAAACAGTGAAGTCCGTCTGTGGGAAAGCCACGCTTCGGCACGAATGGGCCGGCTCTACCGGAGTATCGGCCTCACAGAAAACCGGAGTGAAGCAGCACAGTGCACTGTGCTGTGTTTCGCTGCGTAAGTGATGTACCGGAGGCCCAATCCAGGGGAAAGAGGGGTTTAAAAGTTGGCAGCGCACTTGTGACTCCACTAGTGTCGCGGGTGTCCATGGGCGGCGGCAATCGCTTACCATCAGGTGATCCATATGCTCGTTTGCCACCTATCATATAAGAAAGTCTTAAAGGATTACCTCCCCTTTGGCTACGGAATCGTATTAAATGACTATTATTTTCTAATACTTCAATATTATTTAGATTTTCCTGTAGACCGTACCGCCCGCACGCCGCTGACCTTACCCAATGTCGCACGGGTTGACAACAATTACGCACCTTTCTACGCTGGTTAACACGCCAAAAGCAACCTTAATTACTAATTAATTAAGCTTAAAATCACTAGCAACGTTACTGTCAGCATATTTAAATTAATGCGTCTTAACTGGTAAGGATTAGAGGTCATTTTCCCTCGCAATAAAAAGTAATGTAGTGCGATTTGGTAGATTAAAGTTTGAATATGTCGCGGTGAAAGTATAAAACCTGTGGTTCCTAAATATTGTAATGTGTGGTGTTTTCCTAAATATTTTGGCAGAAAGTTCTAGATCTACATAGAGTAGGTATAACCACTGACGGACCTAGGGACACATTATTTTGTTTGTAGCCCTGTAAATTGTCCAAGTAGGTTTTCCATTTTACATACAATATGTAACAACTATTTTAAAGTTTTTAACTATACCTTCGTGTTTATAAAATAAATAAAATAAGATTAAATAAAATAAAATAAAATGATTGTATTTCAGATAACTTTGATCCATAACATTAATTAATAAATAATTAGTATTAGTACAGCTTAACCTAAAATTGTTAGTACTCTTAACTGTTATGAATTGAATTGAATTTTGTAATAATAACATTAAAATTGAATTTGAAAATTAATTGAAATAAAATACCTACATAATGTCAAATAACAATGAAATTTAAATGAAATCCAACCAAATTTAAAACACTACTAATAACGATAGTAAAATAAAATTAAATTAAATTAAAAATAGAATTTAAAACTAAAATAAAGTTAGAATTCCAATCAGAATCAAAATTAAATTAAATTAAGCAGGTATGATCGAGGTCAAATCGGATCATTAGTTTCCGCGATCACTCTCCTCACAAAGCAGGCTCACAGTGGCGAAGAGAACCTGTCTGCCAGCGTCTCCAAGATGCCGTTAGTACTGCCCCGTACATGCCCGTGTTTATGCATGTGTGTTTGCTCACATGCTTCAACTTGTTAAACGGGTAAGTAAAAGGGTTTTCGTTCTGGACCGGGATTCCCGGAATACGTACTTTTTCAAACCCAGGGATGGTTTGGACGTTTCGCGTCGTCCCGGGAATAATATGCATGTAATACTTATGTCTCCTCTGGTATTAGTCGGCATTAATTACTTACTTACCTTCAGGTGATGCGTCTGTTCGTATGCCCCCTATCTTATAAAAATAAAACTTTGGACCTCAAGAGCAGCCGACTTCTCCACTACTAGCACCAAATCACAGGTTGTTTACAAAAACCTGATTACACTAACTCACTGCAACATTTTAAATGATTTGTTCGGGGTTATGGCGCCATCTGGCGTTAACTCAGGGGCGTCATAATTCTGTTAGGATTATTATTAGATAAATTCCAAACAGTTAATTAAGCCGTCAGGCCTGGAATCGGTTGTGTAAATATCTTGTTGATCTGGTCAATGAGTGTAAAGCTCGTTTTGATTAAATTAAACACGGTTTCTTTTTTATGTGATAGGTGGCAGACGAGCAAACGGTTCGCTTGATGGTAAGCGACACCCGTGACACCTGTGGAGTCACAAGTGCGTTGCCAACCTTAATTATATACAGGGTGTATTTGTGAACATTTACATTTAACCACGTGTTTTACCAACCATTATGAACAACATTTGTTCAACGACTTTTCGAAACCGACTTTGTATGAAAAGTTGAAATTTTTTCATGCGAATATTCAAAAGTGATAAACCAAATGTTGTTCATAATGGTTAGTACAACACGTGGTTAAAGGGATGTAAATATTCACATATAGACCCTCTATACAACGTGTAAAAAAATTAGCAATAATACTTAAGGGTGTGAACATATACCGTGTAAAGACATCAAGCTAAAATATAAGCATCATCTGAGGAAAAAGAACACAGTAGACCGGCGTGAAGCAACGCCTGCGCTGTGTTTCGCATGTGAGTGAGGTTACCGGAGGCCCAATGGGGGGAAGGGGAAAAGGTTGGCAGCGCACTTGTGACTCCACTGGTGTTGCGGGTGTCCATGGGCGGCCGAATTGCTTACCATCAGGTGAACCGTCTGCTCGTCTGCCACCTCTCATATAAAAAAAAAACAACTGTTTTATACTAAATATGTAGAATATCCGCACGTCAATAATGCATGGAACAGCTGATTTTTTTTTTGATCAGACGATGCTCATATTTTAGTAGTTAAATTTTTACACGGTATATATTCACACCCTTAAGAATTATATTGCTTATTTTTTACGCGTTGTATAGTGAAATGTAGGACAAAATTTCACTAGATTGATAGCAAAATAAAACACAGTCTCCCATTGATTATTACATCTCTCTGCTGTCTATAGACGGCGTCAGGTTAGTTACCATAAAAACTTAGACAAATAAACGAAGTGCATCACGCGTCGCCCACGCGTTGCGCAAGAGTCGCCGCGATCTCGTATAGATCACAATAAAAACAGCTAAGACATTGTTTCCTTGCGTAATCGTATCAGGATGATGAGATGCGCAGGAGAACCAAGGTCACGATTTAGCTCAAAGAATTGCGAACTTTAAGTGGCAGTATACCATCAGCTTACTATCAGGAGATCCGTCTGCTCGTCTGCCAACTATCCCATAAAAATAAATATAGAAACCCGGCCCCGTCCAAAGCTGTCGCTCTGGGATCCATAGTACGCTGGAACCATGATCCAGAATATAGTCCTGTGGCTAGAGGCATCTAAGAGTATTACCAAGATGTTCCCGGCCTGTCGTAAGAGGCGAATAAACGGGCCTTCGGAGTACGTGAGCGTTCCCACAGCTGGGGAGTGGCTTGCTCAGCATACGACTCCGCGGGAGACGACCAAATATAATATAATAGATATACTTGCTTATAATATACCTGCTAAGTTTAAATTGTTTTAAACTTTCATGGTCACTAACATTAGAATAGTTATTTACGAGATTTCTACCATGTACCTTTTTTTTGCGGGTAAGATGTTACTGGCAGACAAAATGGTCTACCTTCCTTCGCAGTCTTTTACTACGCGCACCTGCGGTACCACTGTTCACTAGCTCACTATTTTCTCGCACCTGTTCTCGACACACAACACTCACTGTATCTGGCCGCGAAATGTCACTTTGTTTAGTTTTACGATTATTACATTTTCGAATCACTGGATTAAACCCGTCCCGTAACGAACGAGAACATACCTGTCGCATCCAAACATAGGAGACACACAGAGCGTGTGAAAGAGAGGGAAACTGCGATTCGGTCGTAACGTCCGCTTTAAATTAGGCCCTCTGGTCAAATCCATCTATCTATCTATCCATAGATAGATAGACAGATACTTCTTATTGCACAACATACAAAACTTAAACGCTAGGTATACAGAGATCGTCGTCAGCCCATTTAAGTCCCCACTGCTGGGGCACGGGCCTCCCTCAATCACATGAGGGGTAATTGCCGTACTCACCACGCTTGGCAGACGGGTTGGCGAGGGTTTTGACATAAATGCAGAGTTTTCCTTCTCTGGGTGCTGATGATCATGCCAGCAGCTTTACCTTAGTCGCCTTTTACGACACCTCGGTAAGAGTGAGGGTGGCTTATTCTACTCTGCCGGGGACCACACGGCCATACAGAGGTACAATGTACAATTTAGGCGGCGGAGGGTGGTGACCTACTGAAGTGGTTTCAGTGACACGTTTCAAAAACGTACAGATATTCTCACAATGTTTTACTTTCCAACCGCCGAGCTAATAGTAGAAACACGCACATAGATTTAAGAAGCCTTAACACTAGTGCTTAAGCTATTCAGTGCAGTATCGGGTCAATGAATGAGATGTTGTAGAAATTTATTTGAAAAAATCGCACAATGGAGAGCCACGCTTCGGTATGAATGGGCCGGCTCGACCGGAGTAATACTACGGCCTCACAGAAAACCGGCGTGAAGCAGCACTGTGCTGTGTTTCGCTGCGTGAGGTAGGGTACCGGAGGCCCTATCCGGGGGAAACGGGGGTTGAAAAGTTGGCAGCGCATTTGTAACTCCACAAGCGTTCCGGGTGTCCATGGGCGGCGGTAATCGCTTCCCATCAGATGATCCGTCTGGTCATCTGTCACCTATCACATAAATAAAAATCTATTAAGGTAAAGATAAACATAACATCGCTTCCGTTGTAATTGCAACTTGGGCTCTTTTCTTGCCTACCATCAGGCTGAGGAGAGCCAATATACTGTGCCACTATAAAAAAAAAGATCATTTTCTATGACATCAACAGCTGTCATTTTACAAGCTATATTTTACGGACTGTAATAGAAGGTATTCGTGTGAGATAGTCGTGCGCGTGACAAGTGCGCCAGCGCACTGGGGCAACAGCCTTTGAATACACGTTAAGTTTGAGCTATTGATAGACAAAGAGATGACCTCCAAAGGACAAGCCTTTATATCTACAGAGTAGATAAATTGAAGATCACATACCTAACTTAACCTTGGTCCCAAACTAACCGACCCAAATCACACACACGACACGGCCTCACAGAAAACCAGCGTGAAGCAACACTGTGCTTGGTTGGGTGCAAAGGTTGGCAGCGCACTTGTGACTTCACTGGTGTCGCGGGTGTCCATGGGTGGCGGCAATTGCTTACCATCAGGTGATCCGTCTGTTCGTCTGCCTACCTATTACATAATATATATATATATATATATATATATATAAATTGTCTTCTCATAGGGGAAAGTCCCATATGATTGTGTTGGAACCACGAACGCCATATTATGTAGTTCTAAATCTAGTAGCAGTTCTCAGACTACGCCGGACTAACACTCTTGATATTTTATATAATAAGTAATATAGTGGAGGCCACGTACAGGAAGTCGCAGCCGTGGCAGGCCCCCCACAAGGTGGACCGATGATCTGGTGAAGGTCGCGGGAATCCATTGGATGCGGGCGGCACAGGACCGATCTATGTGGAGAACATTGGGGGAGGCCTATGTCCAGCAGTCGATGTCTATTTGCTGAAATGATGATGATGATGAATATATTATTTAATAATCGTTTATTTCAGATTCAAATTCAATTATATAACACACATAGTCAAATAATCAATATTCCTTGCCTTGGTATTTTTCGTTTCATTAAGATTCGGATGAAACGAAATAATCACTCTTGTAACATTTACCATATTATGCAAAATTTTATGGAATGCGCGTTCTTGTCCACTGAGCTACCATCGCTCCTCAACCATGCATAAATTTCCTATGCTAGATTTTTTAATGTGATAGGTGTCAGACGAGCAGACGAATCCCCTAATGGTGAGCGACTGCCGCTGCCCACTCGCTACACCAGTGGAGTTACAAATTTACTGCCAACCTTTAAACTCCCCTCCCCCAGGATTGTGTCTCCGGTACCCTCATTCACTCGATAAAAAAAATACCACAGACGCAGCTCTATTTGATCACACGTAAAAACCTTAGTGTGTCCAGATGACGGAAGAAGTCGAATTAAATTCAAGTCAAGTAAATTCACCTACTGGACACATGTTGTGTCCAGTTTGTCATGTCGATTTGGTGAATAACCCGTTATTTGGTATAAGATCTTCTTCTTCTTTTTGAGGTGACGCTTCATTACTTAAGATTGGCCATCAGTTTTTTTTTAATCATGGCGTATCCATGGCAAGCCTAAAAGGTTGTTCGGCGGATTTGATGCCAATCCAATGTCGTATATTCCTGAACTATGACAATTCTGGACTTTCCAAGTTTCAGCATTTGGCATAATAAGTAATCATGGTAGCTGCCTGGGTGGCGTAGTGGTTAGTGGGTCGCACTCTAAAGCGACAGCTGCGCAAGAGCCGGGTTCAATTCCCGAGTCGGGCCAAAAATTCGTACCTAAGTTTTCGTTAAGAAATTCTTAGTGACAGCCCTGGAGTCTGGAAGTTAGCGGTCTTGTACCTCCGTGCCTCGGAAAGCACGTTAAGCCGTTGGTCCTGCTCCCAATCCCTCTCCGGTCGTGTGACACTGGTGTCCCATCGGAATATGAGGGTAAGGGAATAGAGAGTGTACTTGTGTTAGCGCACACACTTGAGCACTATAATATATCCTGGTTACTTGGCTGATCGTTAAGATTGGCCGCCGTAGCCATAATCGGTTGGAGGATATTATTAATTGTGGTAGAAGTTACAAAAGCTTCAAATGTGAACCCGAGTACCAAAGTTCATACAAAATCAGCTGTATGGCTAGTTGGCTAATTAAGTAATTGAATCAGTATGTGGGTGACAGGCAATTATGCACGCATGTTAATGGCCTGGTGCACATGTGCTATGCATTTGGAGTACCAGTACACAGCCCTTAAGAATGGCAGTGAAACATCTTACGGTTGGATTTTTGTGTACCAGCAGTAATGTTCTGCAGCAGTACCTACCTATGGCAGCAGAGTTTTAATAAGCTGGTAGCACACTTGTAACTGGCCGTGTGGTCCCCGGCAGAGTAGAATAGGCCACCCTCACTCTTACCGAGGTGTCGTAAAAGGCGACTAAGGTAAAGCTGCTGGCATGATCATCAGCACCTAGAGAAGGAAAACTCTGCATTTATATCAAAACCCTCGCCAACCCGTCTGCCAAGCGTGGTGAGTATGGCAATTACCCCTCATGTGATTGAGGGAGGCCCGTGCCGCAGCAGTGGGGACTTAAATGAGCTGATGATGATGATGACACTTGTAACTCCGATGGCCACTGGTCTTGCAACTTCTACCGCTAATTGCTTGAAATCGAAAAGCATAAAGTGTTTGTTTGAACTTCTCCTTGCAGCTGAATTCTTACATCGAACCACTCGCAAACGATTCTCATTCCATCCCCATCATATCGATGAATGGCGGTCTAATACTGTGCCTTTCTCGCGGAACTTTCTACCACGTACCTCAGTTCTGGAAATGTTTGGGTGCAGGAGTATTTCCCGACGGCTACGACTTAGGGACCTTCATGAGAAGAGCGTACTCTTTTTAAAAAAGCCGACAACACACTAGCGATCTCTCTGATTTCGCGGATGTTCATATTCGACGTTGATTACTTTCCATCTGGTGACTCGATTGCTCGTTTGTCCGCCTCTAGCATAAAAAATGGCTCGACCAGAATGATACAGAGCCTCACAGAAAACCGGTGTGAAGCAGCGCCTGCGATGTGTGTCGCCGAATGAATTAATCAATGTTTTATCCGTCTGCTCGTGTGCGATGCCATGGCAACATGGCAACACTAGATTGCCAAATGCTCGAAATCCGGTGGGATTCTGCCGCATTTCTGTGTCCCTACCGAATCCGGAAAAAAATCAAAAAAATCTCGTATAGCAACTTTGAATTTTCTCGTTGGAACCCCCGTCGAAAAAATTGTCCTCAAGCTTTTGAATTGAAAAATAAAAATCCAAATATTTTCTCTTCTCAAACTTTTATAATCAGAGATTTTACTTTTTTTTAATCAACGTGACCAAAAGCGTTATTGATTTGTCATGCCGAGTGATGACGTCACAGGAGGATTTTTTTTTCTCTTATCTGATTTCTCCTGAAAAAATCCGTTTTGGGTAATAAAATCCCAAAACATATATAATTGCTCTCAACATATGTAATATCCTATCTGGCAGTCCTACATCTATCGCAGACGGACAAAAACATAAAACTCCTTTTTTTATATGATAGGTGGCAGACGAGAGGATCGCCTGATGGGGAGCGAATACCGCAGCCCGTAAGACACCCGCGACACCAGTGGAAGCTGCCAAATTTTAAACCCCCCTTTCCCCCGGATTGGGCCTCCGGTACCCTCACTTACGCAGCGAAACACAGGCACAGTGCTGTTTTACGCCGGTTTGCTGTGAGGCAGTGGTATCACTCTAGTCGAGCCGGTCCATTCATGCCGAAGCGTGGCTCTCCCACGGTCACAAATCATAGCAGCAACCGTTTGTAAATTGTGTCTTTACTGCTATATCAGTGCTATGTCGTATGTAGCTCTAATGAGTCGGGCCAGATTTGCATACAATGCGTGGCCCGGTGTCAGGAACAAGCCCAGAGACTGACGAGATTTGTCAACAACCAACTATTTGTTTAAGGGCATAGGTGAGCCTTGGATTAAGTATGAGTGCACTTAAAGAACAAGGGCATACATTGTAAGTGAAAGTGTCTCCACGAGCGGTGTCCTTTTAGCTTTTACTAGCGGTCGCCCGCAGCTTCGCTCGAGTGGAATCGATACAAAGTATTCTATGTAAAAGTAACAGTCTATAAACTATCACACTGCAGGGCCAAGGCCTCCATCATAGAAATCAAGTTATCGCTATTACGATGGGATTAGGCTAAATCACCATGCTTAACGTTCTGTTGGTCCGTGATCTCGGGGTCCTGGGTTCGATCCCGGGTCGAGCGAAAAGTATGTTTCGAATTTTTCGAACATAGCTCCGGTTTTTTTAATACACTAAAAACTCCACGGACACTGGTTCCGTGCCTTTTTTGTGCTTATTTGTTTTAAAGGGTTACTTTCCCTATTTTCCTATTTAAAAAAACTAAGAAAACACGCTTCTATAAATGCGTGCACGCAAAACCCAAAAATTAATTGTGGATCGGTCAAGTTGTCTCTATTTCTGAAAGTGAGAAGTGTAAACTATGTCACGATCGCTAACCATCAGGTGATCCGTCTACTCGTCTATCACTTGACAAAAAGTGATTTTAATTATAATATTTTATTATAAACGCGTGGGGAGCTGGAACAGGAAAGACAGTTTTTATAAATGCTTACGGAAAGCAGAGGGCAATTCTAGAGCACTCGAAATTGAAGTCGAATTCATAGATTTCATTCATACATTCGTCCATAGAAATCTATAACTCTGGACTTCAATGTCAGTGCATCAGAACTTAAAAATTGTTCTCTTAGAATAAGTTGATTATAAGTATATAATGATCTTATGATTTTTCCATAAAGTTTATGAAGTAGACCTTTGTAGTTCCTTTAATTTTTTTTTATTGCTTATAACAGGCAGACGAGCTTGCGGCTCATTTGATGGTAAACGGTAACCGCCGCTCATAGACATCAAAAATACCGGAGCACAGTCATGCCGCTGCCTGCCGTGAAAGAAGATCTCTTATCAAACCTCGTTTAAAAAAGGACATGTCATAGCGATCAGGGAACACCGCGGCTGGAAGCTCATTCCAGGGTTTGCACGAGCGTGGGAAAAAAGAACGCTGGAGACGAAGCGTTCTGGAATGGATTGGTTCCAGGTAGTACTGGTGAAGGTTGCCGCGGCGTCGTCATTGTCTCCTGTACCCTGGTTACGTGTCTATCAATCCAATAAACTGTTGGTATATACACAGATATTATAATGGTATATATATATTTTGTTTGTTTGTTTTATAATTTACTATTAAGTATGTATTAATATTTATAGCTAATATATATTTATTTAATGTAATGTATGTATTATACTTACCATGTTTATACAATGTCATTTTTTTCTGACTTGCATTGCCTTACTCCTTTTTAATTCGTTATACTTTCCTCTACCATGGGGTTGTCTGGAAGAGATAGATATTAACGATAGGACCGCCTACATTGTACTAGTATAATACCATTTAATAAGATCTATAAATTTTGTGCATTAAAGTGTATCTATCTACATATTTATCTATGATTTAATAGAGGGGTAGGTTCCAGTTCCAGCGCCCCAAGATTTGACAATCAAATATTATTATGAAAAGCATAGGTTTTACATTTCAACCCAGAAATAAAGCAAGTGGTCTCTTTTTCTGGGCTGAAGTGTAAAAACTAATCTGTTTTTAAAAAGTGTCGGTTATTGTTTTAGGGTATTTTCACGTCTTTTTTTATGCTAGAGGCGGACAAACGAGCAAACGAGTCACCTGATGAAAAGGAATCACCGTCGCCCATGAAGATCTCCATTAAAAATAAATAATTACAAGTTAATAATTTAAAGAAATATTGTTGTATACCTACTAAGTGGTTATTTTTGAGCATTTGCACATAATGCTAATTTTAAGCATGTATGCATGAAGCGCAATAAAAAAATAAGTTAACTATAATTTAGTATGCGATTCGGTCTTTACTGAAAATCAGCGCTATGGCTCAGGCCATAGCTAATTGCTGAGTAGGGACCGTTTCAACACTTAGCTTTTAAGATATTTCGTCTGTAAATGTCCATGTTAAGTGTCGAATAAATGATTTCTTATCTTATCTTAAATCAGAGACTTCGCTAATGTGTTGCCGGCCTTTTTAAAAAAGAGTACGCTCTTCTCTTAAAGGTCCCTAAGTCGTAGCCGTCGGGAAATACTCCTGCAGCCAAACCGTTCCATAGAACTGAGGTACGTGGTAGAAAGTTCCGCGGAAAACGCACAGTATTAGACCGCCATCCAGCGAGATGATGGGGATGGAATGACAATCGCTTGCGTGTGGTTCGATGTAAGAATTTGGCAGCAGGGAGTAGATCAAACAGTTCCTCAGAGCACCCCCCATGATAGATGCGGTATAGAATGCTGAGGGAGGATATATCCCGCCGCAGTGCTGGAGGATCAAGTCGACTAGAGAGAGTCAAGTCACCGACAATTCGAAAATTATTTCACTGTCTTCTATATTTAGTTTTTCGTGATCTACAGTTAACGTCTTTTCATGCGTCATAGTTATAGTTTAATTGCTATGAGGTGATTGCCATGACGGCAATCAAAAGTTCAAAACATCGTTTGTATAAAATGTCGATTTAACGACATCCGTATATCCGCTTTGTACCATTAAACATAATATTAATGATTGCTGTAATACTGCCAAAACAGTCCTCCGAGATAAAACAGTAACTCAAGTTCGATGCATAAGTTAGTATGGCAATTACCCCTCATTGATGGGAGGCCCGTGCCCCAGCAGTGGAGACTTAAATGGGCTGACGATGATGTGAGTAAACACAAATGCACTCTATACTTATATTTTTATATTTGTTACCCTCATATTCCGATGGGACACCAGTGTGACACTGCCGTAGAAGGATCGGGCGCAGGACCAACAGCTTAACGTGCTTTCGTGACACAGATTTCTTATCGAAAGCTTAGGTACACATTATTTGCCCGACCCGGTCAATATATATCAACATATATAATATCTATAAATTTTAAATACATGTATTTATTGAAAACAGCTTGGTCAAAACTTAACAAAATAGTTTACTGCAAACATAATTCCTACTGTGGCATTTTACACTTTATACCCAAAAGCAATTAATTTAACCTTTTATAGGTAATAAACGGTTATGTTAACTTCCTTTTTCCTCTGACTGTCAATGCTGACCGCTGGTGACCACTACTGACCACGCTAGAGCACACTGAAGGCAAAAGTAAAAAAATGCCAAGTGCGAGTCGTAAGCATGCTAAGAGGTCCGTGTACGTTCTTTCTCCTAGTGCTGTTTTTAATTTGACAGAGACAAATCATTCGCTTCGCTGCGTGAGTGTGGGTACCGGAGGCCCAATCCGAGGGAAAGGGAAGGTTTGAAAGATTGGCAGCGCATTGGTCACTGCACTAGTGTTGCCGCACAGCCATGGAAGCCCCTCCATGGGCGGCAGCAACGGTGATCCGTGTGTTCGTCTGCCATCTATCAAATTAAAAAAATGCCCAAATGAGGTTATGACCTACCATCGTCGTCGTTTCAAGCAAGACGCCCACTGTTGGACATAGGCCTCCCCCAATTTTCTCCACACATTCTTCACCAGATCGTCGGTTCACTTTGTGGAGGGCTTGCCACCACACCTGACGGCTGCGACTTCGCTTGCCATGGGATGGTAGCTTAGTGGGTGTGCGCCTACGTAACGGGAGGTCGTAGATTCCAATCTGAGCACCTCTTAATTTTTCGAATCAATATATAATGAGAATCCTTGATCCTCTAGCACTGCGGCGGGATATAGCCTCCATCAGCATTCTATACCGCATCTATCATGGGGAGTGCTCTGAGGAACTGTTTGATCTACTCCCTGCAGCTGAATTCTTACATCGAACCACATGCAAGCGATTGTCATTCCATCCTCATCATCTCGATGGATGGCGGTCTAATACTGTACGTTTTTCGCGGAACTTTCTACCACGTACCTCAGTTCTGTGGAACAGTTTACCTATTGGAGTATTTCCCGACGGCTACGACTCAGGGACCTTCAAGAGAAGAGCGTACTCCTTTTTAAAAAGGCCGGCAACGCATAAGCGATCTCTCTGATTTCGCGGATGTTAATGGGCGGCGATGATTGCTTTCCATCAGGTGACTCGCTTGTTCGTTTTTCGCCTCTAGCATAAAAAAATATATAAAGAGGTTTAATATATGCGTTTCGTTTGACATACGAAACCCTAAAACAAACTGTAACCAGTCCAATAGATTATTATGTAATGACAGTAATTATAATTATTATGTAAGTACAAACCGTTCGCCAAGGATATGTTTTTATTGCTGAAATATATTATACGAGTATGTTGAATGTTTTACGAGTAGGTCAATTCGGTTTACTTCCATACACAACAGGGTTATTCTGAAAACTTGCTACATTATTTTTAGCTGTGGATATATATATATTTTTAATTCTAATGGAATTCCACGGACACTGGTTCCGTGCCTTTATTGTGCTTGTTTTTAAGTGTTACAAATTATTTTTGATATTTGCTCAGCGATAAAATTAAACTAAATTAAATTACAATAAAAATCTTAAGTTTAGGCAGTCGTGCATGGTTAATGTTAATAAGATGTATAAAATGTACTGTCATTATTATTATTATTATTATTTTTTTTTGGGGTAGGGGGTTTGGTGATTTTATGTAGTTAAGGACCTCAGAGGAGGGTTCAGGGGTATGTTAGTAATTTATCTTTTATTTGCAAGCTTGTCCCTAACCGCGTCATCGCCCCGGCGGCTGTGGATTTACTTTAATTACCTCTTGTAATATCGGATAACTTTCCAAAGAAACATGGATAATCAATTAAGTACAATTATTGACTTCCGTACAAATTAAGCTAGAGGGGCTTTTATCTTTATGAAAAAAAAAATATTTGTTCATTTACTCTTAGTTTAGTCGTCATTGTACTAATTTATCTTTTTATTCCTCTATTTACTCGTGTGCTTAAACATCTATGTACAGCTGTACCACTGTTTATAAGTTACATCAGGCAAAATTCGTCTACGCAGAAGAGCAAATTAAATCCGATTGATTGCGATTGCGAAATACAGACTTTATTGCGTTACGTTAAGATTAAATACAATAAATCCAGAGAGGAATGCTATCCCGAATATGGCGCTGTCATCGTCAGCCCATTTAACTCCCCACTACTGGGGCACGGGCCTCCCTCAATCACATGAGGGGTAATTGCCATACTCACCACGCTTGGCAGACGGGTTGGCAAGGGTTTTGATATAAATGCAGAGTTTTCCTTCTCTGGGTGCTGATGATCATGCCAGCAGCTTAACCTTAGCCGCCTTTTACGACACCTCGGTAAGAGTGAGGGTGGCCTATTCTACTCTGCCGGGGACCTCACGGCGCTGTAAATGGAACTAATAAGAAATTGTCATTTTTGTATTCAATTGTAAATGGAGCGCTGTGATTTGTTAAGATTTTGCCGCAGTTGAAGATTTTGCTTGTTCTGCGCATGGTACTTCTTTTTCCAAGGTCAATAAAAATAAAAAACTGTCAAGTCAAATCAAAGTCAGCAAGTCAAAGTGGCGGAGCCTAGCGAGGGGACCCAGGGCCGGCTCTAAACACAACAGGGCCCACAGTTTGAGGGCGCTAACTTTTTTTTTTACTTAAGATTTGTGTAAGTACATAGGCGAAAAGGCAGATACCATTTCTAGGCTATACAAATTATAGAACCCCTCTTATTAGGTATTCTACCTGGCCTAACGGTGGGAGAGCTACGCTTCGACATAAATGTGCCGGTTCGTCCTAAGTAATACCATGGCCTTACAGAAAACCGGCATGAAGCAGCGCCTGCGTTGTGTTCCCTTTGGATATTTGAAGCCCAGTTCGAGGGGAAGAGGAGTTTATAGATACTTGTGACTCCACTGGTATTGCGGCAGCAATCGCTTACCACCAGGCGATCCTTCTGCCTCATCTTAGCCTGTAATTCCCGGTTGCGCCCAAGGCTGGGGGGGGGGTAAGCTTAGACCATGATACACACACACATTTTTTTATGTGGTAGGTAGGTAGATTGTAATTACAATACCACGCTTTTGACAGGGGAACGCTTTTGACAGGGGAACCAGACTAACTGAATCATGATTAACACGTTTCAGAAACTCTCCGAAACGTGTATTTCCTCACGATGATTTCCCTCACTGCCGAGAAATACGCACATAGATTTCAAAAAACCAGAGGTACATGCTCGGATTTAAAACACGACCCCCCGCATGGAAGGCGCGTTCTTATCAACTGAACTACCATCACTCTCAGGTGATCCGTCTGCAATCATTCATATGAATAAATACTGGTCTATTCAATGTGAGCCCCTAAGCACAACCCTGTGCTATGGCACTCCGGTTCTGAGTGCACGAGGCTGTTCATTGCCACCGGCACATATCGCACAGCTGGCGGCGCGCGCGCAGCCTCGTGATAACGCGAGCGGGCTCCACACGTCTTGCGTAAAGTGGATAAAATCTTTTATTACAGTTCTAGGTCAGGTTAGTCACTTAGGAAAAGTAGCTACGTGAAAAAAAAGTAAAAAAATGAGCTTGTTTTTAAAAAAAATTGAGTAGAATTCCAAAGCGAATTCAGTTCCCGACATCTCCGTCCAAGTAGCATGCTTAAGCTATACACACCTCTCCACAAGTCTGCTAGTGTCTCTAACTCTTATACTCTGTCTGCTATCAGGCTCTGGAACTCGCTGCCTGATGAAATTAAAAAGTCTCCCAGCAAATCTCTTTCAAGCGGTCAGTCCGAGAGCATTTTCTTCGCCTAGTTTCAAGCTAGTTCAATCACTCAAGTGACTTAATAAAAATATATACATGTCGAATTGAGAACCTCCTTTTTTATTTTTTAAAGTCGGCTTATAATGTTGATAAATTGATTGATAATAATTAAAAAAAAAAACAAAATACCCGACTGCACACTAAAAAAAGAGTAAAACAAGCCCCACAATAATATTGATCAATCAAATGCTAAAAACTAATTATGTAATACCGTTTAAACAATACCTATATTAAAATACACTACAATATGTGTTCGTAATCGATAGTTAAATAAACAGAAACTTATTTTGAATACAAATTTACTGAATATAATTTATAAATGTTGATGGAAAGCATCGCAGGCGGGGACCAACAGAGGCTTACCAACAGAGGCTTATTTATAGTCATTTCGGTTGTGCACCATTTAGCAGAATTTTCGTTGGTGGCGGTCAAGGTGGTCCCCGCTTTTTAGCTGTTTTTATTTAACGAAAATGTTGTAGATGTAGAAGACTATGTATATGTAAGTACCATTTTAAATTATTTCGACCACATTTGGCTTTAGATTACGAGTGATGTTACTCCGCAACATAAATTTACCGCCAATCTGGTAAGTTTCGCGTCAGACGACGAAGTATCGAAAAAATCGCTATTTAGAGACGACCGTCAACGACGTGTGCCCGCATTCGGGCTGTATACTTGAGCATATCCCCCTCCGCACCGCGCCGCGCGCCGCATGCCAGGCCACGCCCTATCTTTTTGCTTGCTAACGCATGAGTTGCTTTGCGTTGACGCAGAATTAACATGTTCCCGTGGGAATTTTGAGAAAAAACGTATCCTATATTAATTACTCCCGTGATTGAAATGAATCTAATGATACCGCATACATATTTTTTTAAAGGGAAATTTAGAAAAAATATTATTATGTCTTTATCCCGTGGGACTTTTAGGATAAAATGTATCCTATGACACTCCCGTAATCAAGACAAATCTAACGATACCTCATACATCAAAATCCATCAAGCCGTTTAGGCTACAGGAGGTCACAAAGGAAAAGACATACATACATACTTACATACACTCGAAAAACATTACCCTCCTTCTTTGGCAGTCGGGTAAAAATATCTGCTTTCCGTGATGCTAATAATTATATTTATGTATTTGATAATGTTTAAGTATGTATGTTTAAAGTCTTCAGATTATTACAATATTATTGCGTTGTACAATATTTATTCTATCGGAAAATGTCAAAACCACTGACACTTGTAAAGGAAACAGAAGTAGTTCCGATTTTTGCCATGTACCAAATAACCGCAGGGCGACTTTACATACTCATGGCTGTCATACAAACCAATACACACACAAACTACGACTCAAAAGTGCATTTGAAGCCGGTACATAATATTGAGTAGGTTAGTAGGCACCGATTGTCCTAGACAATTGATAGGTAAAACAAAGTAGGTACTAAAACCTTACTCTGTAGGTAATTAAAACTTAGTCTAAATTGAAGTATTATCAGTAATTTATAAAATATGAGCATCGATAGGATTCTCGTTTTCGAAGATAAGATAAAAAATTCTTTATTCAATTTAGGTCCACACAGAACACTTATGAATGTCAAAATAGGTACATAATATCTACCGCTGGTTCGGAATGTCGATTTCTACTGAGAAGACACCAGCAAGAAACTCAGTAGTTACTCTTTTCAAATATTGATGATGTTACAGAGTTTCAATTGAGAACAGAAAAATACAATTATGAAAGTTAATAGACTACTATGGATAACAACTCAAAAGATTGATCAATTAACATGACCAAGAATCCTTATCATTTAAATAGTCTTTTACACTATTGTAACCTTTCTTCATTAGGCAGGTTTTAATATGAGACTTAAATTTATCCAGTGATAGGTTAATGACATTTTGTGGTAGCTTATTAAATATCTTAATACTTTAGCCAACAAATGAATTACCAATTTTATGAAGTCTGAGGATCGGGACGGCAAGCCTATGTTTATTTATGGTGTTAAGACTATGACTATCGGACGTTTTAGAAAACTAGTGCAACACTAGTGAATATCCGCCCATCTGAGCTAATGATAATTTCTAGAAGGAGACTGGTCCGGTTGAGAGCTCTGCGAACTCTCCTTTGGCTTTTGATGTCAATTGGCTTTTTATGTTGGTTTGTTTCTTTTTATTCTTAATTCGTTTTATTTGTATCTTTTTTTATTTAATATTTTTTTGTTTGTTTTAAATCATTCAATGTTTCTCAGTAATTTTGTGTTGTTATAGATTGTCATATATGGTGTGTCTTGTGTTACGCAAATAATATTTATTATTCTTTGTGAAGTTGGCCCGAATTAACTTCTCGTATGTCTGGCACTGGCATTGACGTCAGCGAAATACCTATGTTTGTAGTCAGGGGCGTCTTTACCTATAGTGCGGGGGGAGTTGTACCCGGGCGCCAGAAGTTGGAGGGCGCCGAGAGCCCCTCGCTACACATAGAGCCTCCACTGTAACGGGCGTGAGTACTGATCGCTCTCCTCATCTTAGCATGTGATTGAAGCCCAGGGTTGGACCATGATTCAGGATTCAGAATGTATGATAATGACAATGAAGCGAGCCATATGTAGCCAAACATCTTGTAAGTCTTCCATTTTGTTCGTACATTTTGAAACAAGAGGGCGCCAGGGTATTGATTGCACCCGGGCGCTTCTTGGGCTAGATCCGCCCCTGTCTGTAGTCTCGGGGAACTAGGTGGCGCTAACTGGAGACATCACTTTGAATAATAAGACTAATAATTAAACAAAGTTAATTTTCAAAAAGTTTTGAAACTTGTCCTTCAAAAGCCAGCCTCATGGTCCCCCGACACGCAAGCTCGATCGATCAAAAGCTCGCTACATGTACAGCGGCACACACGGATCGGTGTCAAGGCTGCCCACTGATTTTTAGCCGCATCAGGTTTGGTGCAGGCGCGCCGGAACCCTGTAAGCTCTGGGCGGATGTTGAGACTGTGTTTTTGTTTTCGAGTATTATAAATTCATATTTTATGTGACTATGAATTCCAATACTTACCAAGTATTAATAGTATAAGTGTTTGCCGAGAGGTTGTAACCCCGAAATTGTTTAAAATAGATCCGGTTTAGTAGCTAACAATTAAAAACGAATGGTGTCGCTAGTTAGGGCTACCCGTCGCCTTAAAACAACAATGCACTATAGAGGGATTATTCGGTAAAACAATAGTGAAATTTCAGTTGAAATGTATACATAAAATTGAATTACAAATTAAATTACAAAGAAAGTCAACAAGTTAAATAAAAATACTAAATTATATACAAATAAAAGAATAAATTAATTAATTTATTTATTTATTTAATTACACAGGTCCTTAAACCTAATTACGTAATTAAACAGAAGTAAAAAAAAAAAATAATAAAACAATATCAAAAAACAGGCAAACACGTGAGTTATCTGAAAACTAGGCTTATATTACCATACTACGGAGATCTATTAATAAACATGTTTAATTACTAATTTAATAACATGTCATTAGAAATTCCAGCAATCTATGTTGTCATCAACATTGCCATTGGGCTACCCTCGTTTATGGCGACAGCTAATTATAGCGGAAAGCTCTATCCGGATGTCGCCGTGACCTGGTTGGTCGAGTGCCAGGTTCATTGCTCATACGCACTTTTCGCTAAACGTTACATTCCGCGAGTTTTGTTCGCGCGCCTGTGTTATACTGCGTCAAGAAAGTCGTAACAACGGATTTTTGAGGTACTCGCGCAGATCCTATGTTTTATAACCAACTAGCTGACCTGACAGACTTCGTCCTGTCCTAAAAATTTGTAATGTGGCAACAAATATGAACTTTATATAATAGCAATAAAACTCAAATTGATTCTACGTTTTAGTTAAAAAAACGTTTGTATGTGAAAAAGAAAAGGGCTGTTTTTAGGGTTTTCCCGACAATTATTCGTTTTTTTCTCGCCGTAAGAACCATCCTTGGACTTCAACGAACATTTTAAAAAAATAATTGGCCAAATTGGTCCAGGCGTTGTTGAGTTATGCGCTTACCAACACATTTTGCGATTCATTTTTATATTATAGATGAGGCTTCCATACCTTATGACGTAAGCAGCAATGGCGCCATCTATTATTTTTACGACTTAATTGACAGAATATAAGTGAACTTTCACAGTTTGGACTTATGATAAAAATAGATAATAATACAGAGCCGGGGCTCATCATCATCATTCAAAGTAATACAGGGCCAGAGTTCATCATCATCGTCTTGGCATTTTGGTCCGGTTGCGTCCCAAGCTGTCGCTTCAGAGCCCGGGGTCTGATTTCCTGCTTCGACTCCTCCACTTCGCACGGTTTTGTGCATACCTAATGGTCAGTTTACTGTAATGCGTGGTATCCTTTACGACGTCAAGCCACACATTTTTGGGTCTAATTCCCTTATGTCGGACCCAACGCAAATACTGTTTCATTAATAAACATTTGTGTTGGACTAGAATCGTACCCACGAACGAGACTCAAAGTCTCACTCAAACTACTGCGGTGATCGGTAAGATGATTATTTTGATTTGTCTGGCTAATTTTTATTATTATTTGTACCAAAGTTGTCAAGTTTCGCGGTCACATTCGCATTGCTTATCACTGGCACATATGAGCGATTTTTGCGTTGTCTCGACATATTAGCATAAAATTATGGCGGCGCGTGAGTGCACCGGGAGGCCGGCTAGAGGCTTGGCTTTATGGCTTTCGCCAGGGTTACGGGACCGGAGATCCGATGTTTATTGCTTTTGCTGAACGCTGGGTCAATTGATACCACCTACGAGACTAAGCATGAGGAGTTAAGAACTGACGCGACTCGATTAAGGTGAAGGGTATCCCCACTAGCGAGGCAAATTGATTTTAATTGTTAACTAGTAAACCGGATCTATTTTTGATAAATTTAAAACTCCAGCCTTTAACATGAGTTTGTTTGTTTACAGTAGTTTGACGCTTAATAGCTTTCTTTACAACGTGGTCAATTTTGTTAGTCAAATATAAGATTTGAGTCTTGACAATTCTAAGTTACTGACATTACTAAGACTTAATTCAATTTCCGTAAACAATTTACTAATATTTATTAAGATAAGAAACAATTTATTGACCACAACACATTATACATTAAACAAAACAGAGAAAACAAGGTACAGAGCATAAAAGATGCGGCCAACAAGGCTCAGCCTCAGCATATGCTGCACTGCCGCAAGCAACAGCTGCAGCGCTGGTTTTTAGGCTGGACTTTGGGTGACGCCTTTGCATTGAAAAATAGTAAAGATTGACATGCAATATATTATTATTTATTAACAGATACAAAACAAAGATCACCAATTTTAAAACATTTCAAGATAAAGTCTATTTTTTTTTATCTAGCTCAAATGGTCCTACTGCTGGGCAAAGGCCTCTCCTAAGGCCTCTCCTTAAGCATCGAGACTATTTAACATCGATTCGTTTGTTTATTCACAGTCAGGCAGTAGTCGTAATTCGACGCGTGTCATCGTTATCGTCCGTCATAGAGTTTTTGGGGAAATAGGCACAGGTCCCGCATAGTGGACAAACTCTTGAGATTCCCGAGAGAACTATTTAGTTACTATCGATCTGTTTGTTTAATCACAGCCAGTAATAGTAAAGTATCAGCCTATTAAACTGCCCTGCACATTATGTCTCTTTTCTTTCAATTTCTCGTGTCCACGTACCATGATATCGTCTATGGTTTTTTGGGGTTATTTCTGTCACAAAATATGTAGATGAAAAATGTTATTACTCCGTGAAATAACGTTTATTTTATTAAAAAATACTTCTGCGTGATATGAAAGATACATTTGATTTTTCTGATCGTCGTTCAGGACAGGACCCCGAGATCATGGCCCGGTATATAAACCATTAAACAATCAAACCGTCGTAATTCGACGCATATCAGATTGTTACCTTACCGTTTTCGTCGTCGAGTATTTGGGGAAGTGGACACAAATCTCAAGTAGTCGGCTAGCCTTCGAAATTGCCAAGAATATTAACTGTCGATGTTTGTTTACTCACAGCCAGTAGTAATGCAACGTAATTCGCAACGCATGTCTCCCGCGCCGCGCCGCGCCGCACGTGCGTTTCACAACGTGAGTCCCTACGTGCTGCGACAAGAAAGTTTATCGATATCCGATATCGATGAATTCATACTCTGAAAACGCCCTTTTGGTCAAGCGGTTTAAGTAAGTGACCACATCACTTACTTAAACCGCTTGACCAAAAGGGCTAGGTCCTGGGGTCCTGTTTTAAAATTATGTTTCGAATTTTTCGAACATAGCTCGGGCTGGACTAGTCCATTGGTTCAAAGTCGCTCAAAGAGCTATGGAAAGGGCTATGCTCGGAGTATCTCTGAAGGACCGCATCAGAAATTATGTAATCCGACAGAGAACCAGAGTCACCGACATAGCCCACCGAATTAGCAAACTGAAGTGGCAGTGGGCTGGTCATATTAGCCGCAGAACTGAGAGCCGTTGGAGCCGCAAAGTCCTTGAGTGAAGACCGCGACTCGGTAAGCGTAGTGTAGGACACCCTGCGACAAGATGGGATGATGATATTCGAAGGCTGGCTGGTGTGGGCTGGATGGCCGAAAATCGGAAGCAGTGGCGTGCATTAGGGGAGACCTATGTCCAGCAGTGGACGAGTGTGGGTTGCTGATGAGCTCGGGTTTGTGATCACCAATCCGCATTTGGAAAGCGTGGTGTTTACGCCCCATCCCATCATAGAAGCGATAACTTGATTTCTATGATGGAGAGCTTCACCCTGCAGTTGGACAGTTTATAGCCTGATACTTTACTTTACGCGCGTTGCGTGCCAAACAAAGCACACAATGCGTGCGAAAATTTGGGTGCGACAGGTATAACCTTTTCTCATTCGTTTTGGGGACGGTTTTAGTCCTCAGCTCGCTATCTGCGTCTGCTCCCATCCGTCTGTCAAATTAGTTATATCACTTAAAATGCTGTTTATGTACTTATTTAGCCTAGGTGGAAGCTTCGCTTCGTTTTCGGGAAAAACCTTTCTCGAATTTTGCGGCGTAGATTTCCGATTCCCACCCTTAGCTGTATAAGTATTTTTAGGTTTAAAGAATTGTTTTGACACTTAAAACTTCTTATCGATATAATTACATCACTAGTTCAGTACTCGTGGTGGGCTGGGCGCGACTACACACGCACTCGCATGTGCGTACCGACACCAGCGCAAGCCCTGATTTATTTCTACTTTGCGACAGATTACCCAATTGCGCCTAGAATTTACCAAACGTTTATGAAATAGTTAATCATGATCATCGTCAGGCTGTTACAGTCCACTGCGGGACATAGGCATCTCCTCGTGTCCGCCACTCCGATCGATCTTTGGCTACTCGCATCCAGCTCCAGCCAGCCATCCTGCGCAGATCGTCACTCCATCTGGCCTGAAGTCGTCCTACACTAAATATACCGAGACTTGGTCTCCACTCTAGAACTCATTTCGTTTCGTTATCGGATATGGCCAGCCTACTACCACTTCAATTTGCAAATAAAATATGAAACTAGCGGTGATAAAGTTCATTATCCCGCGGCATCATTTTGCTTCGGTTTGCCACAAACTAGCCGATGTCACTCTCCATCCTTTCAACTAAAAACCTCCACTTAAAAAATCACGTCAATCCATCGCTCCGTTTTGCTGAGAAAGACAGAAAAACAGACAGACAGACACACTTTCACATATTTTTTTATGTGATAGGTGGCAGATGAGCAGACGGATCACCTGATGGTAAGCGATTGATGCCGCCCATCCTACACCCGCATGGACATGGGCATTTGATTCATAATGGATAACATTTTACTTATAAGTAGGGCTCGGATAAATATGTGCTAAATACGTACATTATCCGTCGGTCGCTTGCCATCATCAATGTGCCGGCAAACTTGGAGCCGAACGGAATTTCACGTGCTGATGGCAAGAGACCAGAAGGAATGTCTCTCATCCCTTGGAAGATGGGACGTGCTCTCGTTTGGGATGCTACCTGCGTCGACACTTTGGCACCGTCTCATCTTTCCGGAAATACGAGGAGTGACGGAGCTGCGGCCGACGCGTCAGAGAGACTGAAAGCTGCAAAGTATAGGCATCTATCTGGTACCTACCACTTTGTAGCTTTCGGTGTTGAAACATTGGGCCCGTAGGGTTCCGACGCTCTCTTTTTCTTCCGTGACTTAGCTAGGCGTCTAGTCGAAGTCATGGGAGAGCCAAAGGCTGGCAGCTACCTCGCCCAGCGAATTTCCATCGCGATCCAGCGGGATAATGCTTCCAGCATTTTGGGAGCATTGCCACGGGGACCTACTTAGTTTTAACTGTAGTATCTCGGCACGCACGATAAGGATTATCTAGAAACCTACTAATAAGCGACTCTACTTTTGGGGACTGTGTTAGCCCAATGTTCAAAATACCGAAGACATTTTGGTTCAACTGAATATGCTGTCTTTACGTCTTATATTGAGTTATTTCTATACAAGTATCGAGTAACAGATAAGCTTCGACCAATAGTCAACCAGATTATGCAGCTCTGAGCCTTCAACTTATAATGAACTTTATCACACTGTCATAGAATACAGATTCATCCCTCACATTGCAACAATCTGACAAACCAAATAAAGTACAGGTAGTTGGTTTTGAATCTAATGTTTATAGTATTAAAGGTGAGTGAAAGTGCAGTGTTTAGTTGGTGCATTGGTTGCATAATGGTATGCACGCGTCCAGGAAGAAGCCTCTATTGGATTATTTTGTCGCTGGGCTCAATTAGTATGTCGCCGATTGTTGGTAAACAAACACACCCATAGACGAGTAGTAGAATAAGTCGAATTGTAATATGACTATAATTAATTATGGTGACGGGTAGGGCACACTAGCGACGCCAATCGATTTTAATTTTTAGCAACTAAACCGGATCTATTTTAAACAATTACGGTGTTACGACCTCTTGGCAAACACTTATACTATTTATTAAATAACCATGTCCAAATGCGCCTCTTTTGGCGGTAACCAATTTTTCGAGTACAAAAACGGACTCAACATTTGGCATTTAATAAATAGTATAAGTGTTTGCCGAGAGGTTGTAACCGGATCGATTTTAAACAATTTCGTGTTTAAAATCGATCCGGTTTAGTAGCTTATAGTAGTAATTAAAAACGAATGGTGTCGCTAGTGTGCCCTACCCGTCACCTTAAGTAAACTACACTGTCAGAATTTTTCCAATAGTTAAATTTAATACTCGACATTAATCATGGGAGGGTATGGTCCCTTAAGGAAGTAATGAAAGGTAAACAGTTCAACATCAATATGAAAAGAAAAATATTCAACATATGTATTTGACCCATTCTCACTTATGGATGCCAAACTTGGTCCAACACGCAGAAACAAGATCAAAAACTAATCATTTGTCAAAGAGCCATGAAACGAAGAATCTTGGGTTATTCAAAAAGAGATAGAAAGAGAGCTACAGATATAAGACCCATAACAAAGGTAGAAGACATTAACTATCACAAAGACAAAAACAATTGAAATGAAAATGGGTAGGACACATACTGAGAGAAAACAAGAACAAATGAACCCCTAGATTCCAAAGAAAACGGAAATGAGGAAGACAAAGAACGAATGAGGAACACACTGGATTCAGGGGGCACAAAATAGATCTGAGAGGAGAAAATTGAAGAAGACCTATATCAATATGGTAGAGAGTGGGCTGGGATGATGATGATTCATCGTCATCGTCAGCCTATTTAAGTCCCCACTGCTAGGGCACGGGCCTCCCTCAATCACATGAGGGGTAATTGCCATACTCACCACGCTTGGCAGACGGGTTGGCGAGGGTTTTGATATAATTCCTTCTCTTGGTGCTGATGATCATGCCAGCAGCTTTACCTTAGTCGCCTTTTACGACACCTCAGTAAGAATGAGGGTGGCCTATTCTACTACCACTCTATCTATTCTGTCTATTCTCTATTCTACTCTGATGATGATTAATTATACTATATAACGGACCGAAATTACTGGGTCACGTTATATCAGGTTTCCTACCGATACTACTATATAGGTGTTAAAGTATGAAATTGACGTTTATTTCTAGACATAATGAGGTCAATAATTTATGTATATATTATATATAATAACCAAAAAAATACTCTATTATATTTTTAAAATTCGTAATATGGCAGGTCAGACTATACTATTGTATTCTTGAAGCAGAAAAACTCCTTGAAAATTACTCTTTTTTGTTATGTCCATCGTAACTTTATAAATAATCATCAATATTTTTTTCTGAAAACTAATTTTAAATGTGAGTGCCTACATTTTTTTATACAGGCACAGTATATTGGCCAAATGTGTCCTTTAATTCACAGTTAAATATAAAACAGTAGCATTCATATTTACTTTGAAATTTAAATAAATGTTAGTATGGAAAACACGGCTTCTCAAAAATATCCATACAAAGCGGCAATAACATACTTAAACCCTAATAACTACCTACTTAAAAACATACTTGCTTGGCACGATTGCCATTCATCATCATCGTCAGCCCATTTAAGTCCCCACTGCTGGGGCACGGGCCTCCCTCAATCACATGAGGGGTAATTGCCATACTCACCACGCTTGGCAGACGGGTTGGCGAGGGTTTTGATATAAATGCAGAGTTTTCCTTCTCTGGGTGCTGATGATCATGCCAGCAGCTTTACCTTAGTCGCCTTTTACGACACCTCGGTAAGAGTGAGGGTGGCCTATTCTACTCTGCCGGGGACCACACGGCTAATCTCGTAGGCGATTGGCATTACCTATGCTCATATATAAAATTCATTGCAATCTTCACGATCGAAGATGTCTAAACTGCCAAATACTACAGTTATAGTTATTCAAACATCTGCCAATATCAATGTTTATTATTTTGTATGTTTACTATCCGTGACACTTCGGAATTGGGTTAAGTACGGAATTTCGGTCAATCTGGTATTTATTCTGAAGGTTGGACAACTACATAACGTTAAATATATCTGGCTAGTTATAGGTAGTATAGGTACCTACCTAATTCAATTAACGTTTTCGTTTTAGTTAGATAGATAGATAATATTTATTGCACAACGTACAAACTTAAAAGCTAGGTATACAGAGATACAATGTACAATTTAGGCGGCCTTATCGTTGGGAGCAATCTCTACCAGACAACCTTCGGTAAAAGGACATTAGATAGAAGAGAGGAGGCAATCTTTTTGGTATACAGCATTGATCAAGTAAATTTATATTATAAATACATATTATAATAATAAATACATATGAAAAACAGTTGGGTCCAACGCGTACGCGAATAATTGATTCACGCCAAAAGCGCCCAGTGTTTGCTGAGAAGTTGTAACCCCGAAATTGTTTAATTAAAATAGATCCGGTTCAGTAGCTAAAAATTAAAATCGATTGTCGTCGCTAGTGTGCCCTACCCGTCACCTTAAGACTTAAGAATACTTAACATAAGGTTTTATATGATCAACATTAACGCATAGTAGGTGGGCTAAGTGCCTGTTAAAATTGTGTGTGTGAGTATTATGTGTGTGTGGTGTCTTGTATGACCTAGATTTCCTAATAGATAGACTTGAGATAAGCCGGCTTTATCTAAGACTATTATTTCAAATTAATCATGGCAATTCCAATTGACTTCTAATTACGGGTTGTCCAAATGGAATATGGGTTTTACCTATGATATGTCGACATCAAAACATAAATGTAACGTCTACCTAGTCATAGGTAGGGTAGGACGACCCGTTTAGAACAGTGGTAGTGAACGCTGCCTTTAGTCCAAGGGTTGCGGGTTCGATCCCCGCATAGTAGAAACATTTGTGTGCATGAACATGTTTGTTTGTATTGGTCTGGGTGTTTCATATGTATTATAACTATGTATTACAAAAGAAAAGTATTATATGTAGGTATATATTTGTAATCCCACTGTTGATTCTGATATCCGTAACACAGGTGCTTGAGCTACCTATCTCGGAGTTAGATCAATGTATGTGATGTTGTGAAATATTATTATTTATTTATAGGTTCGAATGTTCAACCAAACTGCCTTCCTTTTACATATGTGATAGGTGCAGACGAGCAGGCGGGTCACCTGATGGTAAGCAAATAGAAGTGGGAAAGCCACGCCTTCGGCATGAATCGACCGGCTTGGATTAATACCACAGTATATCTCACCGAGTAAATGAGGGTACCGGAAGCATAATAAATAAGGGAAAGAGATTAAAAAGGTTGACAACGCACTTGTGAATCCAGTGATGTGGGTATACCTACTTATATGGGTGGCGGGTGGCAATGCTTAGATTACAGTCAGGCCATCCGTTTGCTCGCTTGCTACCAACCAAATAAAAAAAAATACACAAAAGAAACTTTATTGCACTGTATCGACAGATAGATAATAGATAGTAATAGATAATATCGACGTTTTTCAGTTTTAAATGTGAAGTAAGGACTCAACCTCTTTCACAGCATGTCCTACACCCGGATTTATGTCCACAGCTGACTAGAGTTAAACGTAAGAACGCTACCTAGAAATAATTATGAAAATCTGAGGCATGTGCCGAGGGTAGGTCCCAGCGCAAGCGCAGCCGCGCCGCGCCCCGACACACATTCACACGTGATACGGCCAGCAGGAAAATGTATATAGATACTCACTGTTCAATACTCAGATATAAATGTAAAAGTATTAGTTGTATTAGTAAAGTATCAGCCTATATACTGTCCACTGAAGTTCAAAAGCCTCAATCATAGAAATCAAGTCTTCGCTACTAAGATGGAGCTTAAGGATTGGCAGCGCACTTGTGATGCCACTGGTAGTTGCGGGTGTCAATGAGCGGCAGCAATCGCTTGCTATCAGGTGATCCGTCTGCTTATCAGCCACTATCACACAAAATAAAAATAACTACTTAACTAGATTAGCGCAGTGACCCATAGTGAGTCTTGGCCTCCGAGAATAAGAGCCTCCATCTCGGTCGGTCTTGCGCCACTTCCTGCCAGTCATCCACCAAGAGTCCACGCAGATCCTTATCGACCTCATCCTTTCCAGCGGTATCTTGGACGGCCGACTGGCCTTCGCCCATTAGGACGAAAATAAAAACGAGTTTACTATTTACTTTAATTTATGGGGAGGCATAGAATATTTACGCACGACGATCCCGTTTCGAACAGTGGTAGTCAACGCTGCCTTTGGTCCAAGGGTTACGGGTTCGAATCCCCGCACAGTACAAATATTTGTGTGCATGAACATGTCTGTTTGTATTGGTCTGGGTGTTTTCTATGTATTATAAGTATGTATTTACAAAAGAAAAGTATCATGTGTATATATTTGTAATTCCACTGTTAATTCCTGATATCCGTAACACAGGTGCTTGAGCTACCTATCTCGGAGTCTGATCAATGTATGTGACGTTGTGAAATATTTATTTATTTATATTTATAATTATTATTCTATGTGGGGGGGGTACATTTCTATCATCACTACAGACTGCCTTCAAAAATCAAAATTCCTTATAAAATTTAACCGTACTTAATAAAAAAATCTAACCACATCCATTGATTATATTATCACGTTTACCACTTATCACCCATAATTTATGGCATATATCAAGTAATAATGAATGGCAAGCCTGTTTTGCTAACCTTACACGCATTGCCTAATGGCAAGCAGATTGATATACGAGATAAAATGGACACATGAACTAAGATACATTGTACAGTGGACACAGCTCGATTTTTACAGCCGTATCGCGTATATCTAAAGGTTGAGAGTTGACTGATTTTCGTTGCCTTTTTTGCAGACTGTATCCAGTCCAAAGCTTGTATGTGCAGAGATCAGGTGCCTAATATATCACGGTGTTGTAACACATACTGTCTGTAGGTGTTAGATTTTATATATCACTCGCATGGGTGTAGCTGTGAGAGGGGGATAGGTAGTGTTTCCAGGTGACTAGATTGATGCGGGACGTCCCGATTTTCAGGGGTCAGAGGACGAGACCTAATTCGTACCTGATCGGGGCGCTATATGCCCCGATAAATTAAAAATTAAAAAAAAAAAAACTATGTAGATAATAAACAATTTTTACTCATCATACCAATAATATATGTCTCTAACCCTAAACTAATATACTATCTCTGTGATGCTATCGTATAAGTGTTTAATAGTATCGATAAGAAGTGTGAAGTAATTCATAAGTAAAGTGAATAGGTCCATTTCGCGTTTTATAATTTATAATTTATGCTACGCCCAAAAGGGTAACATGATGTACCGGAATTGTTTTATAAGATCTTGTATAACATTCATGAAGGCAATAAATACTTTGACTTTGACTTTGAATACTTGTCAAGTACTTGTCAAGAGTCTGCAAATTAATCTCCAGAATAAGAAGATATTCATCTTCTCAGATAGTCAAGCTGCCCTCAAGGCGTTAACATTCTGTGAACTTGACTCCAAACTCACTAGCGAGTGTGTCCTGCTCCTAAACCAGCTTGGCAATGCCAACATAGTAAATCTGATTTGGGTACCGGGACACTGCAATATCAGAGGCAACGAAGTCGCTGACGTGCTAGCAAAGGCCGGGGCAGAGAGCCCACTACTCGGACCGGAACTAATAAGTGGCGTTCCAGCCTGCATGGTCAGGTTCGAGTTAAACATATTTCTATGCGAAAATATCAAAACAGCATTAGGCCGTGTGGTGCCCGGCAGAGTAGAATAGGTCACCCTCACTCTTACCGAGGTGTCGTAAAAGGCGACTAAGGTAAAGCTGCTGGCATGATCATCAGCACTCAGAGAAGGAAAACTCTGCATTTATATCAAAACCCTCGCCAACCCGTCTGCCAAGCGTGGTGAGTATGGCAATTACCCCTCATGTGATTGTGGGAGGCCCGTGCCCCAGCAGTGTGGACTTAAATGGGCTGATGATGATGATGATGATTAGTTCCGACTTTTGCCAAGTGCCAAATAACCGTCATCGGACGGTATTATACTGTGCTTTTAGCATCGATCAATACTGTCTTATAGCCGCGCCACCAAAAAAGTCCTGTAAAAAGCGCGCTTGAGTCACATTCAAATTTGAGCTTTATGCCTATAAACCCAAGGAATCTCTAATTTTGGTTCCATATTTTTCCGCGGGACTTATTTCGTAGCGCGGATTCTAGCCCCCTTATTACAAATCGCGAACTAAGGATAGTCCCGGAACTAAATTCGTGCCAGCCCCTTTTAACATCGCGTGTTGGAACAGGATCACATGAGTTTTAGTACGGTTATAATTTTAGATCGCGATTTATAATAAGGTGGTAGTTGCCAAACTGTGCAAGCATTTAAACCTTTACCAGGCAACTAGACATCATTTATTTGATTGGTTTTCAATCCTATCTCAAAGTGCACAAAGTTCCAAATCTGGTGGTCTTGTGTGACAGACACATTGCCTGGTTAAACGTCAAAACTCTTTCAATGTCATGCATTAATATTTCTAAATTGACAACTCTGAGCCTCACTTCCTGCCAGTCTTGACCCCTTTCCACATACGTACCCTATACTATACATAGGTATGGATACACCGGCCTGATGGCCAAGGCTCGTCACTGCACCTTGAGTGAGTCACTCGCCGTAAACCACAGGACAAATGAACATGCGTTTTAAAAGTTGCACCGTATCGATAGCATAAGGTGACCATGAGCGGTGTCCAGCGGGGACTGGGTAGGACTAGAACTGGCTAGAAGAATGCACAAAGTGTACCAAGGACTGGGATCAGGGTCATTTCACTTAGTACTTTTTTCCTTAGTATGGGAAAAATAGTTCAGCGGTTTTCGTTAGATGGAGCTTGTAAAAAGCAAATGTAGTAAAAAGTAATCAAGCAGGTAGTTCGGCGTTGTTTCGATAGATGTCACTATGCATTTTTACATCGCGCTAGTAAAGCGTGTTTCGGAAACAATGACCTCTAACCGCCTGCCCATAATGGCAATTTTAAAAAAGTTACGGAAAATAAATCAGAGTTTCAGAAGGTATTGGGAGTTTGGTTATACAGCAAATAATAAATGATTTCTATCTCTCTGATATTTTATAAAATACTCGTCTGACGGCTCCCTGACTGATTCTCGAAGTTCATGCCCACAAATGTTTGTACTATGCGGGGACCGAACCCGCAACCTTGCACCAGAGGTAGCGTAGGCCGTTTGGAAATGTGGTCACTACCACATTTCTAAACGGCCCGATAATTACCAGACTCAACTAATCCTGAATCATGGATAGGTTCATTTATTTACTTATTAATTTCTTTCAGGCAAGCCAACGCGCCAACAGGCACCGGGGATTTACACGCTAAGATGAGGAATTTCATAATGTTAATTTGGTCTGATTTATTTATAAAGCGCGTGTGTCATGTGTAAACCCATGGGCACCATAGCGCTACACACATGAAAGCGCTACATCGGGGTCAAGTGCGACGGGCTGCGCCTTCCGACGGGGCTGCTGCGCCCTAGGGGCATGCTGTATTTACAACTCTTCATTTTTATTGTAGGTATGTACAGCAGTGTCAGATCAAGTTACCCCCCTGCAGTGGAAAAATAGCACTTGTGCCCCAGATATAAGGACGGTCCAAAGGTCAACAAGGGTAACTCGACGTGACGCCGTGTTACCTACAGACAACCACACACCAAAGTAAACAATACTGTCAAATTTCTTCAATCGATTCTCAGCATGATGTCAAACTCAATTAATGAATTCTGTCATATTATAATAAACTGATGTGTGATATTGTACTCAACGTGTCGATTGAAGAAGAAAGGACCTCCTATTTTTTCGGTCAAATGGCGGCCAGATTTTCTTTTCTTTCTGTACGAAAAAAAAAACCACGAACTAAAAGTGTAAAATAATATTTTTGAAGGCGGTTTTTTTTCGCAGAATATTTTTTTTCATGATACCTATTTAGTGTCACATTTTTTGGCAGCCCACGTTTTTAAAAGTGGCCACTTTTAGCTATTATGGATATTATTTTTCGTTATGGCGTTAATTCAAAATTCGAGTGCAAAAACAGATCAAAACGTAATGCATAATTTTTCAATAAATAGTTATAAATATTTGCTTAGAGAACGGAGCTACAAAGTTGTTTAAGGCGACGGATAGGGCACACTACCGACACCAATCGATTTTAATTTTTAGCTACTAAGCCGGTTCTATTTTAAATAATTTCGGGTTTACAACCTCTTGGCAAACACTTATACTATTTATTAAATAACAATGCACAAATGTTGGGTCCGTGCAGAAACGCGAAAAATTGATTCACGCTAAAAGTGGGCGCTTTTGGCGTGAATCAATTTTTCACGTACAAAAACGGACCCAACATTTGTGCATGGTTATTTAATAAATAGTATAGGTGTTTGCCAAGAGGTTGTAACTCCGTAATTTTTAAAATAGATCCGGTTTAGTAGCTAACATTTAAATCGATTGGCGTCGCTAGTTAGGGGTACTTAGGTAATCTAGCGTAGCCCTGGTTACAGAACACTTATTTGTTAGAATAGTTATTTACGAGATTCCTACTATGTATCTACCTTAATTTTGATTTTCCGATTTTTCGGAGCTGTTATTGAACATAATTATTTTTAAGGATTGCATGCCTTAAATGGCAATGGGCAGGGCACATAGCGAGGAGAACAAAAAGCCGTTGGGGCGGAAAGGTCCTAGAATGGAGGCCACGTACAGGAAATCGCAGCCGTGGTGCCCCCCTCGGGTTTGTGACATTTCAAAAACATGGCGGATATCACCTGAAAACCAGGAGCCAATTCTCGGGTTTGTGACATTTTGAGTACATGGCGGATATCACCTGAAAACTATACAAAAAACTATGTTTTAGTGATATATGTCGTATGAAAATAAATGTCACGAGCCCGAGAATTGGGCTCCAGGAGCCAATTCTCGGGTTTGTGACATTTTGAGTACATGGCGGATATCACCTGAAAACCAGGAGCCAATTCTCGGGTTTGTGACATTTCAAAAACATGGCGGATATCACCTGAAAACTATACAAAAAACTATGTTTTAGTGATATGTCGTATGAAAATAAATGTCACGAGCCCGAGAATTGGGCTCCAGGAGCCAATTCTCGGGTTTGTGACATTTCAAAAACATGGCGGATATCACCTGAAAACTATACAAAAAACTATGTTTTAGTGATATATGTCGTATGAAAATAATGTCACGAGCCCGAGAATTGGGCTCCAGGAGCCAATTCTCGGGTTTGTGACATTTCAAAAACATGGCGGATATCACCTGAAAACTATACAAAAAACTATGTTTTAGTGATATGTCGTATGAAAATAAATGTCACGAGCCCGAGAATTGGGCTCCAGGAGCCAATTCTCGGGTTTGTGACATTTTGAGTACATGGCGGATATCACCTGAAAACTATACAAAAAACTATGTTTTAGTGATATATGTCGTATGAAAATAAATGTCACGAGCCCGAGAATTGGGCTCCAGGAGCCAATTCTCGGGTTTGTGACATTTCAAAAACATGGCGGATATCACCTGAAAACTATACAAAAAACTATGTTTTAGTGATATATGTCGTATGAAAATAAATGTCACGAGCCCGAGAATTGGGCTCCAGAAACAAACCTATGTTTTAGTGATATATGTCGTATGAAAATAAATGTCACGAGCCCGAGAATTGGGCTCCAGGAGCCAATTCTCGGGTTTGTGACATTTTGAGTACATGGCGGATATCACCTGAAAACTATACAAAAAACTATGTTTTAGTGATATATGTCGTATGAAAATAAATGTCACGAGCCCGAGAATTGGGCTCCAGAAACAAACCTATGTTTTAGTGATATGTCGTATGAAAATAAATGTCACGAGCCCGAGAATTGGGCTCCAGGAGCCAATTCTCGGGTTTGTGACATTTTGAGTACATGGCGGATATCACCTGAAAACTATACAAAAAACTATGTTTTAGTGATATGTCGTATGAAAATAATGTCACGAGCCCGAGAATTGGGCTCCAGGAGCCAATTCTCGGGTTTGTGACATTTCAAAAACATGGCGGATATCACCTGAAAACCAGGAGCCAATTCTCGGGTTTGTGACATTTCAAAAACATGGCGGATATCACCTGAAAACTATACAAAAAAAACTATGTTTTAGTGATATATGTCGTATGAAAATAAATGTCACGAGCCCGAGAATTGGGCTCCAGGAGCCAATTCTCGGGTTTGTGACATTTCAAAAACATGGCGGATATCACCTGAAAACCAGGAGCCAATTCTCGGGTTTGTGACATTTTGAGTACATGGCGGATATCACCTGAAAACTATACAAAAAACTATGTTTTAGTGATATATGTCGTATGAAAATAAATGTCACGAGCCCGAGAATTGGGCTCCAGGAGCCAATTCTCGGGTTTGTGACATTTCAAAAACATGGCGGATATCACCTGAAAACTATACAAAAAACTATGTTTTAGTGATATATGTCGTATGAAAATAAATGTCACGAGCCCGAGAATTGGGCTCCAGGAGCCAATTCTCGGGTTTGTGACATTTCAAAAACATGGCGGATATCACCTGAAAACCAGGAGCCAATTCTCGGGTTTGTGACATTTTGAGTACATGGCGGATATCACCTGAAAACCAGGAGCCAATTCTCGGGTTTGTGACATTTCAAAAACATGGCGGATATCACCTGAAAACTATACAAAAAACTATGTTTTAGTGATATGTCGTATGAAAATAAATGTCACGAGCCCGAGAATTGGGCTCCAGGAGCCAATTCTCGGGTTTGTGACATTTTGAGTACATGGCGGATATCACCTGAAAACCAGGAGCCAATTCTCGGGTTTGTGACATTTCAAAAACATGGCGGATATCACCTGAAAACTATACAAAAAACTATGTTTTAGTGATATATGTCGTATGAAAATAAATGTCACGAGCCCGAGAATTGGGCTCCAGGAGCCAATTCTCGGGTTTGTGACATTTTGAGTACATGGCGGATATCACCTGAAAACTATACAAAAAACTATGTTTTAGTGATATATGTCGTATGAAAATAAATGTCACGAGCCCGAGAATTGGGCTCCAGGAGCCAATTCTCGGGTTTGTGACATTTTGAGTACATGGCGGATATCACCTGAAAACTATACAAAAAACTATGTTTTAGTGATATGTCGTATGAAAATAAATGTCACGAGCCCGAGAATTGGGCTCCAGGAGCCAATTCTCGGGTTTGTGACATTTCAAAAACATGGCGGATATCACCTGAAAACCAGGAGCCAATTCTCGGGTTTGTGACATTTCAAAAACATGGCGGATATCACCTGAAAACCAGGAGCCAATTCTCGGGTTTGTGACATTTCAAAAACATGGCGGATATCACCTGAAAACCAGGAGCCAATTCTCGGGTTTGTGACATTTCAAAAACATGGCGGATATCACCTGAAAACTATACAAAAAACTATGTTTTAGTGATATATGTCGTATGAAAATAAATGTCACGAGCCCGAGAATTGGGCTCCAGGAGCCAATTCTCGGGTTTGTGACATTTTGAGTACATGGCGGATATCACCTGAAAACCAGGAGCCAATTCTCGGGTTTGTGACATTTTGAGTACATGGCGGATATCACCTGAAAACTATACAAAAAACTATGTTTTAGTGATATATGTCGTATGAAAATAAATGTCACGAGCCCGAGAATTGGGCTCCAGGAGCCAATTCTCGGGTTTGTGACATTTTGAGTACATGGCGGATATCACCTGAAAACTATACAAAAAACTATGTTTTAGTGATATATGTCGTATGAAAATAAATGTCACGAGCCCGAGAATTGGGCTCCAGGAGCCAATTCTCGGGTTTGTGACATTTCAAAAACATGGCGGATATCACCTGAAAACTATACAAAAAACTATGTTTTAGTGATATGTCGTATGAAAATAAATGTCACGAGCCCGAGAATTGGGCTCCAGGAGCCAATTCTCGGGTTTGTGACATTTCAAAAACATGGCGGATATCACCTGAAAACCAGGAGCCAATTCTCGGGTTTGTGACATTTCAAAAACATGGCGGATATCACCTGAAAACTATACAAAAAACTATGTTTTAGTGATATATGTCGTATGAAAATAAATGTCACGAGCCCGAGAATTGGGCTCCAGGAGCCAATTCTCGGGTTTGTGACATTTCAAAAACATGGCGGATATCACCTGAAAACTATACAAAAAACTATGTAAAAAACTATAGTTTTAAGTGATATATAAATCAGTATGAAAAGAAATGTCACAGAGCCCGAGAATTGGGCTCCAGGAGGCCAATTCTCTGGATTCCGAATATGAAAGAAACCATGGCGGATATCACCCTGAAAACTATACAAAAAACTATGTTTTAGTGATATATGTCCGTAAATGGAAAATAAATGTCACGAGCCTGAGAATTGGCTCCAGGAGCCAAATTCTCGGGTTTGTGACATTTTGAGTACATGGCGGATATCACCCGAAAACCATACAAAAAACTATGTTTTAGTGATATATGTCGTATGAAAATAAATGTCACGAGCCCGAGAATTGGGCTCCAGAAACAAACCTATGTTTTAGTGATATGTCGTATGAAAATACGGATATGGATGTACAAATACAACTAAGTAGAAGATACTAGTCGCATGATATTCAAGAATTGGGCTCTTACACTGCTTTTTTCGAAAACGTATTTTTTTGTTTCAAAAGTCAAAACTGCTTTAAAGCACCGTTTTAGCAAAAAATGTTTTTTGAAGGTGAATTAAGAAAGTTTGTAGTGGTTCTATTCTTCCCCTTTCTTAAAATATGAATTAATGAAAACTGCAACTAAATTCCAATGTTTATTCAACAAATAGTTTACATATAAATTGTATACAAAATACCGGTAATATTAAAAATCACAACTGGAATGTTGTATGTACCCACCATACATGGAATACCAACTTATACCTACCGTCGGAGGTACCTACTACATACCACTGTATGTAGTAGGTACCTCCGAGAACACTTATCAATTATCATATTATTACTCTGTACTTTTACAGATAACTTGTAATAGAAAAAACTTCACAACACAATAGCAATATTCATAAATCAAAAGAATGTAAACTTAACTAAGACACTAAGATATTTGTTGGTTCCCTCAATTTTATTTTTCTCAAATTTCTCCTTACCAATCATCATCATCAGCCCATTTAAGTCCCCACTGCTGGGGCACGGGCCTCCCTCAATCACATGAGGGGTAATTGCCATAGTCACCACGCTTGGCAGACGGGTTGGCGAGGGTTTTGATATAAATGCAGAGTTTTCCTTCTCTGGGTGCTGATGATCATGCCAGCAGCTTTACCTTAGTCGCCTTTTACAACACCTCGGTAAGAGTGAGGATGGCCTATTCTACTCTGCCGGGCACCACACGGCTACCTCTCTCCTTCGGCTCCTTACCAATAACAGGACTTATTTTAACCATTAACCCCTTTTAACATTACTAGTTAGAACGGGATGACATGAGCTTTAGTACGGTAAAAACTTTAGATCGCGATTTATAATAAGGTGTTAACAGATCAGAGGACTTTACTCCTAGGCCAGGGGAATCACAAATATGGCTAAATACTTGCCATTGTTGGCAAAGTTGACTATTTTTGAGTAATAAATTCCAAACTCGTCCCATTATTGAAGGTGGCAACAGGCAGACAGTTTTTTTCTAAAAATGTTTGCGGAAATATATTTTTTTTAATTATTATCTGTTTGTATTTGATCTGGGTATTTTTTATGTATTATGTAAGTATTTACAAAAGAAAAGTATTAAATGTATATATTTGTTGGTAATCCCACTCCTAATTCTGATATCCGTAACAGCTTGAGCTACCTGGCTCCCTCGGAGTATTTATTTATCTTTGATTCAAATAGATAGAGTCCGCGCCACGTAAGAAGCCCCGCGGCAAAACACGGAACTTTGAGAATCCTTGTGTACATGGACATAAAGCTCAAATTTGAATGTTCATGGCGACTGCAGCGCTCTTAATATTCTCTAGTATACCAACTATTTAACTAAATTGAAGAGCCGGAGTGACGCCAATGAGTGCAGAAATATTGTTGGCCCAGCTGTGGCGTATAATTTTAATAAATATTGTTGTGACGCCACAAATTTAGAAGAAAACTGACAGTCTTTGGCCATCTTAACATTTTCTATGAAGCTGAAAGGCTACAATAGCGCTGCAGCGGCGCTGTCCACAATCCAATAGAGGGCGCCACTGGCGGGCTTTACTCGCCCTGCAGGCAACTCTTCCTTGTCTTTCAGGATTCGCTGAAAACATTAATTTTAAGTAAAAAACGCACTTCAAAACTTCAGGTGGGAACTAAACAAGCAACCCTTCACATACCAGGTGGACGTTTCCTCAAAGTGAACTACCATATGAGATTTACTATCTCGATTTTTTTTTCATGCACTAAAAATATCGCTTATTTATTTATTGATGTACAAAACAGGTTACAGCCAATAGGAATAACAAACTTTATATTTATGAGTTAGGAACTAGGATGAAACCCTTGTTTGCCTTAATACCTTGACCATTTCAGCTTTCCCTGCCCCGCTGATGGCAAAAATACAATTCCTGGCACTGTTGACCACAGGGTAGGTCAGCGTTATCCTCGCGGGGGGTGGTTTTGGAGAATCTGTGATTGGAGCCACCTATAGATAAAACAACAATGTAAAAAAAAACAATTTACTAAGTACGGAATCAAGTCAATCAGGATTTATTATTTATTAGACAACCTTTTGAGACTTATGCCAATCCAACTGTATTGTTGAGACCTAATGCCTAATCTATTGGAAAGATTCAAAATATCCATGGCATCGAAACGTTCCACCGCACCGGGAGGTATGTTACATCCCTTTACCAGTGCTCAATCATTTAAGAGTTATTTAATATACACGGGATATCTACTCATAGCTTGACGTTTCGACCGAGTGCTTATGATCACGACCGTTGTAACGCTAACGTCACGCTGTGAGTAGATGCTACTACTAAGTATGTACTTACATATAAAAATAACCGCGTTTTGTCCCGTGTACATTAATTATTTGTATAATGCAACGCGAAAGTTTTGAATCTTATATCATTTAACAGTTTCTGTACTATAAAGCTATAAAGCTTGTAATAAGAAGAATAAACCATACCTTCAAAACTTTCTCGTCTAAGAGGGGATGTCCTGGGAATAGAGAGCAGGTGTGTCCGTCTGGCCCCATGCCGAGGAGAAGAAGGTCGAACTTGAAGTCCTCTCCATTGAATACAGTTCTTAGTTTGTCATTGTAGTCTTTGGCTGCTTCCTCCGCTGTAGGTGAGTAATACATCACAATTTACATAATGCTCTTACGCTATCACTGCAGTTAATTACCATTTAGTTCAACAAATTTAGCACCACAAATAACAATTGGTATCGAAATGAAAGGTAGATTTCTTTTTCTGCTCCTTTCGGTCCATTGTACGTAACAATTAGTATAAACGCCTGTTGTTTTGAAAAGCTCCAAGCTCTATACCACTGAAATGAGTATGCTATGGTGGTCAGGTGGAGTAATACTCAAAGACAAAGTGCGTAACGAACATGTGAGGGGAGCTCCAAAGTAACACCTATCAACAAAAAAATTACTGAGGCCAGGCTAAGGTGGTATGGACATGTCATGCGCATGACTCGATAACCATATTGTTAAAAAGTGCCTTGCCATGGCTGCGAAAAAGAGAGGGAGAGGTAGACCCCAAACTACCATGGATGAAAAATGTTAGGAAGGACATGCAAAAGCTTGGCCTTAAAGAAGACGATGCTTACCAGCGAAATGAATAGCGCCAAATTATTAGGAAAGCCGACCGCCTGTGTAACGGGAAGAGGCGAGGCCAAAGAAGAAGAAGAAGCTTGTGGTTTTGAAACTGTATGTGGCGCAAAATACAACCCATTAAAAGACAATCAAGTACAAGTTCATAAGATTTTACAGTGGAATGCAGCTCTAGTTAACTACACAATCATATATATACTAACATTAATTTACTATCGCCGAGGCCGTGTGGTCCCCGGCAGAGTAGAATAGGCCACCCTCACTCTTACCCAGGTGTTGTAAAAGGTGACTAAGGTAAAGCTGCTGGCATGATCATCAGCACCCAGAGAAGGAAAACTCTGCATTTACATCAAAACCCTCGCCAACCCGTCTGCCAAGCGTGGTGAGTATGGCAATTACCCCTCATGTGATTGAGGGAGACCCGTGCCCCAGCAGTGGGGACTAAAATGGGCTGATGATGAATTTACTATCATGACTCATGATTCATGAGCGATGGAAGCTTAGTGGTTTAGAACACTCCTTCCACATCAGGAGTCTGGTTCAAATCCGAGCATGCATTTCTGGATTTTTTTAAATAAATATGCGTATTTCTACCATTAGCTTGGCGGTAAGGAAAAACCATAGTGAAGAAATGTAACCATGATTCAGTTGTTCTCCTATTAAAAGGTTACAAAGGTCAGATTATAATTACCAGACTCCCCAAATCTGAATCCAAACATACCCCGGGCTCTAGAACTACAGCTTTAGACACCACCGGAAATTACCTGCTAAGTTCAGGAGGATGATTAATTTACTGTCATGACAATATGTACACCGAGGGAGAAAAAAAGACATCCACAGATTTAGTAAATACCTGATACTCCCTGCTTGATAATGACAAACTGACTCTCTTTCAGCGGTGTCTTGGGCACTAACTGATGCTTGTATATGCCAAATGTGGAGTCCTCACTGTCCTCAGGCACTAAACGTTCATCGCAGAACGCTAACACCCACTTTGACCACTCCGTGTCTACTTTTGGTAGACCTTCACACAGATACTTCACTACTGAGCCTCCTGGAATTTGATTTAGAAGATAATTTAATATTTATAATTTAAATAACATAATAAGGTTTTTAAGGGGTGTATGCAGATTGTAATCGCTTACGATCACGCGAGCCGCACGCTTGTTTGCCACCGACGTAATATAAAAAAACACATTTGAATAAGTAATGTGATTTGCAAAAGAATTAAAGAAGATATTTAACTTAATTTCATCATATTATAGGACAATGTTTCATCCAATTTTTTCTTTCGAAATTTGAATATAAGTCACTATAGAATATTAGGCACTTGTTATTATTATTATTATTAACAAGTAGCTTAATTTTTTATAGCCGACCGAAAACTAGACCTACCTATGTCAATCTTTGATTTACAAATTAAATATTGTTTTAAAAATCGTGCTTTTAAATAACGAAGGTTGATAAAGGTAAGTTAATAGCACAGATGTATTAACGTCAATGTTAGTGTGTAGGTAGTTACAGATATGTAAAATATATAGATATTAGCTCGGAGGAAAGAAAATAGCATACTTACCTGAAAGTCCGATGTAAAACTTTCCGCGACTGTTTATTGCATCATTTGATATTTTCTCCACATACGAGGACAATTTAGAAATTATTTCTTGCTCGTTACTTACTTTTATAGTAGTCATATTGTAATTTAAATCGAAAATTCGAATAAAATAAGGCTTACAAATTAGGCGCTTGAAAACCAAAACAAAGGTTATTTAAATGTCAAAGTGACATTTTAAAGATAACGTGATAAGAACAGCAGATCAAGCATTGGGTAGGTAACGACTATTTATCCAGACATGGCAATACAAGTATGATTTTAGCAATTTTCATTTTTTGTTGAAAAGTTGCGATTGTAATCCAAGGCTTTCTTTAAATACTGCATAGTAAATAATAAGAGCTGTCTGTATTATGTTATTTTCATTGATTTGTAAAATTACTCCTAATAACAAAAAAACACAGAACTTAAGAAAATTATTGTAAACAAAACAAAACATGCATCAGCGTCATGCACAATAGGCTATTTGACAAAATTCTGAAAACTATCTTAGGGTATTCATTTGTATATAAGGAGCCATAAAAAAAGACTTTTCTGTTTTTAGTTTAGATATCTGAATAAAAAAAAACGAAAAAGTATATGCAATATTCAAATATGTCGCAAAAACGCGTCTTTTAGCAATATGGCGGCCAGTGACGTAGATTGTCCTTAAATAAACATTGAGCTTGTTGGTGTTTCAGTGTTTCTTTCAAATAGTTTTTTTTTGTTTATTTCTTCCTATGAAGGAAAGGCAATCAACCATAGGCAGTAGACATACGCGTAATCTACGTCACGGGCCGTTATTAGTCACGTGACCACTGTTTAAAAAATAATATTTTTATCTCGCGTTATTACAAATCGCTCCACAAAAAATATATTAACACAGATGTTATAGAAGAAATGTTTATTTTTATCACTGTTTAATAGCCTATTGGCATTTGTTTGAGAAGAGGAAATAATGTAAAAAAAAAGGATGTCAGAAGTGGGATTCGAACCCACGCCCACAGAAGTGGACTGCGACCTGAACGCAGCGCCTTAGACCGCTCGGCCATCCTGACATTGAGAAGGTTAGCGAAATTATATATTATAATATAAATATGAATATATTTTCATAAAAAAACAATTTATAACATCGTAATTCGTACCTGACTGTTCCAGGATTAACGGCAAACCAGTACCAGGGAGCGTGAAACACGCATAGTTGGCAAAGCTACAGTACAAATACCACATAAGTAGTACTGTCTGGTGTCTGGGATGGGAAATTATGTTCCAGCCAGACTAAACGTCCGAAAATAATGGGCAAATTGTAGAAAATCGTTTCAAAAACAAAAAGAAATATAAAGGACTGTCACATAACCAAACGTACTGAAGTAGGTCAAATCATTTTCTTGCGATAATATTTAAAAATGCAAGCCAGCTCAACTTATTATTTTCATTTTCTGTTATTTGTAGCTACATCCATTTTTGCTAATACATAAATCTTCATACCTCCCTAATAATGTCATATAAATATTCTAGAAAGAAAGTAATGTAATAATTTAATTTCTCTCTCGCCTGCACTTCACAAAGTAGGTACTCTTTGTAATAGGAAACTACACTTCAACTGTTGTATTGCTATAGTAATCACGTAGGCGTTTGAACCCATCACTCCACACAGGGTAATAAAATATCTGTGATGCGGGTAAAAATGATTAGTTCAGAGGTGGGGTGTAACACCTGTGACCTAAAATTATCTATTTATAAAACACAAAATCCACAGCTCTTAAAATTAGTATAATTATCTTATATTATCGCTAAATGTAACATGCCAAATGACAGGGCAATTCCGTTTTCAGATTTGGATCTAATTTATTTTGGATCTAATCTAATGTTTTGACTTATATTATTTTCACAAGTTGGCATTCTTTATATTTTTTTAGGTGATAGGTGGCAGATGAACAGTCGGATCACCTGATGGCATGTGATTGCCGCCGCCCATGGACACCCGTGACACCAGTGCAAGTCACAAGTGTGCTGCCAAAGTGCCAATATTTAAACCCCCCTTTCCCCAGGATTGGGCCTCCGGTACCCTTACGCACGCAGCGAAACACAGCAAAGTGCTGCTTCACGCCGGTTTTCTATTAATGATTATATAGATGAATATATGTATTGCACAAAATAAAAAAGATGAAAGGAAATAAGGCAATCTTATCGCTAGTAGTGATTACTTAGACGAAGGGTTAGGGTATAGTAGATATATAATATGTTATTTGTCAGATACATTATCAACATACTCGTAGTTGTCGTAGTATACATTAACTGCCGCACTCTGAGACGTCAATTAAGCTAGATATTCATTAGCTTAATCATGCAAAGTCTTTATTATGCGTATAAATATAAAATATTGACACTTATAGCAATACGCATAATAAAGACTTTGCATGATTAAGCTAATGAATATTTAGCTTAATATTAAAATTTAACAAAGTTAATTTGACGTCACTGAGAGCGGCAGTCAGTGTAAATTCTAGTTATACTTATAATTAATTGTCAGATAACGAAAAATGATTGAAGAAACATTACTTAACTATATAAGTACTTACATAAGTAGGTAGGTAAGTATAAAGCAAACGTAAAGCTATCATAGCTCTGGTAATTTAAAAAAAATACCTGAGTGTCTCGCCTCGAGCGGTCGTGCCTCCCTGCTGAACAGTCACAAGGTTTAGTGACTTTTCAGCAGGGAGGCACGGCCTTGGGCTTTGGTCTAGCGCAGCGCATAACTCAGGAACAGAATTCTAGCGCCGGTTCGGCCGCCATCCCACATCCCGAGGCGAGACCCTCGGCCGCACGCCGAAATTCGCCACTGCATTATATCACACAAAATAGAGATTATATTATCCATGTGACCGAGTATGAATCACTTGTCGACGTCATCAATGCTAACGACGCATAGTAAATTAACAGGACAGTAAACAAGTTCATATTTGTATAATGAGAAAGTTGTGATAGCGATACCATACTAATCGTCATCGTCAGCCCATTTAAGTCCCCACTGGTGGGGCACGGGCCTCCCTCAATCACATGAGGGGTAATTGCCATACTCACCACGCTTGGCAGACGGGTTGGCGAGGGTTTTGATATAAATGCAGTTTTCCTTCTCTGGGTGCTGATGATCGTGCCAGCAGCTTTACCTTAGTCGCCTTTTACGACACCTCGGTAAGAGTGTTGGTGGCCTATTCTACTCTGCCGGGGACCACACGGCCCGTGACCACCATACTAATAGGAATACGATATTCTTTATATTCTGTCAATCAAGTCGTGAAAATAAATAATGTGCCGCTTACGTCATAAGGCATGGTAACTCCAATTGTTATGAACCATGGGAATTACTATGGTAGTTCCTCGAAAATCCGTTGTCACTTTCTTGACGCAGTATAACGTAAGCGGCTGTGGCACCTATCTTTAATTCTCAGGACTTATTGACATACTCCCGGCACTGAACAACTGACACATTTATCTATCACACGAATGCTTGGCCAGGGTAGGGATCGAACCCATGACTATGCATATGAGACAGGGTCACCACTACTAAATGCGCCATCGAGCATGTCTACCAGTTTAGCCGCTGCTCTTTGGCCATAGAGTATTTTGTAACTTTTGCCTTACATAACCGTAAACTACGCTGTTATTAGAGCTACGACTTTTTTTTCTTTTGGGCACTGTTTTTTGAATTATGAATTATGGTTGGTTGATATTTTTATAATATCAGGATTACGAGTATGCTAGACGAAGGGACCTGTGCTTCACCTGAATCCAACGAAATGTTACAACGCACTATAATGCCAACCTTTACCGGACGTTCGAAGCGTCATGTCTTGCTGCTTCCTATCATTATACTGTGGTATTATATCGTATTGCTTATGCGGTTGACGTCACAGTTCGATAAAGCTATCAGCTTATTTCGGTCGGTGGTTGGGGCTTCTCCACGGCTCGGTTGGGCGAGGGACGACCGAAACGAGATCCCTGGACCCTGTCATGTTCGGTCGATAGGGACCGGGGAACTCGAGCCCCAGGCCTATTATGAACGCTGGAAACTTCTGTTCCCCAGCTGAGGAGAAGCCCTTCTTTTGCTGTGACTTTTTAATTTAACGAGAAATTTTACGAGGGCATATTACTTACTTTCCTACTGTAAAAACATGTTTTAACCAAAAACCATAAATCACCTTACCTTATAAAAGTCATCAGCTGATAGATGCAATTTTTAATGGGAAAGCCATTTTAGATAAGACACTATATTATCATAGGGGAAAACTGCTTATTTTTAAGTATAATGCCTTTATTAAAAAATATTTGTATATTTACTAGAGCTGCAAGCTGGTTGCGACATGAAAGGAGTGTGCACAAAGCCTTAAAAATCATAACTCCTTTTTTATTTAAAAAGTTTTAAACATTTTTCATTTCATGTCTTAAATTTCATCATTGGCGAACCCATACTTTTTATTGATATTATTTGATTTAAGTAGGTACATTTCGTATGTTATTTGATATCAACAAAGTGAGTTTTGTTTTTCCTTACTTTTTTTTCATTTTATGTGATGCCCCGTGTGTAGCAGATGTCCATGCGGGCGGCGGTAATCACTTACCATCAGGTGAGCCGTCTGCTCGTTTGTCTGCCATAATGTAAAAACAAAGCCCCGGGCAGCACTTTTTTGGGGAGGCGGCAAAACTCGGCTTTATCTAGGGGAGTTGATGAGGAACGTTAACTTTTTAGGGGGATCGAAGATAGGCAAGGGTGCTTTTAAACATTGCTTTTAAAAGAGGTCGACAAGATGGCCACCCACGCTACACCATCGATTGTGGCCTAATGTCAGGTTAGTCGAAAAAAACCATACCTACCTACAAAAAGTGGGTAGTTAACTGTCGAAGTACCCAAGTCACATCACAATAAAACGCCGGATTTATCTTCCCCTTGAGGGTGCATTTAGGGCCACACCACACACGCTACTTTTAGCTTCGGCGATCGGCGAATTTGCGACTGTATCGATGCTGATGATGCCGGCTATTTAAAAAACATGGCGATTTTATGCATTCGTAAAAGCGACTTGATCGCCGCGTTTGACTTTTTTAAGTGTGCGGTGCACTTTACGTGTGATCGATGCATTCAGTTTAAAGCCGTTGAATATCGCCGATGCTAAAGATAGCGCGTGTGCTTACAGGCACAAGTGTGCCTGTTTCAAAATATCACAAGCACGAGAATTGGGCTCCAGGAGCCCAATTCTCGGGTTTGTGACATTTCAAAAAAATGGCGGATATCACTTGAAAATCATATAAAAAAAACTATGTTTTAGTGATATATGTCGTATGAAAAGAAATGTCACGAGCCCGAGATTGGGCTCCAGGAGCCCAATTCTCGTGCTTGTGATATTTTGAGAACATGGCGGATATCACCCAAAAACCATACAAAACAACTATGTTTTAGTGATATATTTCGTATGAAAATAAATGTCACGAGCCCGAGAATTGGGCCCCTGATCTTTGCTTTGCTTATTTTGGATGACATGGGGGGTAGGGGAGTCTAGATGATGATTACGTCATCGATAATCATTTTCTTTTTAACACAAATGACAACCCTCACATTCTGTTTGCTTGAAAACGATACGAATTTTCGGGGAATTACCTACAAATAAATGCATACGGTTAGTAGGGTTGCCGAGCTGACAAAAAAAATCGAAATATGTTTACGTAAGCATGGGGGCAGGGGTAAGAGCTTTGCTTACTTTTACTGACAAGGAGGGTGGGGGGTAAATAACTGTGATAAATCTGCTAACGTAATACTTGAACGTCCCCTTAACTGTCCTATTCACCTTCACATACTGAATGGACTATAGTGATACTTAGGCCCTCCGGCCACATTGGCAGCTAAGTTTCACAACCAGTTGCCTAAGGTTACAGAAGAAATGTCTTAGGGAGGTCTGTATTGCTGACTACACTGATTCTTGCCGACCCTTGTTTAAGAAATTTAAATTTCTTTAGCTTGCATATACATGCAAATATGTATTTTTGTTAAAGACCACCCGGAATATTTTCTGGAGAGGCAGATTGCAACCTTTAAGAGCGAAGTTCACCAAGATTTCAAGTAATGGTAATGACCCGTTTACTGTGCTTTAACTGCTGAGTGATAGTTATTCATGTTCACCACAAAAAAGCAGCGGTTACTACTGCTTAACTGTCGTTTACGCCAACTGAACCAAAGGAGGTAGATTAACGTCTCTTAACTGAGGATTTTTTGTTTATGGAAGCAAAGAGTCTGTAAGTAGTTGAAAGGTAGGTAGGTAGTAGGATGAAATGTGTAGTATATTATGATATAGGGTACCTCTCCTAAAAACATTTACATTACCTATTAAGTAAATTTAAAATTTGGATACTAAGAAGAAGCCTATACTCAGCAGTGGGTGGATGTGGCCTGATATGATGAGGATACTAAAGAATTAGTATAATTTTAGTAAAACAGCTGACAGAACTAACATTCTTGCTACCTACTCAACCAGCTGCCAAAGACGATCTTTTTTCTCAATTGCCTGGTTGTGAAACTCACAGTTGCTAAAGAAGAACCAACTAACTTTCTTGCAACTTAACCATAGTAACGATAATTTAAACATAACTCAGTTGTTCTTTTCTTTCTAATGTGTGGTTGACATCATTTTATATATTGTACGGTTCTGCTGCAGATTCAGTGCGATGGTAGTTTTTTTCAAACTTGAACGCCTGGCGGCAAACAATATTTTCGTGGCTCCTCTGAGGAGCCAAGCGCCAGGGACTGTCATGACTCTTCACGAGCGCCGCCCGCCGTGAAGTTTTACTTGTTTTTGTTAGTCTCAACTCAACTCAACCCAACACCGAACGAACGGGAGCACTTTAATAGTTCGCTTCAAGTGATTTTATCTTATATATGATAAGATATGTAGGCCACACGTATTTCTAAAAAAAAAACTTCGGACTAGAGAGTATATAAATTCAAATATCTTGGCCACATCTTGACTCCTCCTGTAGTGTTTGTGTGAATATACCTTTAGACTTGGTATACAATACACTGTCTCGTGCACACGGTGAGACGGGGCGCGCGGGGGGAGTCGAGCGTGAGTCACGGACGAGAGCGGACACGCGGCCTTGTTTGATGGTGTGTTGTCGAGCCAGTGAATTGTGGATACCCTCAATATCGGTGTACACTACACCTCCTAACTTAAAATACGATGAGGACATCGAAAGGGAACGTAGGGCATTGTCGGTGAGGACGAATATGGTGGCCCGCAGATTTGCCCGCTGTACAGGGAATGTGAAAGTGACTCTTTTTAGAGCCTACTGCACTTCCTTTTACACGGGCGGCCTGTGGGCCGCATACACGCAAAGGGCCTTCAATTCCCTACGGGTCCAGTATAATAATGCCTTCAGGATACTGCTGGGACTGCCTCGATTCTGTAGCGCTCTCGATTGTGTATTCAGGTATGTTTGCAGATGCGCATGTCAGCTGTTTCTTTGCTACAATACCCAAAAAATGTGCATCCCTAGTGCGCAGGGTTCGAGGCGGGGACAACAGTGTCCTAAGTATGATAGCTACCAGGTTGGAATGTAGGTGCGTGAATCACTGTTGTGCAACGGCTGGCGGGGTGGTTCAGCGGTGATTCGGGTATCTACGGCCTTGTTTTGTGTTGCAAGTTTCCACAACTTGCAACGCAGAATAAGGTTGTGGGTATGTTGTGTAACTTCATTATTATGTTTTATTATTGTGCATATTGAGTCTTGGTTATGTACTTGAATAAAGAATTTATTAATGAATATACCGTGTATTTAAAACTGAAGTGACTTGATTTTATCAGGTGTAACCTTTTGGTGGTCATATTTTTTTTATTTATGTGGGAGAGCCACGCTTATGCATGAATGGGCCGGCTCGACCGGAGTAATACCACTGCCTCACAGAAGACCGGCGTGAAGCAGCGCCTGCGCTGTGTTTCGCCGTGTGAGTGAGGTTACCGGAGGCCCAATGGGGGTGAAGGGGAAAAGGCTGGCAGCGCACTTGTGACTCCACTGGTGTTGCGGGTGTCCATTGGCGGCGCAATTGCTTACCATTAGGTGATCCGTCTTCTCGTCTGCCACCTCATATAAAAAAAAAATTAAGAACGGGATATTACTATTTTAGACATGTAAATATAAATCTTTGGCAATTTATTCTTAAGTAAATAACACAACAAAAATTTCATCTCGTCAAACTATAAACAAAACATAAACTATTGATTTAGCAGCCTCATCTTAACTGATGGTCACATATTTGTAATATTTCCACTGGGCATTGTAAATATACCTACAATATTGATGAGACTATTGACAACTCATGTCGAATCAAGCATTTACAGATTTTGTCGGCTTAATAACGCGTTCAGTGGTCTAAATGGTAGAACATTCACCCGGATTGTGAAGGTGTGGGTCCGAGTCCCGCCTGAACACGAGATGATTTTTTTAAGTGTGTTATGTAAATATGAGTATAGTTATAGTATTTCATGTTAATTCGTTTATAAAATATTTCATAAACAAATAAACGTTATAACTACATCACAATATGTCCTTAGTACCTAGGCAAATCCGTCTAAATCTGTCAGGATATATTATGTATCCACGTACCTTGTGGTCCCCGGCAGAGTAGAATAGGCCACCCTCACTCTTATCCGAGGTGTCGTAAAAGGCGACTAAGGTAAAGCTGCTGGCATGATCATCAGCACCCAGAGAAGGAAAACTCTGCATTTATATCAAAACCCTCGCCAACCCGTCTGCCAAGCGTGGTGAGTATGGCAATTACCCCTCATGTGATTGAGGGAGGCCCGTGCCCCAGCAGTGGGGACTTAAATGGGCTGATGATGATGATGATATTATGTAATACCTACCTTTATATTAATAGGTTTTTCTAGAAAAAGAAAATACATACCCCGAGTCTCAAATTGAAACGCAATGCGATGACGAGTTCGAACAGAATTCCCAGACTTTTGATGTCTGGGAACCGAATCAAGAATTTGAAGATAGTGTACCTATCAAATCAACGAATTGTGCAACGTGCCCAAAAACCTTCATTCTCGGCAAGATCGGCACTTGTGGTTATAGATCACTCATTATCTTTGTGTAAGTATTTTTTTGCCCCCTCTTTTTTAAGAGGGCCGCTATGGTTCCCCGGACGTGGTGATCCAGGCCTTTTTATATCGGGGCACCGAAGTGCCAATTTTATATGCTGGGTGCTTAAGCACTATTTTGGGGGATAAAGGGTCTTTATAAATTTGGATGATTTGGAAAGAAAGGGGGTTTTAAGCGAAAAGGGGTTTATATTAGGGTGTTATGTGTATTAGTGATAGAGGGTAATTTAACGGATTTGTGGAAGAGGTAGAACATGATACATTTTAAATAGGATAGGAGGTATTTTCCATTTTATGGGATATTTTCGGGAGTAGTGGGGTAATTCAAATTAGCGAATTAGGTATTTGATTAAGTCGGGGGTATTTTCAAATTTCTGTGTAGATTTGGAAAGGGTGGGGTGAGGTGTTTTAGTTTTAGGGGGAGGATTTAAGTTTTTTGGGGTGGGGTATTTGAAGAATTTAGGTGTAGTTTTGGGAAGGGTGGGGTGAGGTGATTTATATTGTGCAATGAGTGAATTCATAAAAGTCGTCTTATTTACATTGTGTTATTTAGATTAGTTAAAAATGAACCTACGTAAAAATAAAGAATGTTAAAAATAATAATAAAATGCTATCAATTAATAATGTAATGTAATAAATTAATAATGTAATGTAATAAATTAATAATGTAATTAATTCATAATTTAATGTAAATGTATGTAGTAATATTGACTTGTGTAGTAACGGACCAGGCTATTGAATTAGGTTAAAACCTGTAATGATAGTATTTAGGTATGTTTTAAATAAATAAATAAATATTTAGGGGGAGGTTTTAAGAATTTTTGGGGTGAGGTATTTGGGGAATTTCAGTGTGGTTTTGGGAATGGTGGGGTTTTTTTTCTTTTCCCTTCGATATGGAATTCGAAGCCTGTGTTTGCTTTGTTTTGTTTACTTTTTTAAGTTGTTTTGAAAATAAAAAAAATCCTTTTAAGTCTTATCTTTTTTTTACAATCTTCTTCTAGATTATGTACTAAAACATCCTAACAGTAACGCCACCAACTTTACAGTTGACTATCGCGTCTTCATCTAGGTGGAACACATAATCCACTTCTTCAGTATCCTTTTTCTTTCTATCAACCTTGAATCTTTTAGGTTTGTTGAATTTCTCGTCTTTTTCGAAATCTGCTCTCCTTTTGTGCGGTCTAGTTTTGTAATAATCTCTAAAATGTCCAAGCATCCCACATTTTGAGCATTTTTATCCTTAGCAGGACAATTTACATCAAACGACAAATGATTGTCTCTGCCGCACCTGTAGCAGGTTTTTGTGGAGTTCCTTTTAGCTGTTGTTTTCTTCGTGTCAATTTTGTTAATGGAGTGTTTATCTGTGTCACCTAATTTACTCGAACCTGGTGTACAAAAAGAGTCTAGTTGACGGTTGACAGTCTCAAGAGTAGTAGCAAGAGTAATCACTTCTTGTAAAGTGATACCATCTCCACCCGACAGTATTTTTTTCCTTAACTCCGAACTGCAACCCTTTTCAATAATTTGGTCAATCAGGTGTTCGTCTTTGGCTGTGAATGTGATACTATTTTATAATACTTGAAGTTATACAATTTTAGTTTTTTCCTTTATGCTATTTTTATATTAAATTAAATTTTCTGGGTTTTACATTATTACTAGTTGTTTTTTCTGTTTAGGTAACAAGATCTCTCTAGATACAACGATGACTTAACACACACATACAAGGACTGTTATATATAGACAACACATTTCGACTAAATTATACTAAAGACGCTGGACTCAGACGAGGACAAAACAAATCTCTTACCACTTATAAACATACTACAATCTTCAAGATTGTTTACCGTTTTTCCAGCTTTTCCTCTTTCCCACCTTCTTCCGTTTTCCACTCTGCGAACATCATGTTCCCTTTATGGAAGACTAGCTTTCAGGTGACTGCTAAGGGACCTTAGGGTAAGGTGATTTATATTTGGGGGAGGTTTTAAGAATTTTTGGAGTGAGGTATTTGGGGAATTTTGGAGTTATTTTTGGGTTTTTAGTTTTGGGTGATTTGAGGTGCAGGTATGTCCCTTTCGATACCTTCGCTCCGAGGGAGCTTTAGGACTCGGAGGGAGCGAATCACCTCCGGGCCAGGGATAAGTTATTTTAGCACGAGTGCTGGAGGTTTTCCAGGGAGTTTGGGGTGCAGGTACTTCCGGTTTGGTACTTTCGCTCCGAGGGGAGTCTTAGGTCTCAATGGAGCGAATCACCTCCAGGCCAAGGATAAAAGCTGGGGGTTTTTAGGGGGATTTGGGGTGCAGGTACCTCCGCCTTGGTATCTTCGCTCCAGGGGGAGCTTTAGGCAGCGGAGCGAGTGCACATAGTTCGCTGTGAAGCGCACTTCTGAACTCGTGCATCGCATGCGCGCCATGGAGCAATGGGTGAGGGACTTGGTGTTGAAGTGTCGCCACGGATCCCAGTATGCAGGGCGACATGGAGCGCTGACTATCCCTCGGTGGATATGGGTTCGGATCATCATCATCATCAGCCCATTTAAGTCCCCACTGCTGGGGCACGGGCCTCCCTCAATCACATGAGGGGTAATTGCCATACTCACCACGCTTGGCAGACGGGTTGGCGAGGGTTTTGATATAAATGCAGAGTTTTCCTTCTCTGGGTGCTGATGATCATGCCAGCAGCTTTACCTTAGTCGCCTTTTACGACACCTCGGTAAGAGTGAGGGTGGCCTATTCTACTCTGCCGCGGACCACACGGCCTTTAGGTTCGGATCAGAGTCCGTGACTATTGCGTTTGGGGTGCGCCCTCGTGGGTGCCCGCCAGAGCGGCATGACTCCCACGTGGGAGTCCCGGTCCTGTTTCTTTCTTTATATTGGGGTGAAGATTTTTTTTTGTGTAAGTATTATATTTTGTTCCCTTGAACCGAACCGCTAACAACTAATTTTATTGTGAATAGCAACAATGGCTCCACCTAAAAAATCATCCGTGTAGTCAGAACACCACCTGTGATCTATGTGGCATTAATTATTGTTAATAATTCATTATTTTATTTTACTGTATGTATTAAATAAGTACTTACCACAAATTAAGTGTTTTAATCTAACAAAATCAACTACCATTTTAATGCCACAACTTACAAATTAATACGTTTTCAATGCAACAATGACACAAATGTATGATTTGAGATTTTTACTACCTGTGCGGATAAAGAATGGGATCAGAAATGGCGGCGCATCTATTCACTTCTCGCCTATTATTCTTCTAGTGAATAGATGCGCCGCCGTTTCTGATCCCATTCTTTATCCGCACAGGTTGTACATATTTGTGATACTATACTCTAGTTATACAATCAAACATCCAAAATGTCCTAGTTGCAGTTACAAATAATATAAAATGAAATAATAAAACAAAAAGAACTGTAAAAAAAACTTTAAAACGCCCTCCTGCAAAATATGCAAAATGACAGTTACGTCTTTGTAGTACTAGATGAGCGAAATATAAACTAAAATGTTGACTAGCTAACTTTCAGGGTGTCGATTTTAGTAAGTAAATATCAATTCATTGGGAATATCCTGATAAAAAAAATGATAATTTATTTACGCATTTGGTACTCCCTTATAATTTAACGATCGATTGGTGAAAAAATGGTTTAAATCGGTCCAATAATCCTGAGCTTATTCGTTGCAAACAAACAAATAATTAAATCTTTCCTCTTTGTAATGTTAGTATAGAACAATAGTACCGAATTATTTTTGAAGACATCAATAAAAAAGTAGAGAGGTAGATAACTTTAAAAATAAATTGGTTTTCGTATTAACCGTACAGAATTAAAAAGGTTTACAACTCCTGAAGTATGCGTTTCCATAAGCTAACACTGGACCCCAATTCTCGTACTCGTGACATTTATTTTCATACGACATATATCACTAAAACATCGTTTTTTTGTATGGTTTTCAGCTGATATCCGCCATGTCTTCAAAATATCACAAGCACGAGAATTGGGTTCCTGGAATCGTAATCTGCGTGATAAATAAAGACACTTTTATTTACGACTCACCACTGAAAAGTGTTGTTTATCACAGTTTTACAGGCACACATTTTGGCTCCTCTCGGGCGCCACACGCCATACACAGAACATATCCATGGCGCCGCAGAGGCGCTTGAATCGTTGAATTGTATCGTTACAGCTACTGTGTGTCAAGTGAGTTGTTGTCACGGACAACTTACTTGGACCTAATAGTCTTAAAACCTGCAATTGTGTTTAGAGTAGTATCGGGAGGATCTGTATGCCGATAAAACGCCGGCCTTTTATAATAATAATTCTCACAACATCTAATACGTTGACCTGATTCCGTACTAAGTAGCTTAAGCACTTGTGTTACAGATATCAGACAACAGAGGAACACAAATATATACTTAAATACATATATTACACCCAGACACTGAACAAACACAAGTGTTCATCGCACGAATGTTTGTCCAGGGTGGGGATCGAACCCACGACCTTTGGCGTGAGAAGCAGGGTCACTACTAATTGCGCCATCCGGTCAGTCAAATTTTAATTTTTATTGAGTGACTGTGACTTTGACTGATATCGACTGATCAATACCCTGAGTGGGTGGGTTCTCAATAAGTTCTTGACATTGGCAAGATATCTTCGGGCAGAGCCATAATATAAAAAAGCAATACGTCGAAATAAAACCACAGCCCATGTTCCAATATGTGTAATTCCCTCATACTTTCAAATGCCCGCGAGATCATCACAACAGCATTCTTTCACATAAAAAAGAGCTCAACTATTATTACGTTACTGTTCAATACGATTATATTATCGACCTATGACATTTTATAATAATAATTATGTAATTAATTACAAAAAGTCTGACAACTAAATACAAAATAATTCGGTGCGCATAGCGTACCAAACGCTTACATACATATACATATTTTATATATAAAGATAAGATATACATAGCACTACAGTTAATTTTTTAAACAATAACCTACTAGAGCGGTCTTAAATCGAGATGAGATGAGATGGCTGCGCGCGCTCGGCGAATTTAACGGAACGGAGGCGAAGCGGCCTCGGCGCAGCCTCCGCCGGAATATGTACATGTGTCGGGAGACGGTCACGTGCCTGTGGGGGACATCCGGTTCACTCAACTCGCACAAAATCTTGCACATGACAACATAGTATTAACTCACAAAATATCGTTATAAGATTTTAAGCCTTATCCTCCAACCGATTACGTCCACGGCGGCCGATCCAAACGATCAGCCACGTACGAAGAGATATTATATACGCAAATACAAGCACAATCTCTATTCCCTTACCCTTGTATTCCGATGGGACCCCAGCGTGACACGACCAAAGAGAGATCGGGTGCAGAACGTGCTTTCCAAGGCACGGGAGTCCAATACCGTCAACTTCCACACCCCGCTTCCAATGGTGCGGCGAAAAGAGGACTTATGTAATTATTACAATTTCCAAACAATAATGGCAACATAAACTTAATATTATTCTAATAGAAATACGTTTTCAATAATTTTGATTCATATTTCTCCAAATAAAAGTACTAATAACTTCTTTTCCATTCTTATAGTATTCGATTCACGTTTGTCTGAAGTCCATATCGATTATTCACTTTAATCGAAGTTTTTAGTAGGTCACTTCTGTATGAAGCCAAAATTGAGAAACGTCAAATGTGGCCTATTAGTTTGGCTCGACTATAATACTTAAATAGATTAACACAGGTTATCAATTAAGCTTTGAAATTAATTTTTGATGAACTTATGAGGAGTCCCTTGTTAAGTTATGCCAATAGGGTTTGCCATAGCACCTTGTGCATATTGACGCAATGAACAAACTTTGTTCATCACACAACTGTTTGCTCAGAGGACAACGAACCTACGACCTAAAGCCTTGTCCAGAAGTGGCGAGTGAGGGCTATTGCGTATAAAACTCGCTAAATAGGCGTACTATAGGACTGAGCATCTGACTGCCATCGATGGCACAGAGTGGGCCGTACTTTAAAGAGAAGGCTGCGCAAGAATTCGGGCCAAAATTTGTACCTAAGATTTCGCTAAGAAATTCCCGGAATGTGGACGTTGGCGGTCTTGTACCGCAGTGGCATCGTAAAGCGCGTTAAGCCGTTGGTCCTGCACCCGATCCCTATCCGGTCGTGTCACACTGGCTTGTGTCCCGTCGAATATAAGGGTGCACTTAAGTTTGCGCTCACACTTGAGCACAATAATATATCCTGCGTACGTACGTGGCGTTGGCGATCGTTGAGATTGGCCGCGATTGGTAATCGGTTGGAGGATATAAATAATAATAATTCTCACAACATCTCATACATTGACCTGATTCCGTACTAAGTAGCTCAAGCACTTGTGTTACAGATATCAGACAACAGAGGAACACAAATATATACTTAAATACATATATTACACCCAGACACTTAACAAACACAAGTGTTCATCGCACGAATGTTTGTCCAGGGTGGGGATCGAACCCACGACCTTTGGCGTAAGAGGCAGGGTCACTACCAATTGCGCCATCCGGTCAGTCAACTCAAGGATGTATCGGTTTGATGATAGCTCCGTCCTATAGAGCTCCAAAAACAATGACATGTGTTAGGTAATTTTTTGCTTGTCCTTGGGTCTTGGAAGCTGGATACTCACCAGGGCGTGTGTTGGCTAGTTGGGCGTCCAGTAGGACTGCGAGTACGCGGGCTTGCTGGCCGGGGGCTTCGCCGACGAGTTCCGCCCGCCGCCCGCGCCGCTCTCCTGCGGAACAGAACAACACGACTTGACTCGCACGCTCACGAGGTGACTACACAATCAGCAGGTTTCCATCAAAGCTGAGACGAGATGTAAAATGTGATAATGCTATATTACGTAATGCCAAACTCTAGACAGGCGAACTGGTCAAAAAAAGACAACTTGTCAACGTTGAACGTTGAATGTATGAATGACGTGACAATGTTGACACCAGTATTATTTACCTTTGACAGTAGTACCTGTTTTTTATTAAAAAACAATGAAAGCAAAGGAATATCGCTGTATTCAGCCGTCCGATGACGTCATTTGGCGCTTACGTCTATTTAGAATAAAAAGAATTCAATAATTATTTTATGCATGAAAATGGACAAATTTGAAAAAAGAAAAAATATGGCGTCGTCATTTTCTGTCTACTGTCATATAAAAAAACAATATGGACATGTTAAAAATATGAAATGTTGTCCATTGTCTGCGATCGCAACTTCCGATTTTTGCTGTGTGATTCATATGGGCCCCAAAAATATTGTTATTATTAGAAATTTATATTAAAATATTAAGATATGAGTATTGATACCAATTAACTGTGTTTAACTGCCACCCTCCAAGAGTCGTTGATTAACTTAGTTGGCTACTTAAGAAAAAATATTGACACTTATTTTGATACGCATAAAGACTACCGATACTAAAGTTAATGAACATTAGCTTTAATGACGTCTCTGAGTGCGGCCGAAAGTGTTCTTATTTTAAAGTAAACTTTTAGGCCCGATTCGAATCATTATCAGTGGATAAATCTATGGTATAATATCAGATTCATATAGCATGACAGCGCTATACCACAGATTTTGTATCGGATTAAGATTAGTCAAATCATCCCTTAATGTAAGCAATATTTTGAATCCATATGAATCATACGGGACAAACCAGAAGTACCTTATCCCGAAGAAATACCCTTTAGCTCGTGGCGAAAAATGAATCTACATAGTTCGTAAAATTAAGCTGGATTAAGGCTGCCTGTCCACCGAAGCGAAGCGAGGCTGCGGAGCGGTGAGCGAGGTCGAATAAAATCGACCAATAGAAGAACCTTGGTCGCTGAGAAGAGCAGATTTTATGCAATACTATTGGTGTGGCCTCGCTCCGCTCCGGTAGACATGCAGCAAAATGACAGCCATGGTTCTCACAGGAAAATGATCTTTATTAAGTATAGTAATAAAACTCTATAGAATGCAACTTGATTAACTGATAAACCTTATATCCTCATTGAATTAAAGATCAAGTGACATCTGCTATACTTTACGGACTATACGGTGCGACGTGTTTGTTCATATCGCTCAATAGATGTCATTGTCAAGGAAGGCGTTGTCAAAGGCGGATCCAGGGGGGCTCGTGGGGGGGTCATGATCTCTACCCACCCACGAAGTCAATGTACAGCTTCTACAGAGACTACTCTTATAGTTATTGCAGGTTTTAAGACGATTGGGTCCAACCAGCATTATGTCAAAGTGACAAGCGACATCTGACAGCGGTTGTCACTTGCAGTCGTACCACGTTATACGTTGAATTTTTTTTTGTACTTTTCCCCATAATAGTAGATATTTCTTGATTTTTTTTAAATACTGTACAATATCCTAGCTAGCCAGATATGGTACATGTTCTTTGTATATTAAAACACACTATAATATGATTTCTAATGATGAGAACTAAACTGAAAGATGTCAATGTGTCATTCCTATAAATTTTTGCTCCATTTGGCGGATACCAATGTCTAAATTTAAGGAAACTTGACACTTCCATCTATCGAGTGGGCTGACGCAATTCAAAGGATTTAACTTTGTATTTAAGTGAACAAATTTGGTGTTTATTTGTGCAGTGACGTGCCGCGAAGTGATCTTAATAATAATAATCATCGATAAATTGTTTTTAACACTGCTGTTGTGTGTCGAGTGAGTTGTCACGTGACAACTTGCATGGACCTAATAGAGTCTTAAAACCCGCGATTAATATTATATACATATATAAAACTTTTCAATAGCTTGAGTTGTACTGACAGCATCAGCTCGATGGTTGATGGTTTTAAAGAAAAACGTCAAAACCCGTGTGACATTTCAAGAACATTAGTTCCGCCCCTCCCATTTCAATGACATCTACACGCAGACATCCTTATTGCACTGTGTTGTAGTGGGACGATAAAAGCATGTCATGAGTACAGTCGTCTATGACCCAGCCCCGACATTGAACAAGACATAATATCTCGCCTTTTTTGGGTAGCTCAGCCCATGAAACTGAACACCTTTTTCACTCTGGGGCCTTACCGCAAACATTAAATCGTCTCTTCATACAAATGACTTGGTCGAATAGTTCAGCGCGATTTGTAAGTAACAGCTGTTAAAGTTAATTAAAGATATATTGTCTCAGTTTATATCAGGGTCTGGGTATTTTCTCTATGGAGGTGTGTCTGTTATTATTTGTGATACCACTCTCGTCTCGTGGAAACCGGCCCTTTAGTTAGGCCGGGTCCGGTAATGTTTTAGTTACGCAGGTACCTTAGCACTTCAGTTAATTACATTAATAGGCAATATGCAAGTATAATATTTGTCAATGAGGGTTTCTACGAATAAAATATCCGCTAGATGGCGTAATTTAAGCACAAGGTTTTCAATGGCATCCTGACAGGCGCGAAGTACACCGCGCCCAGAAAGGCGCGAGTACACCCGGAGATGCAGCCTGGGTAATGGGTTTACCCCAAAACCCGAACCGCACCAAGTGCGAAGAAGACAGTAACAGTAAACGACAGACGCGCTGCCGTCCGCTAGCTAAAAGGTTTTAGTTTTAGTTAGCGGACTGCAGCGCGTGCAACAGGGTCGCTGGCAAGCCCATATCAGGGTCGAAGACCGCTCTGACTGTGTCGTGCCAAGCAAGGCATGAGATGCCCGAATAAAGGGTTTACCCCGTATGCCCGTACCGCACAGAACGTGCGATGGATTACGTCACGTTCAACGACAGTGGTTGATTTGTATATAACATTGTCATTCTAGCATGTGATGTCATGACATAGCCAATCTCCTTGTTGACTGACCTGTCGCCTACATCACGCCATCTAACGCAGTTTTGACGCTCGAAAACCCTGAAACGTTCAGCGAGTGGCAACAAAATACATTTAAAATCAAGTCATTATTATTTGCAAACACGAGGCTCAGCATGGCATCAAAATGCGAAACACTACAATAAAATACAAACTCATGCAATTACATACTATATCAAAAGGCGGGTAAATACTACTAAATATAAGATACAGCGACAAAACATATAGTGCAATAAATAAACAATGAATATATATAGTGTGCTATAAACTAGTGTTGTGCCGGATCGTTAAAATCATTCATCTTCGAATACGAATATTTGCTGTCAAAATGCTCGGATACAGATAGGGATCTTTATTTTCTCATACCATAACTTTAAGGATAGTACTCACAGACAGACATCAGATTACCACAATCTTTCAAATTCCCTCAATACGGTATTTGACTTTTTTGTAATCAACAGACCTCTCAATGATAGAAACAGTCGTTGAAACAATTACTTGATTCTCATTTAAAATACCTGAGATATCATCAACTTTAAAATCACATTATTTTGGGCATACCCAAAACGCTCCATATAAATGGCTACTGAGATGTTACGTCACACGCAAGTAATTTGTATGCATTTCAATAGAATTTTGTATGGTAGCTATATCAAATGTTTAGTTTATACAATGGTTCTATTAGTTCTATTGTATGGGTTATTCAATGGTATAATTATTTTCTAATAATTTCATACCTTTAAATGGACTTGCCGTGAATCTTGGAATGACCATAAACCGGCTAGACGTTAATTTTTAATTGAGCATTTTTGCTATTGGCACATATATACCTTTTTGATAAAATATTTATATTTTGTAAAATCTCGAGCTTAGTCAAATATACCCTACTCATTTTGAAACAAACGTGTTTCACATTACGGTGAGAATTGATTGAAGAAATTTGTATAGATAATTGAGGTGTTTCTGCCATACATTCACTTCAAGATAAAAATGTTTCTGTAAGAATTAGGGTTAAGAAAAATGGCCTTTCAATACAAATCGCATCAATCAGTTGATCACTTTTGTATGAGAAAGCGATATTGTTATATTTCACCCTCGTATCTTAGAGAAAATCGTTTATATTTAAGTATAATATACGTACAGCAACACTGTATACAGAACTGTCAATTTTCTTTTTCGATTCTCACTTTAATGTCAAACACGTTCGGTTTAATGTCAATTGAGAAATTTTTGACACATTGTAGTTATCTGATATGTGACTGTCTATACTATCCTAAAAGTATTATTGTAATATCCCTAAGATAAAAGCATGTTAGCAACCCGCGAGAATAGTGACGGATGCGGATCTTTTTTGTAATACCGATTCGGATATCCGGAACATCACTAGTATGTATAAACATATACAGTGTACATATTAACTTACCCGCCTATTATGACTACTGTTCACCCGGGCATCCATCTACAAACGAAAGCAAACTCTAAGAATATAGTAATTAAAGTAAAATACAACTAGACGCATGCGATACAAGATGACGCAAACTATCGCATGCTGCACACGTGACGTGACGTCATAACTCATACATAAAACAGGACATGACGCTTTTTGGATAGTATCGGCTGTAATCTGTACTTATCATTTTAAAAATTAAAAGTACATACATAAAGTAATAACATTTTTAATCAAATTTTATTGCTTAAAATAGGACACACGAGCTGGCGACCCCATCTGGTGGTAAACGGTAACCGCCGCTCATAGAAATCAGCATTGCCGGAGCACAGTCATGCCGCTGCCTACCGTCAAGAAGGAATACAAGAAATTATACTCGGATTTTTATGTGAACTAAACTGACAGATGCCTATGTCAAGCTCCCATACATTCTGATCTCTTTTGACAGGTACAAAATGTTCAAATTAACGTATTCAAGAAAAATGAGAAATAATAAATTAATAATAATGTATTTAAGTACCAAAAACAATTATCAGATTCCAATTTCCAAAAACATTGTTATAGCATGTAGGCACTTAAAAAGGTCTCCACTGAGCATCTGCCACAAAAAAGTGAATACACACCACCCTCCACTCCACCCTCGTCCACATCATCACTTAACATCAGGCGAGATTGTGTCCAAATGTAATTCGAAAAAAAAAACCGAGTATAAAATATCGTACTCCTTTTCATGTGAAAGGCAACCACAACAACAGCACATAGACTGACCTGGGAGCATACTCTGAAAAACCAATTCACACGAAAGAGTCGCACAGCGCGTGCGAAAGAGATGGTGATAAAGTTTAATCCGGATAATTAATTCATTTCAGAGTATCACTGAACCAAACCGAACTATAATGGGTGTCATTGTAACACCTATAAATTTGCACGAATTGTTTGTTCAGATAGAGGAAAAGGACCCTTTGAGATTAATACACGACCACCACCAAAAGCGCCATCATCATCAGAAGTAGTGATGGCTCATACATAATAACTGCCATTTAAACTACTTATTGTATCAAACAACATGCGTATAAATAGTAAAAAAATCGCTGGATCCATCTACACCTTTTTTACTAGAACAAATACTTGAATACGAAACATCTGTTAGAGGCGTACTGTTCGACTGAGATCCAACTTTAACAGCATGTATTTGATTCGTTCGTTTGGCATTTTGACATTACACGTTCGAAAATATCCCATCACCTTGTAAATGGACCTCAGTTCTATAATAAGTAAGTAATTGATTGATCTGAGCTCCGAGCTAGGTAGATCAAGCACGTGTGAAAAAAATATGTATATATTTGTAATTGCGCTATTGGTTCTGATATCCTTAAAGCAGAACCAACAACGCAATTTTTTTGTAAGACGAATCACCTAATGGTAAGCGATTGCCATCGCCCATGGACATCCGCGACACCAGTGGAGTCACATGTGCGCCGGCAACCTATAAAACGCCCTTTTCCCCAGATTGGGGGGCTCACTCACGCAGCGAAACACAGCACAGTGATGCTTCACGCCGATTTTCTGTGAGGCCGTGGTATCACTCTTTCTTTTGTGAATACGTACTTAAAATACATTTTATAGTACGCCATCTAGCTGGTTTTGCACAAGTCCCTCATTCTTGACCCCACTTTTAGATTATACCGGAAACCCTTTCTCCAACGACTCCCTAGGTCGCTATTCTACCATCGTTTCACAATGAAAGAGGAAATTTCTACTGACAATCGCGTGACTTATATGTGAACCAAAACACTTGACAGTCAGCGCCATCTATTGGTATTAATCTGGAACTAATAAAGTTCCGTAGCGTAGTGAGGGATCACTATTGTATTGATAAATTAAATAATAAATTGAGATCAAATTGGTATCGTGACACCTACAAGTCATTACAAGATTACAGCAGATACTGTTCAAAAAGTAGACTAATGAAAATATTTATTAAAATAACTAAATCAATAACCACCTTAGAGCATTTAACCTTTTAAGAAGTGGAATATTAACCTATTTTTCACGATGGACACTTTTTTTATTAATATGGCTCTACCCGAAGATAATTTGCTAATGTCAAGTAACTTGAATAAGTAGGTCAACAGTCGAAGTCAGTCAAAGTCACAGCCACTCAATAAAACTCCGGTGTTTTTACGTTTAATCGACCTATGGATTCAGCGGATATTTTAAGACTATTAGGTACAAGTTGTCACGAGACAACTCACTCGACACACAATAGCAGTGTTAATAAAATAAAAGTAAAAAAACTAAAACCCAACTACGACAAAAAACGTCGCTGAAAAAGTATAAAACAAGCCTTCGTTGTCAATTTATGCAATATTCACTATGTAGAGATAAAATTTCATGTTTGGAAATCCGCAGTCACACGTTGTCAAAGGGTAGTATATTTAACGTGTGACTACGCCTTTCCAAACATGAAATTTTATCTCTACATAGTGAATATTGCATAAATTGACAACGAAGGCTTGTTTTATACTTTTTCAGCGACGTTTTTTGTCGTAGTTGGGTTTTAGTTTTTTTACTTTTATTTTATTTGTACTATTTTGGTGTCCAAGTGCTAGTAATATATATATATATTCAAAATGTACAAGTCAAGCGCTTTCAAATGATACCAAACACGGCATATTTATCATAACTTTATTTTTTTACTCTGTATGTTTTGTCCGCTAGAGGGCGCCACATTAGAATTTGTGAAACTTCATATAGCCTATAACCAGCGGACGATCAAGACGCTTATAATGATATGTCATTTGTCGAATTCTGATAAGTAGTTAAGAAGTTACGTGGAAACAGATGAACATACATACATACATACATACATACATACATACATAGCCTGTCAAAATCATAACCCTCCTTTTGCTTTGCCGTAGTCGGGTAAAAAGGATACATACCTACAATCCAACGATTCTTATTATTAGGATCAGTTTTCGGCACTTCACTGCACAAATATACACCAATTTCTACACTAAAAACCACTAGACACTAATTTAAGACCCTTGAATTGCATCAGCCCACGCGGCTTGTTTTGGCCAAACCCGCCAAATCCACGAGGGACCACATAGCTACATATTAATAACGTACAAAAGAAATACTGTCATCGGAAAATACGGACTTTTTGCACAATACAAAACCACCAATGGGGACTATCGCGTGTGAAATATCCGTTAGATGGCGTGCCTGTGAACCGAGGTCCAACTTCAACATCATTGGCTGATTTATTCGTTAATTGACAATTTAGTAATATCACGTCTAAAAAACTTAATCACTTTGTAGATGGACCTCAGTCCTATAGTACGCCATCTTGCGGATTTTTTCGCACACGATAGCCCCTATTCAGTAGAAGTTTTGCTTGACAACACAGCGCCATCTATCGGATGTTTCTTTTGACAAGAACCTTATTCAAACATACATTACAAACAAAAACTACACTAACACATTGACATTCTATATACAACGGCAAACGTCTTCAGTGAAATGCTCTAAGATTATACATAAATAAATAAGTATAAAATATTTCTATAGAGAAATTCTATATAAGATGGTTAATATCTGATAGAGAGATGATTAATTATGGGGATATTCCGTCTCTTAAGTATTTGTTATTTTTACTTTTAAAATTAAATTGGAGAAAAGAAAATGGTTAACGATCATTTTATTTCATTTATATCTATTTGTATAATAGTAAAACTGCTCTTCAAAATCTTTCTTCAATTTGATGCGTTTGTTGGTATATCGTGTGAATTATAAAAGGGTTTACTTTTTCATTCATGTACCCTTCGTTCATTTTCATGTTCTCCGGTACCCACACTCACGCAGCGAAACACAGCACAGTGCTGCTTTACGACGGTTTTCTGTGAGGCCGTGGTATCCACTCCGCGGTATGTGTGGATTTTTTTTTATAGAGGCACAGTATATTGGCTCCCCTCATCCCGATGGTAAGCAAGAGAAGAGCCCAAGTTGGAATTACAAACGGAAGCGATGTCAAGGCATCACCTGCGTTGGCACCGGCATGCTGGCCCGCGAGATGTTGAATATTTTAATTGAATAGGTTTTCAGAAATAATTTTGGTTATTTAAAAAGGTACGATCGTCAAACGTCAATTCTGCCCAACAAAAAAAGATTAAAATATTTTTAAGATCAAGATATTTTTTTCTGCATATAAGAATACAATATTATCTGATTTGCACATTCCAATCCTTAGAAATATGATATATATTCAAATTAAAGAAAATACAGTTAATTTTTGTCATGATTTTTCAATAATTAATTGATGTAATTTTAGGATTCGAGTAATTCAGTAGTGTTTGATTTGACTGTTGACGGTTTTGAGAACTAAATTAAGGACTGTCATAACCGGAAACAAATCGATAATCGATAGGCGCGCCAAACCGATAGATGGACTTGTCGGTTGACGGGCGAACGGACAGTCTGATTTGAGCAGCCGTCTGGTACGGACGTTTCAAAATAGGTCTCGTGTAAGCTAAAAGTTTTGAGTGCTTATCATTATATTTTTGGTTATTATTAGAATTATTAAATTTGTCTTCTATTTCATACTTTAACCCTTATTATATTACCTAACAATTCTTTTCTTTTACCTACTTATGAGCCAATCAATTAATGCAGCTAATAATACCTTCAACAAGTCAACAATAACTTCAAGAATAATGGAACACGACAGCCATCATACAAGGTGATGGCATTGTGCCTGAAGAAACATCTTACCTACGACTAGTGATGTGTCAAACTGAGTTATTGAGGCTAAAAAGTCCCGCTGCAAAACACAGAACCAAAATTGTTATTTCCTTGTGTCTATGGACATAAATTCACTGCCTGATACTACCTATGCCTATGAAATTTGTATTGTGTCTCGTGTGTGTGTGTTCGCGTGTGTGGGTACGTACCTGGTTGTGCTGCGAGTGCGCGGAGTGGCTGGAGTGGGCGGAGTGGGCGGAGTGCGCGGAGTGGGAGGAGTGCGTGTTGTGCGCGGCGTGCGCGGAGTGCGGCGCGTGGTGGTGGTGGTGGTGCGGCGGCGCGGGGATGTACAGGTGCGAGCCGGCGCCGAACGGCGGCGGCGTGCCGCTGTGGAACGACGCCTTGTCGTAGCTCTGCAACACACAGGTACCACACTCAGTAACATAATAAATGGCTTGTACTTAACTAACTTACTTAAAACTTAAATAAATTAAAGATACCATTCTCCAAATTAAAATTAGTCTCGCATAGCCCACATAACATGCTAATAAAAATTTATAACCATTTACCAAACCATATTAAAAATATAGAAAAATTCTCAATTTTTAACAAAAAATTAAAACTTTTCCTGATCAATAAATCTATTATAACTTGGAAGAATTTTTTAATGACAGAGATGGATAATTGTAAGTTTTTAATATAATAAGAATCTATGCAACTTATTACTTGCAATAGTGATATTATTAAGCATAATAATATCTACATATTTGTTGAGTGTTGTAAATTTAATTATCATTTGTTTTTAATTATTTTGTATTAATTAATGTATTTAAAATATCATCTAGTCCACCTATTGAAATTGCTATGTCCTTGCAGGACGTTACATGTATACCGCAATATTACACTTAAGACCTAATATAATAATGTAATGTGACTAAACTAAACATTTATTGACCACATTTACAAGATTTACAGGGATAAAACACATAACATTAAATAGATATTTAACGTTCCCTCAAAATTAATAAATTGCTTGCCTTTTTTATTTTTTGTCGCTGTGAAAAATGCTGGCCTTATGCATACCCGAGATAGCGGGGGCCATCAGGGGTTATGTCGGGCTCTCCTCTAGGTATGCGCCCAGAAACATACCGACTAAAAAACACATCGGCGTTCCCTCATCGCCCAATTGGCGAAAGGTATCCGGCAAAGCCTTGGACTACCACGACCTCCCCCGAAATGAATTGCTAACCTAACCTAACCTTTTTGCACACCAAAAAATACTAATTACACATCAAAAGCATAGTAGTAGTAGCTGTTTCGTGAGAGAGACAGAGCAAAGTTGCACCAATCAAAATCTGTTGGAGTGAGCAAGCCTTCGACTTTATTGCGATGCATTAAGGACTAGCTCGAGAGAAGGATTGAAGGTGCGGCTTAAGGAGCGACCGTAGTAGTATGATTACTTCGAGTTCTTTGACCTCTGAAAGGGGCCATCAGTTTGCAGGACTTTAGGATATGTTTAGATGAAAACAATTTGAAGTACATAAACATATTCCAAAGTCGTAGAACAAACGTTGTTCGGAATGGTTTTTAGAAAGGGTAGTTCAAAGGATGTAAATGTTTACCGATACACCCTGTATATCCTGTAAGTTTATAAATAATATTTTTTAGTGTAAGATTTGTTGGCTATCCTATAACTAAATAAATATATTCCCATAGTAAATTAGTATTTTTTTAGATTATTGCGTTGCATTATAACTATAATTAATCATGACGGGAATTAGACACAAAATTTATTATGGGATTTTATACTCACATTTTTTGCTTTACGTTTCGACTACGTTACAGTTGTCACAAGCGGACAACCAACCGCTTGTTTATCCCCGTTTTCATTAATTATAGTTATAATAAATTAGCTTTTGCTCGCATTAAAAAATAACGCGTAAAAAAAACAAGCGCGTGATGTCACTGTCAGTGCCGCCATTTTGTATGCTTGCCTAAAAAAATGTGACAAAAAATGTCGGTAATCAGTAGTGTTACACCACGACATATATGTTTTCTTTGTGACATGTGGATACGGACATATTGACATACAGGATGTCTCCTTAAATTTAGAGTGTAGACTTGGTCTATGCCAAATCATGTAAAAAAAATAATTAAAAAAAAAGGTAGAACAAGGTGAAGGGCATACCAACGCAACTAGCAACGCCAATGGACAATACGACAAATACAAACATTTTACCATTTTTATAGGTACGATTTTCGAACAAAGAAAGAAAAAAAAGATGACCTATATTTTTTAGTTTTCATTAAATGTGACTTTTTATTGTTTTTTTAAATATAAAGTAATTAATATGCCGGAAGTGACGTAATCCTGAGGCTGATGTATGTACAATAAAAAAAGTTTAGGCGACTAAACTCAGATTTTTTATTATGTGAACTAAATTGACAGGTGTCAATGTGTCATTACGCTTTTGCTACTCAGATGCAATGTATCTAAATGTATGGAAACTTGACGTTTGCATCTGTTAGTTTAGTTCGCATAGTTAAAAATGAGAGTTAAGTTACTTACTGTCACTGTCATAGACGTTTGGTTTTTTAGATCATTTTTTTAATCAATGTGAGCAAAGGCGTTATTAATTTGTCATGCCGAGTGATGACGTCACAGGAGGATTTCTGCATTTAATTATATTTTATGTATCAACATGTATACAGGGTGTATCTGTGATCATTTACATCCCTCCAACCACGTGTTCTACCAACCCTTCTGAACAACATTTGTTCTATGACTTTTGGAAATTCGCATTAAAAAAAATCAATTTTTCATACAAAGTCAGTCACGTGACTTTTGTATGCGGAGTCGAAAAATATTTCGAAAAGTCCTAGAACAAATGTTGTTCAGAATGGTTGGTAGAACACGTGGTTAAAGGGATGTAAATGTTCAGAGATACACCTGTATGTAGCTAACATGTAAATTATACATAAGTACTAAACCATTCAAATGTATGACGATTTATAAGTGCTGTGTACCTGCAAGCCTATGCAAATAAAGAATCATTTGCGAACAATCAGGTGCGAACAACATGTACGGGGAACGAACGGCGAGTTATCTAATTCCACGTCTTATTAACCAGCTACCTCTCAGCTTGCGTGATAAGATTAATGATAAAAATATCAAACAGAAACTCAAGATGCACTTTCTCGATAATGTTGAATGACATCTCATTCATTCACTTACTTAAATGTTAATAAAATAAATTATGTAGGTAGGAATTGTGTATTGTTCGTTATGCACTCTGCTTAACTTTAACGTCCACTCAGGTCGTGCCATCACAAACCATAGTGGTTTAAGTGCGTGATTATTTTAAGATAATTTGAAATGTATTTTTATATGATAAATAAATAAAAAAAAAAATAATTTGATTTTAGATTTTGATTGATATTTTTTTCTCTTTTTTCCGAATTTAGGAAAACTTTCTATGAATCGAATCTAAAAATAGTAATTTTCATTTCGGAAAATGATTTTTTTTAGTCGTATCGTCCATATCGTCCATTGGCAGTCGAACGATATAAATAAATGATACTCACGTTGACCTTGTTGAGTGCGACGTGCGTCTTGGCGTACATGGCGTTGCCGAGGTCGGCCGCGCCGCCGCCGCCCGCCTTGCTGGCGCTGCCCGAGTACACGCCGCCTGCCCGCACACCACCCACAACATCACTCACTGCTCTCATATAACGCCATTGGCGAGGCAAACATTCTCACTAGCACAGCTGGTGTCAATTTTCGGATGCTGTCTAAGAACGACAAATTGAAGTTTTCCATACAACTTTACGGGATAGAGGTTAATACTCCTATTTATTCATTATAATAATTTAATAGTATGTATCTCATTATGTATCTCGGTATGTATCTCAGTATGTATCTCAGTATGTATCTCATTATTATTTGATATTTTCTTCTTAGTAGATATATATACCCACATTACACATACACGTTAGGTACACAAAATACACTAGACAAGCGTCCGTGGCATTCATTCAGCTGGTCTCACTGAAAACCAGCGTCATGGCCTTTGTCTGGGCTGTGACATAAGCTGAGAGAGGGCCATTTATACTAGACGTCATAACACATCATTATATTCATTTGGCACTGTCTGGACATGATTGAATATAGTTTTGTTTCTTTTTTCCTTTTGTTTTATTTTTATGTATTGTTAATTGTTTTATGTTTTGTTTTCTGTTTGTACCAAATTGTGTTCTGTTCATAATTGCTATATGTTCTGTGTTGTGATGTCTATAATAATAAATATTTTCTTTCTTTCTTCTTTCTTTCTTAATATTCTCTTTATTTTTGGGACAAATTTGGTTCGTTCACAATAATGTACATTGTATCTCTGTATCTTTTAATTTTTTTTATGTTGTACAATAAAGAGTACCTATCTATCTATCTAATAATGATATCAATAATAGATATACGTAATAAAAACATCGGCAGAATATACCAGACTATTGCCTTCTGGTGAGGAAATATTAAAGAGTGAAACAGGAAAATATTTAGTGATTAGTGAGTGATAGTGATTAATTTCATTTGATAAAAATCATATTTTGTTATTTTTATTCTCAAGTTAATGTATTTTTTTTTCAAAATATTTCATTCTAGGCTAGTTAATAAATAAAGAAAATAAATAATGTGTGTGTGTGTGTGTGTGTGTGTGTGTGTGTGTGTGTGTGTTCATTCTAGGCTAGTAAATAAATAAATAAAATAAATAATGTGCGTGTGTGTGTGTGTGTGTGTGTGTGTGTGTGTGTGTGTGTGTGTGTGTGTGTGTGTGTGTGTGTGTGTGTGTGTGTGTAGGTAGGTATTTAATAATTTATTGATTGTATTACAATTTTATTTACTATTTGGAAAATAGTTTGCAGCCTGAAAATGATGAGAACAAACTCATTTCTAGTGAAATTGGCTTGATCACTCTTAAAGCAATTTAATTTAAGTGTTTAATTTCATAATTTTGTCTTTTGAGAACTTATTCCCGAATCTGCGTACGTATTACATTGAGGAACGCAATAATACTTCGTGTTTCTGCTTTTTAGCAGCCGGTTTATATTATTTAATTGTGAGCATGATTAAATCAAAACCTTTAAATTAAACATTACTTCAAATTATAGCAAAGTGTCGTTCTTAGAGAGCTTCCAATAATCGCCGCTAGGGGAGCGCGTGCATTCTTTGCCTCGCCAATAGTGATACTTTACGATTTCTTTGAAACGAACATTCAAAGAAATCGTAATCTTTGTATTTGATCGTAAGTGATCGATCACTCGAAGCATCACTGACTCTTGAAGAAGAAATAAGTTCTTTTCTTGAAGGTCACCAGAGTGGCAATGGGGGCTATCGCGTGCAAATAATCCGCAGGATGGCGTACTATATCACTGAGGTAAACTTAAAAGGTGATTGGGTATCTTTAGGCGTGATATATCAAATTGTCAATTAACGAGTAAATCAACCAATGATGTTGAAGTTGGACCTCAGTTCACAAGCACGACATCTATCGGATATTCGATACGCGATAGTCCCCATTCACGAGCAAGTTGAATTTAAAGACTTCATATACATATTTGTCCATACAAATCTTGAACTCGACTTCAACAATATCGAGTGTTCGGGAATAGTCCCTCTGAACCCAATTTCCGTGCATTGGACATAGAAGTCGAATTTAGAGATAAATAAACTTGAGTGTAAGATGTCTTACTCCTTTTCATATAAAAGGCAACCACAACAACCGCACATACATTGACCGTGGAAGCGCCACGGTACGGCATGAATGGGCCGGCTCTTTCGAAGTGATACCACGGCCTCACAGAAATCCGGCGTGAAGCAGCACTGTGCTGTTTCGCTGCTCGAGTGAGGATACCGGAGGCCCAAATATGGGGGAAAAGGGGGTTTGAAGGTTGGCAGCGCACTTGTGACTCCAATGGTGTCGCGGGTCCATGGGCGGCGGCAATCGCTTACCACCAGGTGATCCCATCCAGATCTGCCACATATCACATAAAAAAAACTCTGAAAACGAATTCACACCAAAGAGAAGCACAGCGTGTGAGAAAGTCAATGTGTCGAGTGCTCGAGTCTAACATTGAAGTACCTAGAGTTCAAGATTCGTAGGGACAAACAGTTGTATCTGTTCGGAAACTCACCAGCCACAAACGGCAGTATTGCGCTTACCTGACTTGTAGGAGTCCTGCGCGTCGTAGGGCGGCTGCTGCTGCGTGTACGTGGACACCTTGCCGCCCGCGCCGCCCACGCCGCCAACTCCGCCCACTCCGCCCACACCGCCCACACCGCCCACCGACGATCCACCGCCATACTATAAAAACCATGCCACACTCCACGTTTACTATCATATCACGCCTTTTTTAGGGTTCCGTAGCCAAAATGGCAAAAACGGAACCCTTATAGTTTCGTCATGTCCGTCTGTCCGTCTGTCCGTCTGTCCGTCTGTCACAGCCGATTTACTCGGAAACTATAAGTACTACAGTGATGAAATTTGATGGGAATATGTGTTGTATGAACCGCTACAAAAATATGACACTAAATAGTAAAAAAAAGAATTGGGGGTGGGGCCCCCCATACATGTAACTGAGGGATGAAATTTTTTTTTTCGATGTACATACCCGTGTGGGGTATCAATGGAAAGGTCTTTTAAAATGATATAAAGTTTTCTAAAAAACATTTTTCTTAAAGTGAACGGTTTTTGAGATATCAGCTCTCAAAGTCGTAAAAAGTATGTCCCCCCCCCCTCTATTTTTATAACTACGGGGTATAAAATTCTAAAAAAAATAGAGGTGATGCATGCTAATTAACTCTTTCAACGATTTTTGGTTTGATCAAAGTATCTCTTATAGTTTTTGAGATAGGTTGATTTAACTGTAATTTTGGACTTTGCTGCTACGGAACCCTTTGTGCGCGAGCCCGACTCGCACTTGGCCGGTTTTTTACTATCATTGGCCACAGCATATAGAAGTTTGTTACAGCGCTAGGAAGTTGGTGGGAATATACATCGTTTCATCGTTTTCATGGGATAATATCCACCATTTAATCGTTCTCCTGGGAAGTGCCGTCCATCATAGTGCCTGAAACACATGAAAGGGGGTGACCTCATGGTTGGCAGGCAGTAGCTTTGACGAAGTGGAAAACCCAGCAATATACTCAGGGATCCTCAGGCTAGAACGTTCCTGTATATATTATAAGGATCTCCCCCTCCTGTAGACTGAGTAACCCCTCAGGTTCTATAAATAGAACGCTGTCCGAAGTCAATTCTCATTTGCTTCTTGGCGCTCGGAGCGAACGGAATGTACGAACTACAACGGTCGTTGAAGGTCACACGTGTTATTTACTTTATTTTATAATTCTGTCGGTAGTTGTTTATTGAGTGTGCAATCGTATTTTGCTATTTAGATTTTGCAATTGAGATTGTTTGTTTTGTTTATGTTTAGTTAAATTTTTTAAATAAATGCTATAACAGATTTCGGTCCTAATTTTGTTTTTTTTTAATCAATTACCGCTTCCGCCTAAAAATATATATACAGGAACGTTCTAGCCTGGCATATTCTATTATTTGTTCCGTTCGATATCCGGAATCCATCTTGAGTCAAGCACCATCCTTTTTGTGACGTTTCCGGTCCAAAATGCTACCTCCCCTCTCATTTCCGGCGCCTGTGCTGCCATCTGGTTTTGGCGCGAATGAAACCCAATGACATTTCTGGCACGAACGCTTACCGTCATTATAGCGTCGTTTTTCGTGGCGAAAACATCGGTCCTACTAAAGTGCGCAAATTAGTCTAAATTACTTGTAAAAGTTCTAAGTTAGTGAAGTTTAGTCAGCGTAAGCGAAGTGTAGTGAATAAAAATATCCTCCCCTCGCGATGGAGCAAGGGGACAGCGAGGTGAACAACGAGGAAGGCAGCGGCGGCAATACAGCGCAATCTGCGCAATCTAGGAGACGTCGGAGATCGTCTTCAAGCTCGTCGGATAGTAGCTCCAGTTCGGAGAGGCCACGTAAGGTAGCAAGGCGAGAAAAATCTGTAAGTGACTTGCAATTCGAATTTTTATCACAACAAGTGACCTTTTTGACCAATTTATTAATGCATGACAAAAACAGTGCGCTGCAAGCGACTAGTACACCCGTTACTTTACAAACGAGTACTATCGGCGCTGCCGCAGCCCCACTTACCACGGCCGCGACTTCGGTAATCACAACCGCGATCACAGGTCCCACGGACACGGAGTCGGCCACTACGGCCCCGGACATGATCCCCACGGCCTTGAACACGCTACCTACTGCTACGGCGGTGACTAGTGATACTTTTCTTTGCCCGCCTACTTTGGTACAACAGGAACGACAAATTCAAATAACAGATTTTTCAACTACGGTGAAAGACCCAGTTTATGTTAAAGCTAATGAGGCCCATTTAAATAAATTGGCTGAAATACAGCGTTTTAAAAACAACGACTGGAATTCTATTCGATTTTCCGAAACCCAGAAAAAGTATGTAGCTTCTTCGGGTTTTATTGAACTCAATTTAAATGATGAATTGAGACGTTTTGGTTCCACAACATCTATTGAAGATTCACGTTTACATCTTTTAGAACGTACCTTCGCGGCATTGACAAACGCGTTACTTACACAAAAGGATGAATTAAAAACAAGTTTACAGCAAATTATAGATTGGTCTAGTGATAAAAATACTACCCTATCGCCAAAGACCTTGTTCGAAAAAATTGAATCGGCATTCAATAAGGAGTCCAATTATATCAAAGTTACGGATGATATAGTTCAAATATTATGTGGCAGGCGCGCGGATTGTGTTCAGAGTCGTAGAGATATTTTGCTAAAGCGAATTCCAGAGGAATATCATACAAGTGCCTTGCAGAAAATACCCCCAAATTCCGAATTCTTGTTCGATGACAGTATGTTGGGTACATACATTCAAAAAATAGGGGGGGCAGATAAATTGGCTACACAAGCGCCCCTGGCAGGCCCATCGAGAGATCCTCCGAGGTATTATGGTCCGACTGTAAGTAAACCCAAGCCAGATCAGTATAAGCAGCCTACGCAAAAGTTTTTTCAGTCTACCCTGCCCAGCAAAAAAGGAAAAGGTAAAGGAAAGTCTTCTTCAGGTAAGAGGTCCTCAAATGACAAGGGACGCTCTCACCAGAATCAAAGAGGTAATAAGACCAGTTCATCAAACTATAGAAATAAGTACAATCCATGACTCGACACACTTTCGAGGGGGCTGTCTAAAGCAATATGTAGATATGTGGAGCAATGTAGGTGCTCCAGAATACATATGTCGGATTTTAAGCCAACTTCGAATATCTTTTGCAATGAAGCCACCTTTGATAATGCCCAGCAAAAATATAATGAAATGTTATGCCACCAAGGAAAGTCCTCACATGTCTCAACAAATACGGAAGATGCTCGAAATAAATGTGCTAGAGAAAGCAGAACCAACACCCAGCTTTCTGTCAACCTTCTTTCTGATTCAGAAGCCCGACGGTACGTTTCGGCCGATTTTCAATTTAAAACGGCTCAATCATTTTGTCAAAATAAGACCATTTCGCCTGATCAATCATTTTCGTATTCCGAATTTCCTACAAAAGAACGATTGGTTGACGAAAATAGATCTGAGCCAAGCTTATTTTCATTTGAGTATCGCCAAACAACATCGAAGGTTCCTGAGACTGTCATACAACAACGAACTATTGCAAATGACGTGTCTCCCTTTTGGGCTTTCATCAGCACCCAGGATTTTTGCCACCCTGACCAATTGGGTGGCAGAACAATTACGTCGCTACAATATCAGGTGCGTAGTGTATCTCGACGATTTTTTAATCGCCAGCCAATCGTATCATCAATTACACGAGCAAACGGCGTTTACAGTGAACTTTCTACAACGCCTAGGTTGGTTCCTAAACTCCGAGAAATCTGTGCTGGTTCCGACTCAATGCCTAGAGTTCCTCGGCATCACCTGGGACACTTTGACCACCACAAAGTCTCTGTCGGGACCGAAGTGCCTCACGCTACGCATGGCACTTCAGCATCAGATTGCACAAGGCAGTTGGTCCCTCAAACAGGCCCAGTCCCTAATGGGGAGACTCAACTTCGCCTCATTTGTGATCCGGAGAGGGCGATTACACTGTCGCACGCTGCAATACTACAGTCGACAGTTGCCCAACGATCACCGTTACCGCCAAGTGAAACTACCAGACCCAGTTCTGGACGAATTGAAATGGTGGGTAAGCGCTGCGTCAGGATACCTTCCAATACATACCGCCCAGATCTCGCATCATCTGACTACAGATGCTTCGGAAACTGGATGGGGTGCTCAACTCGAAGAGACCAAAATGTCCGGACAATGGACTCCAGCTCAACAAACATGGCATGTCAATATGAAGGAAATGTTTGCTGTGCACGAGGCAATTGTTCAAGAGGGTTCTCAATTACAGAATGCCCAAATCTTACTGTTAACCGACAACCGCACCGTTGTCTCTTACATAAACAAAGAAGGGGGAACCAAATCCAAGAAATTAATGGAACTGACACGGCGTATTCTAGAAATGATGGACCTCCGGAATATACAACTAACAGCTCAATACTTCCCAGGGAGGTACAATTGCGAAGTCGATGCCCTATCCAGGATGAAACCCTGTCCAGAATGGCACTTGACTCCACAAGCCACCAGGCCAATATTCCAGATGTGGGGCACGCCAGATGTGGACTTATTTGCTTCGACAACAGCTCACGTCATTCCCAGGTACATGACAATGGATGTGACGGACGAGCATGCTGTAGGCCACAACGCACTACGTCATCCGTGGGAGTACAGGTTGGCCTGGGTGTTCCCACCTCCGAATCTGATCCCGCAAGTTCTATCCCGACTCAACTCAGCGAAAGGCAAGTACATTTTGATCGCTCCGAAGTGGAACCAAGTGTTCTGGCTGGCGGACTTGAAGCAACGAGCACTGCGATAACCTTACCTGATCCCGCACCTTCAGCTAGTTCTGATGGATACAGTAACAGGTGTTCATCCTCCCGAAATTCACAAAATTCATCTAGAAGCATGGCTGATTTTGGGTGGACAGACGTGATTGAAAACTGGTCAAGCGACGAAAAGACCTTGTTACTATCAAGTTGGCGTAAATCGACCATGAATACATACCAATCTGCCTGGAAAAAGTGGAAGGGTTGGTGTGACACAAACTCAATAAATTACACGTGTCCGGTTCCAGCAGAAGTTGCTCGATATTTGGCATATCTTCATAACGTCAAAGGTTTGGCATATAAAACTATTTTAGTTCATAAATCTGTTATAGCAACATTCACAAATGTATCTACTAGTATTGATCTTTCATCAAACTTTTTTGTACGACATATATTAAAAGCAATCTCGGTTTCGAAAGAAAAAAGTGTCGTACCTCCTATATGGGACCCAGAAAAAATTATAAATTATCTAAAGCAAAATTCATTGGATGAGAACAATCTATATGAAGTTTCACAACGAACCGCAATTTTACTTTTATTGTCATCGGGTCGTAGAGTGCATGATTTGACTCTTTTAACCACTGAAGGGGAACAGTATCGGGACGAAGGTGATTTTGTTGTCTTCTGGCCCCGTTTCGGATCAAAAACAGATAATAGTAATTACAGGCAGTCTGGATGGAAAATGATTAAGAACCCAAACAAATCATTAGATTGTGTATATTGGACACGGCGATTGATTTCTATATCTCAAGAGCGCCGAAAAGAAGTAAATAATTTACACGAATTATTTATTACTATTAGAGGAGTACCGAAACCGGCATCGAGAACTATAATCGGTGGTTGGATAAAAACTGTTCTAAGAAATGCTGGAATAGAAGCTTCTCCAGGCTCTGTTAGATCTGCAGTTGCATCTCTTAATTGGCTAGAACAGTTTCCAGTTGATAAAATACTGGAAACAGGAAACTGGCGCCAAGAACATACATTTAGGAAATACTATCAGAAAGTTATTAATCGGACAAATCAAGCAAGTTCAACAATTTCATTATCGTCATTTTTTAATCCAATTCGTTAGTATATGATACAAATGTTTACGGAATGTATGATTCGTATTTTTATTTTTTTTAGTAAATCTTTTTCTTCTCATAAGATCATATTTTACTTATTATACCTGCAACACATTATAGCGTCACCAATGGCACTCACCAGGAGGATAACAAACACATCACTCAAGATGGATTCCGGATATCGAACGGAACAAATAATAGAGAGTTTTAACTACCAATAAAACTTACCTATTATTTTTCCTAAAGATATCCGGAATCCAGGTAAGCTCTACCTGGTGCATCTCGAGTAGGTATAATGACGGTAAGCGTTCGTGCCAGAAATGTCAATGGGTTTCATTCGCGCCAAAACCAGATGGCAGCACAGGCGCCGGAAATGAGAGGGGAGGTAGCATTTTGGACCGGAAACGTCACAAAAAGGATGGTGCTTGACTCAAGATGGATTCCGGATATCTTTAGGAAAAATAATAGGTAAGTTTTATTGGTAGTTAAAACTCTCTATTATGCCAAGGATTCCTCGCTGCTCTGTGACAGCGACCGCTACTTTGCTAAGACCAATAAATATTTAATAACAAATACCAATTTTCACGACTGTAGCATTCAATACGACGAATCTCAATTTTCCCCTTTGGGGGTTGAAGAAAAAGATATGCCCAAATCACTTTTCATAAACTTGTATAAGAGTCCAAATACCGATTTTCAAGACACTAACTTTAAAAATAACGAATCATCCACACAATATTTTTACACCTTCTGGGATTGAATGAAAAAAATATGCAGGTAAATTCATTTTTTTAAATTAATAAACAATCCCAATTTATCAAAACTAACTAACATTCATACTAACGTTACCCCCTCATTTCTCCCCTTTAAAGTGAATATTAAAAAAGCCCTTCTTAGTGCACGCCTACAAAATAAAAATTACCTATATGTTATAATTTTTATGTTTTTCGGTAAAGTACTTTCGGCTGTGCGTTGATAGATCAATCAGTCAGTCATCCGCCGAGGAAGTTACCTCTTTATTAATAGTATAGATAAACTCACCGTGGGGTAGACGCCATACTGGTAGGTCGTAGGAGGAGGCTGGTAGAAGTACGCGTAACCGGGCGGTAACGCTGCGGGGACCTGCATATAAACAAATGCATTCATACGGCATATCATACATCAGAGAGAGAGTCAAATGCTGCTAAACGCAGCCTAGTGAAATATTGTTAATTATTGAATGAACGCAGCGAATGAATGAAGGAGGCAATAGAATGAATGACTAAAGTCTGCGCCACCAAAGGAGTCCATGAAAAGCGCGTTTGAGGCGACATCAACATTCAAAGAAGATCCTCGGACTTTCATATATTTTTGGTCCAAATATGAATGTGCCGTCAAAAAAAATTGTATGGTATATTCAGTTATTGGTTGTCCCCCTGATGATCAAATGTCAAAATTTGGCATAGTAAAAAATAAACATTTTTAGTTAATATTTATTGAAAATGTATAAAGATGTTGTTTTACTCAAAGAAAGCCAAGTATAAATACTGAGGGAGTCACGTGCTACAAAAAATGCATTATTTACTGGCCGGCACTTGGACCAAAAGCAAGAGGATGTCCTTTGAGCTTTATGCACATAGACACAAGGATTTTCAAATTTTAAACTTTATATACCGTGCTTTTTTAAGCGTCTTACTCCCTTATCAAATTATACTAATGATAAAAAACATTTTCCTTAAAGATACATAGGGTATAATCTCAAAAAAAAAATAGAATTGCCTTCCCATACAATGGGATATGCGAACAAAGTTTTAGGCATGGTTTTAATATTTTTTTCCAATACCTTTTACTATTTTAAGTAACTAATTTAAATACTTTTGTAAAATAGCAAGTAGTTATTTTTTAATTAATTTTCAAACATTTTGAATTCGAAGCGTATTTATGACGTCTTAAATACGCTTAGTGTTCCCATATGTCATTTTCCCCAATTTACAGGATATATATCGTAAAAAAACATACTTCTAAAAATGCCTTTTGATCGGGGAAATTTTAAATCATTATCCCGTAACATTATGGTAAAACCAAACAAAGACAGTCCACTGTCTTAGTTTTGGTGTCACCCTGCAAATAAACTTCAAACTAGCGCCATCTGTTACTTGGTCCGGGTGAATAAGTCACTGAGACATTGTTGTCACCTTAATGTAATCTTTTGAATACAACCTGTCTGAATAGCTAGCGTATCTAAGGCAAAATGAAGATGGTTTTAAATATTAAAATATGTTATGAAATACAAGTGCCTCGAAACGGTTTTCGGATTAGAGCCGGTTTAATTTAATTTCCCATACCCCATTGGCACCAATTAGCTGATTCCTTTTGAATGTTATATGTTGTTTATAAATTTTCTTTTCTGAGATAAGAACCTATGTTCCTTGGGGGAAAATGATTTTTTTCATTAGTATAATACGGTATATGACATTTTTTTTTTATTTTTGCTATCAAAAGACCTCTCAATGATAGAAACATCGTTGAAAGAATCACTTGATTCTCCTTTAAACTACCTGAGATATCACAACTTTAAAATCACATAATTTTGGGCAAACCCAAAACGCTCCATACAAATGGCTACTAAGATGTGACGTCACACGACAGTATTTTGTATGCATTTCATTTGAATTTTGTATGGTAGCTATATCAAATGTTTCGTTTATGTCAATGGTTCTATTATAATAGTTGGTGCAAATTGTATGGGTTATTCAATGGTATAAATATTTTTTAATAATTTCATACTTTTATAATGGACTTGCCCATGAATCTTTGAATGACCATAAAACCGGCTAGACGTTATATTTTTAATTGAGAATTTTTGCCATTGGCACATATTGACCTATATTTTGATAAAATATTTATACTTTGTAAAATCTTGAGCTTAGTCATATATACCCTATTCCCTCGATAAGGGAGTAGGACTGTTAAAAAAATCACGGTGTATATTGAATTAGTGAGCAAGTATATTATGAAAAGAGTACCTGCTGTGGCGACGCGGCGTCCGTCCTGCCGAACCTCTCGCCGGCGCCCAGCCCGAACGTGCCCTCCCGGCTGCCGTAGCCCACCTCGTAATAGCCTCCCTGCAACACCGCACGTCAAACATCTAATCACATGTCGTTTACACATTCAACCTTCAAGCCGGATCCAGAAGCCAGAATCTTAGAAACTTTTTTTTTGTGATATAGGGGGCTGACGAGCAGTGGTATCACCTGATGGTAAACGATTACCGCCGCCTATAGACACCTGTCACGTCAAGAGAGTTTATTTCAAAATAAAGTCTAATTTTAGAAACTTATTGGTATTTATTTTTTGTTTCATTATTACTATTATTTTATTATTTTTTTTAAATCAGCCTATAATCTGTCCCACTGCAGGGCAAAGGCTTCCAGCATAGAAATCAAGTTATCGCTACTATGATGGGATTAGGCTTAATCACCACGTTTGCCAAATGCGGATTGGTGATCACAAACCCGATCTATGTCCGAAAAATTCGAAACATACTTTTCGCTCGACCCGGGAATCGAACCCAGGACTCTGAGATCACGGCCCGGTACTTAATCCACTAAACCAACAGGGCGTTATTCTGTTTGTAAAATCATAATTTAATTAGTTATGATTTTTTAAAGTTTCTCTCAGTTGGTAAATATGCGTCACATTCAGTTCCTTAACTCGACACATGAGATAGAAACTCAAAATTATTTAGTACAATTTATTATTCCGTCACCTGGACATGAATTCATTTCCAAACTTGGGTCTCGCCTAATGGTATCGGGTGACTTTTTTATAGTGACACAGTATATTGGCTCTCTTTAGCCTTATGGTAAAAGCAAGAGAAGAGTCAACGTTGCAATTACGACGGAAGCGATGTTAAGGCATCACCTTCACTGCCTGCCTTCACGCTTCGTTTGAAGAAATCCATATTGTAGGAAGGAGACAAAACACGCCGCAGCGAGTTTCATTTCTTGATGGTGCGAAACATTTTAACATGTGAAAAAGTGTTCAAAGAATTAAACAAATAAATATTTCACAACATCACATACATTGATCAGACTCCGAGATAGGTAGCTTAAGCACCTGTTTTACAGATATCAGAACCAACAGTGGGTTTACAAATATATACATATAATACTTTTATTTTGTAAATACATACGTATGATATATAGAAACACCCAGACGAATACAAACAGACATGTTACGACAAATGTTTGTACTGTGCGGGGATCGAACCCGCAATCCTTGGACCAAAGGCAGCGTTCACTACCACTGTTCCGGACGGGTCGTCAAATGCCGTTGTTTATTTAACTAATGCGCAAAACATATAATACACTCACCATATGGTGCGGCAGCGTACTCGTCGTCCTCATGAGCTGCTCGTCGTACGCCGCGTACGCACCCCCGGCTCCTCCCACGCCCCCCACCCCCCCTACGCCCCCTACGCCGCCCACGCCCCCTACGCCCGCCGCCGCGGCCGCCGCCGCGCCGTAAAGCGCCGCTGCCGCGTAACCTGCTCCTAGGTAACACAAATAACAATAACTTTACAACTCAACGGCCGCAATCAAATACGTCTATTAATAACTTAATGACTATGCTGTTTTTAAACAACATTGTACTATGCTGCAACATTGTACTACATAGCATTGACTATGCTGTTTTTTTAAAAACAACATTTTTAAGACTATCGGTAATAAAGTTGATGGACATTAACATGTCCATGAACTTTATTACCGATAGTCTTTAAGCGTATTAAAATATAATTTAATTCAGGAGCTTAGGGATAGTAGTCCTCTCGTATAGTATATGTTCCATCCTATAGCTAGCTATCCTTTACAAATAACCACATCAACATTTAATTTAATAAAACAAAATAGGTAGTTAACTTACAGATACATTAAGCTGACGTCGTGTAGGGCACACTAGCGACGCCAATCGATTTTAATTTTAGGTACTAAACTATTTTAAACAATTTCGGGGTTAAACTCTCTCGGCAAACACTTATACTATTTATTAAATGAACATGCACAAATGTGTCAATTTTTGTACGCGAAAAGTTGATTCACGCTAAAAGTGGCCGCTTTTGACGGTAATCAAATTTAATATATATAGGAATACCTTAGTCTTCATATTAAACACACCGATGCTTACATAAAGTGGTCGGTGTAGCCGAAATCGGCTGGAAACGCATCATAATAACAGATCAATACATCGTGTCCACCCTAAATATTCTAGAAATTGATCCGACTATCGATACTTATTTTGGGTCATATTTGGTTACTAATTATATATTATGTAGCAATCAATCAACATTACAATTATTTGTACATATAATCGTCATTTATACTTTGTCTTCTTAGACGTATCCATTACATTGATGGGCTACTGACCTGCGGCGGAGTTGTTGTTGCTGGTGGTGCTGCTGGCGCTGGGCGCGGCGGCGCTGGCGGCGCTGCTGCCGGCGTTGCTGCCGGCGCCCGTCGCGCTGGCCGATGCGCTAGAGCTGCCGTGCGCTGCAAATTTTATTTTATTAAGAAAACTTACTCCTTAAGGAGGCTATTCACCTGCCATGTAACATAGGATGTAACGTATCCAACCTACAAGTGAGTACGGCTCGTCCACAGTCATCGCGATCTTCCACGCACATACTGCCGCCGCTTTGTCGACGGGTTCGCTGCGATCTTCCCGCGAACCACACGCGAGCAGCTAGCAGCGAACTAGTGCCTATGTACTCACTTGATACAGTATCTGATACATTACATGCTACACGGCTAAATGAGTACTCGGTTTTGCAATGTTTTGTTTCTAAAGTATATAATAAAAAGCTCATTACAAGTTTCCACACGCGGTTGAAGAAAACTAAATAATATAACCAAAATTCGAGATTTCATGCAACACGCATACATATCAGACAACAGCGGGTACATTAACCTGACCGCAAAGTATCATACGTAGAATAAATAAAATAAAAAGGGTACCACGAAAAAATATTTTATTAGGTTCATTTGCATAATGAAACTTAGGTAATAAGCTTTTTGCGAAGTGAAATTTTGCGTCATATAATTTGCCAAAATAAAAGGAGGCCAATTTTTTATGTGATAAGTTGACTAGCAGATCGGATCACACCAATCGCAATCGGACAAATCACACCGATCAACATAGGTGGAATCTCAAAAACACTGCCGGCCACCGGTACCCTCACTCACTCGATAAAAAACAGCACAAACGCCCGAGGCCCTGTTATAACTACAGTCGAGCCGGTCCGCGTGACACTTCCACGGTAGAAACAGATACTATTGAAGAGTCCAGTATAAACTAATTCAAGTTAAAAGTTAATGCTAGCACATTCTCTTGCATAATGCGACTGTGAAATCAGGAATTTTCTACATCAACCAAGATGGTCCTAACCTTTATTTATTAACACAATTACATTTCTGAATAAAACTGATATACACAACAACACATTTTTAAAAACAGCAAAGAAAAAGTTGTAACTAAATTTAGGTACAACTCCTTCTTCAACATATCGCACACAAAATCACATTCTAAACTTCAAGCGCAAGGAAATACCGTTTCATCAAATACCCCCAGCAATATACCACAAAGAACAAGTAAAGAAAATCAGTAACTCACCACTAGTCGTTGCTACTTTGGCTGTGGAGGTTTGTGTCGTGGATGTGCTCGTTAGACTGTTACTTGACGCCACTGAGCTGTCATACTGGAAACAGAAATACCCAAATCTGGTTAATGGTTCATTGAATTACCAATAAACATTTTTTTTATACATTTTAATTGGTAACTCTTATATCGGAGGCAATATAAGAGTTACGTATGTCTGCCGGGAAATATAGTCCCTGAACAAAACCCGTATCCCGTCCCAACACGCAATGTTAAAAGGGGCTGCCCTTTTAACATTGCGTGTTGGAACGGGATGACATGAGCTTTAGTACGTTAATAACTTTAGACCGCGATTTATAATAAGGTGGTGCGTGTTGAAACGGGATGACATAAGCTTTAATTCGGTAAGAACTTTAGATCGCTATTTGTAATAAGGTGGATAGGGTCGAATTCTCTTTGGAACTCGCGCAGTCGCACGGTTATAGCTTCCGATTGGTCAAACAAACTGCCGCTCCTCCACTGATTTGTCCAAAGAGAAAAAAAATGGTTAAAGTGAAGGAATAAACCAAAACATTTTATATAGCTACCATACAAAATTCATTTGTATGAAGTGTTTTGGGTTTGTCTAAAATTTGTTTTTTTTTTAATTCTAATGAAATTCCACGGACACAGGTTCCGTGCCTTTATTGTGCTTGTTTTTAAAGTGTTACAAATTATTTTTGATATTTGCTCCGCGATAAAATTAAACTAAATTAAATTACAATAACAATCTTAAGTTTAGGCAGTCGTGCATGGTTAATGTTAATAAAATGTGTCTAAAATATTGGTATTTTAAAGTTGTGATATTTCAGGTATTTTAAATGAGAATCAATTAATGGACAACATTTCATATTTTTAACATGTCCATATTGTTTTTTTATATGAAAATAGACATAAAATGAACAGACCCATATTTTTTCTTTTTTCAAAATTTGTCCATTTTCATGTATAAAATAATTATTGCAATTCTTTATATTCTAAATAGACGTAAGCGCCAAATGACGTCATCGGACGGCTGAATACAGCGATATTCCTTTGCTTATCATAGTTTTAATAAAAAAAAGGTACTACTGTCAAAGGTAAATAATACTAGTGTCAACATTGTCAACGTCATTCATTCATTCAACGTTGACAAGTTGTCTTCTTTTTTGACAGTTGCATGTCATGGGTTTGGCATTTCGTAAATTTAAAACTATAATGTGCTAAGCAAAGAAATATTTTACATTCTGCCGTCTGATGACGTCATCTTACGTTTTTTAGTTTTTAATTTTTTTCTCAGTAAATAAGCAATATAAAAAATTAATAAATATATATTCGAGCAGCGGAAAAGTAAATAAAGAATTGGTATTTTTTGTTTCAGAGCTTAGCAATTTTGAAATGTTGTCCATTCTTTCAACGATGTTTTCTATCATTGCCTTTTGATGACAAAAATAATTAAAAAGAATAGTCAAATACCGTTTTGGTAGATACCTGCGTGTGCGTGTTGTGCTGCGTATGTTTGGCGTGCGGCGGCGTGTGGTGGGCGGAGTGCGCGGAGTGCGCGGAGTGGGCGGAGTGCGCGGGGTGCGCGGGGTGCGCGGGGTGCGCGGCGTGCGCGGCGGAGTGCGTGTGCGCGTAGGCGTACGGCGCCGTGTACAGCGCGCTGCCGCCGTACGCCGCCGCCGACGACGACGTCTGCAACACAACACATTCTAATATAACACAGCTAAACTATATCACTCGGCTGGCCAGCGTTCGGGCAGCTACGCATCTATCGCAGTGTCTCAGGACGAAAGTCTTCAATGTGTGTTGCCAGTGATGACATGTGCGAACTACGTCGCACAGAGCAACTCAGCAACGACCTACATGCGGCGCGCCTGACCGATGGACCATCTTCCTGCTCCCGCGTCGGCACTCTACACCGACGGCACAACAAATACCTCTTATTGTGTTAATAAAGATAAACTTTGTATATAAATACATTTCTCCTGCTGCGGCCAAGACACCATCAGCTGTCACTATGATCAGTCGAGTGAGCCTGCTCGACTGACAGCGGTTCCCCTCCTACATACCGCCCTGACTCTTCCCGCTTGCTACCGTGGGCGACCCGGGAGCAAGCTCTCTTCACTTTATCTATTTATGTATTTGTACCGATGGTAGGGTAGGGCTGGGGCTATAGGACAAATGCAATTGAGAGGGCTATGCTCAGAGTCTACTTGCGTGATCGTATCAGAAATGATCAGATCCGCATCAGAACTAAGGTCACAGATATAGCCCAAAGGATTGCATGTCTCAAGTGGCAATGGGCAGGGCACATAGCGAGGAGAATAGACGGCCGTTGGGGCGGAAAAGTCCTCGAGTGAAGGCCACGTACAAGAAGTCGCAGCCGTAGCAGGCCTCCCACAAAATGAACTGACAATCTGGTGAAGATCCTGGAAGTCTATTGGATGCGGGCAGCACAGGACCGATCTGTGTGGAGAACATTAGGGGAGGCCTATGTCCAGTAGTGGACGTCTATTGGCTGAAATGATGAATCATGAATATAAGACACAAGTAACATTTCTAACATCAACTCGTTGACCAGCTGTTCTTCACTCGGTTACACAATCATCATCATCATCAGCCCATCGCAGTCCACTGCTGGACGTAGGCCTCTCAAATTGTTCGCCACCTGTGATCTATCCATGGCTTCTCGCATCCAGCTCTTGCCAGCCATCCTGCGCAGATCGTCCCACCACCCAGCCAGATGGCGCCCTACATTACGTTTGCCAAGACGCGATCTGCACTCTAGAACTCGTTAACCCCATTGGTTACACAAACGCATCGGATATAACACCACGACCTGGTATGAGTTGATGATGGGCTGGTACTGCGTTAGCGTCACGCTGGAGGGGTACTGCGGCGCCGTCAGCGCCGACGCTCCCGTTAGCGACGCGTTCGTTGAGTTCACCTGGACAGACAAAACAACATACATACAGGGATGGTTAATAAATAGTAATATTAAAGTATAAGATTGTGGGCCGTGTAAGGGACTGTACAAGATAAACTTTTCAACAAGTAGATGTTACCACAATGTGCGTCGATAGGCAAAATGGGGATACTAATATTGCCGCACAGCGGAGAAATGTCTTTTTCGAAGGCCAAGACTAAACTAACCTGTTATTAGTTTTACTCGTCGTCATTTGAAAACATTCATGAAACCTGTAATGCTGTAGATTTCCTGAATACAATAGAATAAGTTTGGATTGCTAAGCCAGCGGAATGAATAAGATTTCAACCAGTGCGTCCTTAGTCTTTGGGAAGGGGCGTCTATGACGATATATCTCGCCTATGTGCATATTATGCACTATTATGGACTAATATTATAAACTAAGATATATCATTTTATGTAACTGATCGTTACCGCTGTAAGATAATCGGTTGGAGGACATTAAAGTACACGTTGGCGGCGTACACGGGCGGATGGTGGGTGACCGCGTGGTACACGTTGGCAGCGGGCGTCTTGGCGCGGTGGTGCGCGTGGTGCGCTAGCTGCGGGTGTGCGTGTGTACCTGCGGCGCGTACACGTTGGCGGCGTACACGGGCGGATGATGGGTGACCGCGTGGTACACGTTGGCAGCGGGCGTCTTGGCGCGGTGGTGCGCGTGGTGCGCTAGCTGCGGGTGTGCGTGTGTACCTGCGGCGCGTACACGTTGGCGGCGTACACGGGCGGATGATGGGTGACCGCGTGGTACACGTTGGCAGCGGGCGTCTTGGCGCGGTGGTGCGCGTGGTGCGCTAGCTGCGGGCGTGCGTGTGTACCTGCGGCGCGTACACGTTGGCGGCGTACACGGGCGGATGATGGGTGACCGCGTGGTACACGTTGGCAGCGGGCGTCTTGGCGCGGTGGTGCGCGTGGTGCGCTAGCTGCGGGTGTGCGTGTGTACCTGCGGCGCGTACACGTTGGCGGCGTACACGGGCGGATGATGGGTGACCGCGTGGTACACGTTGGCAGCGGGCGTCTTGGCGCGGTGGTGCGCGTGGTGCGCTAGCTGCGGGTGTGCGTGTGTACCTGCGGCGCGTACACGTTGGCGGCGTACACGGGCGGATGATGGGTGACCGCGTGGTACACGTTGGCAGCGGGCGTCTTGGCGCGGTGGTGCGCGTGGTGCGCTAGCTGCGGGTGTGCGTGTGTACCTGCGGCGCGTACACGTTGGCGGCGTACACGGGCGGATGATGGGTGACCGCGTGGTACACGTTGGCAGCGGGCGTCTTGGCGCGGTGGTGCGCGTGGTGCGCTAGCTGCGGGTGTGCGTGTGTACCTGCGGCGCGTACACGTTGGCGGCGTACACGGGCGGATGATGGGTGACCGCGTGGTACACGTTGGCAGCGGGCGTCTTGGCGCGGTGGTGCGCGTGGTGCGCTAGCTGCGGGTGTGCGTGTGTACCTGCGGCGCGTACACGTTGGCGGCGTACACGGGCGGATGATGGGTGACCGCGTGGTACACGTTGGCAGCGGGCGTCTTGGCGCGGTGGTGCGCGTGGTGCGCTAGCTGCGGGTGTGCGTGTGTACCTGCGGCGCGTACACGTTGGCGGCGTACACGGGCGGATGATGGGTGACCGCGTGGTACACGTTGGCAGCGGGCGTCTTGGCGCGGTGGTGCGCGTAGTGCGGCGCGGGATGCGCAGGCGCGGGGGGTAGCGCGGCCTCGGACGCAGAGACGGCGAGCTGCTTCATCGACGCGGTGAGCTGCTTCTCCACTGACCAAACATTCACATACATTAGCGAACCAACCTTAAACTAGGAATGACAGAAAAAAACAAGATTGTTTCGTCAATATTGATCAATGTCCTGTTCACGAACGAAACAACCAAGCGGATTTTTAGATAGATAGATACTCTTTATTGCACAACATACAAAACTTAAAAGCTTGGTATACAGAGATACAATGTACAATTTAGGCGGTCTTATCGCTGGGAGCGATCTCTACCAGACAACCTTCAGGTAAAGGACATTAGATAGAAGAGAGGGTGGTGCAATCCTTTTGATTTTATGTGATAGGTGGCATAGGTTTTTTCTTGTATTTTATGTGATAGGTGGCAGACAAACAGACGGATCACCTAATTATAAGCGATTACCGCCGCCCATGGACACCGTAACCACAATATCATTCGATAAATAAATCAGAGTAACAATGTTTGCAAATAAAACACTGAAAAGCACACAAAATAAAATGTACACAACAAAAATGTCCGACCCATTTACCATCACCAGCGTAAAACTCAGGCGAAATGCGTAACATAAGCCCATCTCACTCTAGCACAGCTATTACACCAACAGCGGCATAGTACCGTGCTGCTCTAGCACTGTGCGTCTCGCGAAAACGTCATAAAGTATTCAGACCACGATAAAGATATTTCTACGAATATGGAGACACATGCAAGCGTAAACTGAATTGACCGCTTTTAACCGAAGGATAAGGTCGAAATTGAGTTGCGTATTACTTCGCATATATTTACTATGATCCAAGATTTTGTAAATCTGTTAACAAATTACAATGATGCGGTTTCATTTTTGTTTTCACATCATAATACATAGATTTGAAAAATCAATCGGCGATTTAAGTACCTCATTAAACAAAAAAAAAATCACAACACCCAAAAAGAAAAAAGTAGTTAGAAACGTTAGCTAAAAAAGATTCACACAAAACACGAAATTTACAGCCTCATTTTACACCAAGCATGACAGTCCTATCGCTGAATGTTGACAAGATATTAAAGGTTGGCAGCGCACTTGTGACTCCACCGGTGTCGCGGGTGTCCATGGGCTGTGACAACTGCTTACCACCAGTTGATCTATCAGCCGTCTACTCGTCTGCCACAGATCACACAAAAAAACGTCTAAAATAGTTTTTTTAGATTTTCGCGTTGCATTATAACTATAATGTATCAATACGGGGCTTAACACGATATTTATTATGTGAAACAACATTGTGTACTCACATATTTGGCTCGACGTTTCGGCTACGTTACAGCAGCCGTGGTCACGAGCGGACCACGGCCGTATTGATACATTAAACGTCAAAATGTATCGAAACTTGATTAGCATCTGTCCACATAATCAAAAATGTTGATTACATCAAAATAGCGATGTCGCATCGTGTCGCTCACCTAGATTAGTGGGTCTAATTCAGCGTCGGACTGTAAGGTTGGGTATAAACATGGGCAAATAAAAAACAGCCGTCTCGTACAAATTAGCTTGCTGCGCTGATCGATTTGTATGAAACAGCTGTTTTTTTTTCAATCTTGGTCCTATTGTGAATAATGTCCAGTTTCATGGGTTGAGCTACCACCCGGGAGGTTTTGCGTTATTTAAGATGACGGGTAGGGCACACTAGCGACGCCAAACGATTTTAATTTTTCGCGTACAAAAACGGATCCAACATTTGTTCATGGTTATGTAATAAATAGTATGTGTTTGACGAGAGGTTGTAACACCGAAATTTGGATATACGACCCGTTTGGAATAGTGGTAGTTAACGCTGCCTTTGGTCCAAGGGTTGCGGGTTCGGTCCCCGCACAGTACAAACATTTGTGTGCATGAACATGTCTGTTTGTATTGGTCTGGGTGTCTCCTATGTATTATAAGTATGTATTTACAAAACACAGATGCTTGAGCTACCTATCTCGGAGTCATATCAATGTATGTGATGTTGTGAAATATTTATTATTATTTATTATAATTGTTTAAAATAGATCCGGTTTGGTAGCTAAACATTAAAATCGATTGGCGTCGCTAGTGTGCCCTACCCGTTACCTTAAATTACACATTATACAGCGTGTGTATTTTATACGGGCGAATAATTAATCCAGCTATAATATCTGATCCTACGAATCGTATAAGATAATCATTTCATTAAATTTTGTGGTTAATTAGGTGTAATGATTTTTCTAAAGTGCAACCCAGCAGCAATGTATGCCGTCCAACTTTGTTTGACATGACAAGTGACATGAGTGTCATGACACTCGTATGACGTTTAGATACTTATGTCTACGTTAATTGATGTTATTAACGTTAACTACCAGTGGATGCAATACATTGCGTTGCTCAATTATTTTGTATGAAAAAAAAAGTACCTTAATTTCCTAAAGAAATGTATGTAAACAGGTTCCCTAGGTCCGATAGTAATCGCCATTAAAATATTCGCCCGTATCAAATAAACACGCTGTATACAGTGGGGACATTGTAATGAGTACTCACGCGTAGAGTTAGTGACGGCGGGCTCGGCGGCGGCGGGCTGGCTGGCGGCCGGCGCGCTGTCCGCCGCCGCCGACAGCGACTCGCTCAGCTGCAACATCGTCATCGTCATCGTCAGCCCATTTAAGTCCCCACTGCTGAGGCACGGGCCTCCCTCAATCACATGAGGGGTAATTGCCGTACTCACCACGCTTGGCAGACGGGTTGGCGAGGGTTTTGATATAAATGCAGAGTTTTCCTTCTCTGGGTGCTGGTGATCATGTCAGCAGCTTTACCTTAGTCGCCTTTTACGACACCTCGGTAAGAGTGAGGGTGGCCTATTCTACTCTGCCGGGACCACTAGGCCAACGGCCAGCTGCAACACGCGCCCGATATTACTCGCTATAGCACCGCGCCGGACACGACACCCACGCTTCGCCGCGCGTCCGACCGATCCTACGCCCTCACCTAAACTTGCACACCTCCGACTTTCTTCGCCTCTCCGCCCTGTTCTAGTCCATTCGGGATATGAAGGTGAATAGGACAGTTCTTTTTCTTTTACATTATGTCAGACAAACGAGCAGACGGCTCACCTGATGGTAAGTGAATTACAGTGACACACGGGGCATCACAGATGCGTTGCCGGCTCTTAAGGGAGGAATAAGCTCTTTTCTTGAAGATCACCAGGTCGTATGTGTTCGGAAACACCATCGTTGGTCGCTGATTCGGGGGAAACGGCGTGAGAAGCGCACTGTGGTGGTGTAAAATCCATCCAAGTGATGTGAATGAAATTTGGAATTCTGACGATGTACGATGGTGAAAATTTGTAGCTGGAACAGCCGAACAGCTCCTCTAGTTCTATTTTGACGTTCAAAGTGAGCTCCTTTAATACTTGTACGCTTCGCACACCTTTATATGATAGATGATAGAAGATTGGAATGAAAGTCTCTGATAGAACTGATAGAAAGGTATTGATAAAAGAAGTCTTAAAGTCTAAATGATAGAATGGTAATGAGTACGCGAACGACACGATTGATTGCCGAAGTCACACCGGCTAATTAGCGCAATATGAAGTAAAATGCTGACGCGACAATGTGTACGCGCTTGCCCGTACAATACCTAACCGATACTTTTAAGAATCGAGAATATTTTAATTTTTATCAACATTTTATCTATGACCTTGAACCATCTGGTTATGGAATACCATATGTAAATATTCTAAGTGGTACACACGCAATAAATCACAAATAATTAAGGTTTCGAGACATCAGTTGGGGGACACCGGTGACCGACAAACAAGAAATGTTTATTTGTGTCTGGTTTGATGGCAGTCAATGTGTTAAAGAATATGCATTTTATTCATCTGAAAAATAACAACACTCCCTTGACGTGTCGGAACCACCTTCGTCACCAAAAAAAACTACCAGTTTTTAATCCCTAACGCAATCTATGCGGACATTATGCACGAGACAATAATCGCGATTCGATGGTAAGATGGCCGCCATACCGATTATTGATTTATTGCGATTATTTGTGGAAATACGACGTGTGGTCCCGGCAGAGTAGAATAGGCCACCCTCACTCTTATCGAGGTGTCGTAAAAGGCGACTAAGGTAAAGCTGCTGGCATGATCATCAGCACCCAGAGAAGGAAAACTCTGCATATATATCAAAACCCTCGCCAACCCGTCTACCAAGCGTGGTGAGTATGGCAATTACCCCTCATGTGATTGAGGGAGGCCCGTGCCCCAGCAGTGGGGACTTAAATGGGCTGATGATGATTTGTGGAAATCCTTATACGCAAAAATTCCGATTAGCGAAAGAGTGATGAATGATACGAAATGTTTGAACTGTCCTATTCACCTTCAGATACCGAATGGACTATAGTCTAGTAGTTTAAGTACTAGGCCGAGATCTCGGGGTCTTTCTTGGGTTCGATTCAAAAAGTATATTTCGATTTTTTCTAACATAACTCGGGTTTGTGATCACCAATTCGGCAAGCGTGGTGATTAAGCCTAATCCCATCATAGTAGCGATGAGATGATTTCTATGGTGGAGGCCTTTGCCCTGCAGTGGCTAATACTTGACTTGACAATATTTTTAGATAATGATTTTGAACATGCAGCCGTGGTCCAGTTTGTCTGGTTCCCCTCTAAGGGTTGCGATGGTCAGACGATAGTCGCTTTATTGTAATAACCAGAAATGAATTCTGGATTACGGTCCAAGCTTACCCAGGGCTCCGGAGGGACAGCATCGAGTGTTTCGTTGTGTTATCCGGAGCGACGGGATCAGCTATGGATGTAGCAGAGTCAGAGTAGCACTGTCATTCTAATCAAGCTTTTTACGGACTATAATGCAGTTTACAAGTGTCAGTGTTATTGACACTATCCCAAAAACAAAAAAAAAAGTACAACGCCACAATCTATCAATGTCACTGCAGTGCCTTCTGATCCTTAATCGCACTGAACAGTTGTAATTGATATCTACCCGTTCCTAAGAGCAGCGATCTCGACGCAGTCGGACGACAGACGAACTCGCGTTTGTGTCGGTGTAAAAGCTTACAATCTAAACAATCCTCTATTGCATGGGCCAGTGAGTTCAGATGGCGCGCACTCACCATACTGTTAGTGTTGGGGTACGTGCTAGTGGGCGCTTCAGTCGTGGTCTCGTGGCTCGTGGACACTGGTTGCGTTTCCGGTTGCGACGTTACCTGCTGTAAAAAGCAAGGAAATCGAATGTAAAAATTTGATTGGAAAAGTGAAATTCAAGAAAATAACCAATAATCAGAATTGACATGATAAATTAGAGATTTTTATTATTACGCTCAATGAGCTATGATAGCCTAAGCTAACAATTAAAAACGAATGGTATCGTTAGTTAGGGCTATCCATCGCCTTAAATAGAGATCAGATAATTTTGTACTATTGATAAAAATTAAAAAAAATTGAAAATTATCCTATAATCTGGATTTTTTTTCAATATTCTAAAAACTATCCTATACGTTCGTCAACTTTGTCAATTAAAGCACAGTTAATTATGGAGTAGTAGCATTAATGGTTACTTTGCAAATTAAAAAAAATTTAGTATGGAAAACACAACTTTTTTTTTTTGCTAGAGGCGGATACACGAGCAAGCGAGTCACCCGATGGGAAGTGATCAACGCCGCCCATGAACATTAGCGATCTGTCTGATTCCGCGGTCGTTGAGTTAGTATGTTGGTGTGTTGGTGTGTTGGTGTGTTGGTATATGAGGAGCGGTGCGACCTGCGCCTGCGCGTCGGCGAGCGCGTCGAGCGCGGGCTCGAGCGCGCCGAACTGCACGTCCAGGAACAGCGCGCCGCCCTCGCCGCCCTGTCTGATTCCGCGGTCGTTGAGTTAGTATGTTGGTGTGTTGGTGTGTTGGTGTGTTGGTATATGAGGAGCGGTGCGACCTGCGCCTGCGCGTCGGCGAGCGCGTCGAGCGCGGGCTCGAGCGCGCCGAACTGCACGTCCAGGAACAGCGCGCCGCCCTCGCCGCCCTGTCTGATTCCGCGGTCGTTGAGTTAGTATGTTGGTGTGTTGGTGTGTTGGTGTGTTGGTATATGAGGAGCGGTGCGACCTGCGCCTGCGCGTCGGCGAGCGCGTCGAGCGCGGGCTCGAGCGCGCCGAACTGCACGTCCAGGAACAGCGCGCCGCCCTCGCCGCCCTGTCTGATTCCGCGGTCGTTGAGTTAGTATGTTGGTGTGTTGGTGTGTTGGTGTGTTGGTATATGAGGAGCGGTGCGACCTGCGCCTGCGCGTCGGCGAGCGCGTCGAGCGCGGGCTCGAGCGCGCCGAACTGCACGTCCAGGAACAGCGCGCCGCCCTCGCCGCCCTGTCTGATTCCGCGGTCGTTGAGTTAGTATGTTGGTGTGTTGGTGTGTTGGTGTGTTGGTATATGAGGAGCGGTGCGACCTGCGCCTGCGCGTCGGCGAGCGCGTCGAGCGCGGGCTCGAGCGCGCCGAACTGCACGTCCAGGAACAGCGCGCCGCCCTCGCCGCCCTCGCCGCCGCCCGGCATCTCCACCGCCGACATCGGGATCTGCGCACCACACAACCGACAAGACTCTCCGTCACTTGTACTCACATTCGTTGATAACTTGATCTATAGGCACAACACAGTTTACGAGAGGGGGAACCATTTGTACATAGGAAACATTTGCAGATTACTATTTCTATTTTTATTTATGTAAATTATAATTTTGTTGTAGTGTAAAAAATGTTTTACGTAAAATGCGTGTGTGGTGTGTCATTAATGGTATAATAGTAATGTATCAATACGGGGATTAACACGATATTTATTATGTGTAACAACATTGTGTATTCACATATTTGGCTCGACGTTTCGGCTACGTTACAGCAGCCGTAGTCACGAGCGGACTGACTGGTATAATAGTGTTTCTTTCTTTTAATTTGTTTAAAAATATATTTATGTTTATGTTTCATATTACTCAGTTGATGCGATGTTGGTAATATGAGTTTTTCCTTGTCTTAAATTTTATTTTGGGCTATTTGCTTCTCGAGTTTTGTATAGTTGTGGGTGTTTTTAGCAAATTACCCTCTTCACCTGTCTCACAGTCCTCACAATAAGATTGATCTAAATAGCAAATATTTAAAGACACAGTGAACATCCTATCTTTGGCTGTCAATGAAGTCAAATGTCTTTTGATACTTGACTTAATACGCTAATTGTTTCGTGCATTAACGTAACACATATAATTATCAACATCAGCCCGGTAGCATCCACTGCTGAATATAAGCCTCCTTCACTTTAAGCCAATGTACCCGGTACTGAGCTGCTCGGATCAATGTAATCCCACGATTTTGGTGATATCATCGGCCTAAAGTGACACTGGACAACCCGTATTTCGTCTGCCGGTTCTAGGACACCATTCGGTCAGTGCCCCACCTAATTCCATTTCAGTTCCATCATGTTTGATCCGACGTCTCGGACTTCAGTCATGCAACAGATTTCAGAGTTCCGGACTTGCTCTTGGGAGTGTGATGGCTAACATTTTTCTCTCCATGACCCTTTGTGCAACTCTAATTTTCACATATTACATTTAAAATTAACCAATCACCTTGTAGATAGACCTGTGTCGTATAGTACTGGTACAGAGAATAAAAAGATTCGTCTCCGTAAGATACATTTTCGCTTACACGGCAATAATCAGTTATACCAACATACGTTTTAAAAAGATCTGCCAACCTTCTTTAAATTTTCTTTACATCAAAGCATGCAAATCTGAACTTTCTGATTTATTTATTTTATTTGCATTACATATGACTATATGACTAGGAGTGTGTTCGGGCACAATCGGCTCGGCGTCGGACCAGCGGCGGTGGGCCCCGGACTTCGACCTTACCAACGGTGGACCACGCACGACACGGTATATATCTCAATTCAATAATTATTCTACGTACAAATCAAGCCTTTTCATTCATCTCCGAGATTAGGATCCCAATCAGTATGCATCTAACAGTTAAGCATAATTTTCTGTGCAACAGGTATTACTCTGACAATTTTACGAAAGGTTACATCAAAGCAAACAAAACTGAACTTTCTGATCTAACAGTAAAGCATAATTTTCTGTGCAACAGGTATTACTCTGACAAATTTACGAAAGGTAATTTGTTTTTTTTTTTATTTATTTGGCCCCACAACAATGAGTACACTGTTACATGAAAAACATACACGACTAATTTAAAATTAAGTGTCGCATTACTTAAAGAAGAGCATAACATGCACTAATATATAACAAAATTAACGCCCCGCATTATAAAAGAATAAGAATAAGAATAAGAAATAATTTATTGACCACAACACATTACATACAATTCTGAATAAGGACAAAACATTATGAAGTTGTGGCCAACAAGGTTCAGCCTCAGCTTGTGCTACAACAACCGCTAAGCAGCCGCTGCAGCGCTGATTTTCAGGCTGAACCTTCGAGCGACGACTCATAATAAAACATACAACATGAAAAAAAAAAATACTGACAATATTAATAGAAAACGGAAAAACATCTATAACGTGAACATAAATAACAAGACGCATACATACAGATCCAATAAATAAAAAAAAAAATGCAACATTAATATAAATAAATTGATATAAACCGGTACATATTAGGTAAAACTAACGCCCCGCATCTCAGTGTCAGAATATTTTATTTAGAATATTGAGAAAAAAATAAAAAAACATAGCATATTCATAGCATATCAAACGAATCAATTTGAAAACTGACGATCGTTTTCGTCGTTTGAGTGTACATTATCGTCACGTCCCCAATCGAGCAAGGCCACGCTGGTTAATAAGTAGGTTACCTTGGATGGCGGCGGCACGCGCGCGCGCGCCGGCTTACGCTGCGCCGCGGCGTCCAGCGCGCCGTACGCCGCGTACGCCGGCGCCTCGTGCCGCGCCGACGCCGCCGTCAGCTGCCGACCACATACAAACATTTGCTTTTTATATTTCATCATCATCATCATCATCATCATCATCATCATCAGCAACCCACACTCGTCTACTGCTGGACATAGGTCTCCCCTAATTTTATTTTATTTTATTTTATTCGGAAGACCAACAGCTGTCTTAATACAGTAGCAATTACAATGAATGTCTTAAAGCTAATAACAGGTCTTCACTGATAGAAATAAAGTAAGTAAAAGTTTTAACATGCGAAGATCACGGAAAGCAACAGATCAAGTTGGCCATGATACGTAAAAATAAATTTAACAACACTATTACATACTGTTGCCGTTATTGGCGGCTTCCGCAGCCGCAGAACAGAACGAATACCTATGTAGGTAGGTACTATGCCAAATTTCCTCAACAAATGAAAACTAATGCACGCCATTGCTCCCGATTTTCGGCCACTCTCATCAAGCCCACACCAGCCAGCCTTCGAATGTCATCATCCCATCTTGTCGCAGGGCGTCCTACACTACGCTTACCGAGTCGCGGTCTCCACTCAAGGACTTTACGGCTCCAACGGCTGTCAGTTCTGCGGCTAATATGACCAGCCCACTGCCACTTCAGTTTGCTAATTCGGTTGGCTATGTCGGTGACTCTGGTTCTCTGTCGGATTACATCATTTCTGATGCGGTCCTCCAGAGATACTCCGAGCATAGCCCTTTCTTATAGCTCTTTGAGCGACTTTGAACCGGTGGACTAGTCCAGCCGTGAGTTTTTATATTTATAAACAAATTATTCTTTCATTTTATATTTGCCGCGCTCAACACCGTCGATAATGAAGTACGACGCCGCCGATGGAGTGCTGCAGCGCTGTTTTACCGGCACTGTGATGAGTGACATTTATGGCGACTCATCACAGTGTATGTTAGTTCACTTTAACTACTGATCAATAAATCAGCCCTTAAAGAGTGCTGCCATACAACAATTCTGATCGTGGGAGAACCACGCTTCGGCCGGAGTAATACCACGGCCTCACAGAAAACCGGCGTGAAGCAGCACTGTGCTGTGTTTCGCTGCGTGAATGAGGGTACCGGAGGCCCAATCCGGGGAAAAGGGGGTTTAAAGATTGGCAGCGCACTTGGGTACTTGTCCATGGGCGGCGTCAATCACTTACCATCTGGTGATCCGTCTGCTCGTCTTCCACCTATTATATAAAAAAACTGACTGCCTCGGTGACGCAGTGGTTAGTGGGTCGCACTTTAAAGCGACGGCTGCGCAAGAGGTCCCGGGTTCGATCCCCGGGTCGGACCAAAAATTTGTACCTAAGTTTTCGGTAAGAAATTCTTAGTTCTTAGCAGCCCGGAATCTGGAAATTGGTCCTGCGCCCAATCCCTCTCTGGTCGTGTCACAGTAGTGTCCCATCGGAATATGAGGCTAAGGGAATAGAGAGTGCACTAGTGTTTGCGCACACACTTGAGCACTATAATATATCCTGCGTACGTGGCTGATCGTTGAGATTGGCCGCCGTAGCCGTAATCGGTTGGAGGATTATTACATAAAAAAAAAGAAAAGTGATGTTACCTGTTCGAGGTATTGCGTTTGCGCCGCGGACAGACTGCCGGACATGCCCATAGGTTGGTGGTGGTGGTACAGCTCCGCCGGCTGGCTCGTTGCTGTCGCCTGTAAAGTTAAACAAATCAATGTCAGACAACGTCACATACATTAAGCGTAAGGGATCGTTCAAACCAAACGTATTGTCCGCCACTGACACTTCACACTGGGGTGGACAACCCACCACCTCGCATGGCCATACCAACACTATGGTTATACTGGCCGAATCGTGGGAGATGTGCGCGGATATTGCGTGTCCTTGGGACTATTGCACTCCACCGCGCACAATTCTTGACTCGCTACAAGTTATTAATCTATGTCCTTGTCCCTAATTATGCGTTTCTCCCCCTTCTGGGGCCGCTGACGCCACATCACAGGTGGCGCCCTCTAGCGCCGAGCAGTCCGGGTGGTTTCTCCGTCTGGGGTGGACAGTGAGAATACTCACATTCTCACTGTCCACCCCAGTGTGAACGTCGACTCAATTTGTAGTTCGCGTTCTCACCAAGCCGACAATACGCTATAGCGTACGCGGCGCGCTATTCGGCAACTGCGTCCGCGTAGCCAATCCGCGTCCGCCGCGCACAGAAGCGTAGTAAAATAATCGGCCACTGAGAGTCGGCGACAACCGACGACGTAATAACGTATAGTCAGTTCGGTGTGAACGACAAGTTCAATATATATGGAAAATTAATAAACAACGTAACGCGCGCTCACAGTCAGCGGCCGACAATACGTTTGGTATGAACGATGCCTAAAACAGTTGATATGGGTATCAGAATGGCTATGTGGTGGTGGCAGAGTAGAATAGGCCACCCTCACTCTTACCGAGGTGTCGTAAAAGGCGACTAACTGCTGGCATGATCATCAGCGCCCAGAGAAGGAAAACTCTGCATTTATATCAAAACCCTCGCCAACCCGTCTGCCAAGCGTGGTGAGTATGGCAATTACCCCTCATGTGATTGAGGGAGGCCCGTGCCCCAGCAGTGGGGACTTAAATGGGCTGATGATGAGGGCTGATGATGGGTATCAGAATCAACGAAAAAATTACAAAATGGTCAGAAGGGACACTATCAAAAAGCTTTCGGTGCTTTTAATCATTGCCCATTTGTTGGTTGGTATTATGTGACGATTTCTATTCTCCAGATACATCTTATACACGTGAATCGCCTAGTTCAATTTTAGTTAGGTGGATTTATACAAATCTGCTATGGCAGTTTTTTAGAGTTTTGAATTTTTCCTTTTATGGGTGATTGGAGATAACGTTTTTGGCAGATCTTGAGCTTGGTTTTTGGAGATTGGGGTTTGAGCACCGTAGCTGAGAAATGGTAGAATACATACATGTCAACTTTGTAATGTAGATCTTTTCCATATGGCAACAATTTGTGATAGCAACACTGGTCAATAGTTGAAGAAGAATATTGCTGTATTTCAACTATATTTATCATTCTGTAGTGCATCTTCATTTAATGTTTCATTTGTAGTGATTTTTCACCTGTGGCAGGTGCGGCGGCGGGTGGTGCAGGGCGGGCGCGTGTACCTGTGGCAGGTGCGGCGGCGGGTGGTGCAGGGCGGGCGCGTGTACCTGTGGCAGGTGCGGCGGCGGGTGGTGCAGGGCGGGCGCGTGTACCTGTGGCAGGTGCGGCGGCGGGTGGTGCAGGGCGGGCGCGTGTACCTGTGGCAGGTGCGGCGGCGGGTGGTGCAGGGCGGGCGCGTGTACCTGTGGCAGGTGCGGCGGCGGGTGGTGCAGGGCGGGCGCGTGTACCTGTGGCAGTGCGGCGGCGGGTGGTGCAGGGCGGGCGCGTGTACCTGTGGCAGGTGCGGCGGCGGGTGGTGCAGGGCGGGCGCGTGTACCTGTGGCAGGTGCGGCGGGGGTGGTGCAGGGCGGGCGCGTGTACCTGTGGCAGGTGCGGCGGCGGGTGGTTGCAGGGCGGGCGCGTGTACCTGTTGGCAGGTGCGGCGGCGGGTGGTGCAGGGCGGCGCGTGTACCTGTGGCAGTGCGGCGGCGGGTGGTTGCAGGGCGGGCGCGTGTACCTGTGGCAGTGCGGCGGCGGTGGTGCAGGGCGGGCGCGTTGTAACCTGTGGCAGGTGCGGCGGCGGGTGGTGCAGGGCGGGCGCGTGTACCTGTGGCAGGTGCGGCGGCGGGTGGTGCAGGGCGGGCGCGTGTACCTGTGGCAGGTGCGGCGGCGGGTGGTGCAGGGCGGGCGCGTGTACCTGTGGCAGGTGCGGCGGCGGGTGGTGCAGGGCGGGCGCGGCGCTGGCGCCGGGGCCCGTCGCGCCGGGCGACTGCCGGCTGCCCGAGCTCATCGCCTGGGAGACGACACAACCTTACATTAATACACCAATAAAAAACATAGATACACTTTATTGCACAAAATTTACAGATCTTAATCTATGGTATTATCATCATCATCATCAGCCCATTTAAGTCCCCACTGCTGGGGCACGGGCCTCTCTCAATAACATGAGGGGTAATTGCCATACTCACCACGCTTGGCAGACGGGTTGGCGAGGGTTTTGATATAAATGTTAGCCGTGTGGTCCCCGGCAGAGTAGAATAGGCCACCCTCACTCTTACCGAGGTGTCGTAAAAGGCGACTAAGGTAAAGCTGCTGGCATGATCATCAGCACCCAGAGATGGAAAACTCTGCATTTATGGTATTATACTAAAACAATATCTAATAATAATAATAATAAGAAAGCCGCGATTCTCAACACCTGCAGTTCGGAAGTTCCTTCAGGACGATAGTTCAACAACAAATCGTTCTACCTTGGACACTGGGCCTCACTTGGTTGTGGGCTCAGTCTAATCCGAAATATTTAAAAAAATATTTCAAGAAATAAAATGTTTAAAACCTTAATAATATATATATAATTCTCCTCGCCAACCCGTCTGCCAAGCGTGGTGAGTATGGCAATTACCCCTCATGTGATTGAGGGAGGCCCGTGCCCCAGCAGTGGGGACTTAAATGGGCTGATGATGATGAATAATATATATAGATCTTTTTCCATATGGCAACAATTGTGATAGCAACACTGGTCAATAGTTGAAGAAGAATATTGCTGTATTCAATATAGTTTATCATTCTGTAGTGCATCTTCATTTAATGTTCATTTGTAGTGATTTTTCACCTGTGGCAGGTGCGGCGGCGGTGGTGCAGGGCGGCGCGTGTACCTGTGCAGGTGCGGCGGCGGGTGGTGCAGGGCGGGCGCGTGTACCTGTGGCAGGTGCGGCGCGGGTGGTGCAGGGCGGGCGCGTGTACTGTGGCAGGTGCGGCGGCGGGTGGTGCAGGGCGGCGCGTGTACCTGTGGCAGGTGCGGCGGCGGGTTGGTGCAGGGCGGCGCGTGTACCTGTGGCAGGTGCGGCGGCGGGTGGTTGCAGGGCGGGCGCGTGTAACTGTGGCAGGTGCGGCGGCGGGTGGTTGCAGGGCGGGCGCGTGTACCGTGGCAGGTGCGGCGGCGGGTGGTGAAGGGCGGGCGCGTGTAACTGTGGCAGGTGCGGCGGCGGGTGGTGCAGGGCGGGCGCGTGTACCTGTGGCAGGTGCGGCGGCGGGTGGTGCAGGGCGGGCGCGTGTACCTGTGGCAGGTGCGGCGGCGGGTGGTGCAGGTCGGGCGCGTGTACCTGTGGCAGGTGCGGCGGCGGGTGGTGCAGGGCGGGCGCGGCGCTGGCGCCGGGAACCGTCGCGCCGGGCGACTGCCGGCTGCCCGAGCTCATCGCCTGGGAGACGACACAACCTTACATTAATACACCAATAAAAAAAACATAGATACACTTTATTGCACAAAATTTACAGATCTTACTCTATGGTATTATCATCATCATCATCAGCCCATTTAAGTCCCCACTGCTGGGGCACGGGCCTCTCTCAATAACATGAGGGGTAATTGCCATACTCACCACGCTTGGCAGACGGGTTTGGCGAGGGTTTTGATATAAATGTTAGCCGTGTGGTCCCCGGCAGAGTAGAATAGGCCACCCTCACTCTTACCGAGGTGTCGTAAAAGGCGACTAAGGTAAAGCTGCTGGCATGATCATCAGCACCCAGAGATGGAAAACTCTGCATTTATGGTATTATACTAAAACAATATCTAATAATAATAATAATAAGAAAGCCGCGATTCTCAACACCTGCAGTTCGGAAGTTCCTTCAGGACGATAGTTCAACAACAAATCGTTCTACCTTGGACACTGGGCCTCACTTGGTTGTGGGCTCAGTCTAATCCGAAATATTTAAAAAAATATTTCAAGAAATAAAATGTTTAAACCTTAATAATAATATATATAATTCTCCTCGCCAACCCGTCTGCCAAGCGTGGTGAGTATGGCAATTACCCCTCATGTGATTGAGGGAGGCCCGTGCCCCAGCAGTGGGGACTTAAATGGGCTGATGATGATGAATAATATATATAAAATATCTCCAAAAGTGTATAATTTACACCACTATAGCCGCACGTTACTTGTAAATATTATTAATGAATATTTTAAGATCTATGGTTTGCTGTTTTAAATAGTAGACATTTTTATTTAGTCTCATTGTTATTCTGTTTTATGTACCAATAAATAAATAAATACAGGGTGTCTCTGTGAACATTTAACATCCCTTTAAGGTGACGAACGGGTAGGGCAGGCACACTTGCTGCGCCAATCGATTTTATTTTTTAGCTACAAAGGACCGATTTCACCGTTGAAATTGAACGCGATCAATTCACTTGAACTCGATCTACGCGCTAAACTGAGTTCCGTTCCTTTGTTTTCGCTCGCATTGATCGCGTTTAAGCGTTGATCGCGTTCAATTTCGACGGTGAAATCGGGCTTAAACCGGATCTATTTTAAACAATTGGGTCGGTTTTTGTACGCGAAAAATGGATTCGGGACTCTGATCCCGTTAGTCTCGAGCGTGTCCCAGGCCTCAGTAGGCGCTCGAAGCGCACTTTGCTACGAGCCATTCTGTGGAAAGTCCTGCAGGAACCCTTGCCCACGAAGACACAACGCGATTGCGATGCGGGCGCCGCCCAGTGGAGGCTTTGCTAAAAGGGGAGGTCCGAGCTGCCCGGAGGGCTTTCAGCCTCCTAGTTGAGAAATGCCGTATAGCCCCATAGCCCTGAATGCCGGGAACAGCCGCAATGGTTTGAGTCGGTAGGCCAATTGACCAGCCTCACATTAGGTGAAGCACCAGTCATGGGAGAGCCCGACACTACCCGTCCGTCTCCCAGCGGACGGGCGTGCATAAAGCGCCGCTGAGAGGCAGTGACGTCAGCCTATTGCTTGCACGCCGGGTTGGCGGCATTTCAATTGCAACCAAAAAAAGGCCTCTATAGGCGCATACTCACATCGATAAGCGAGTGATGGTGGTGCGTGTTGTGGTAGGTGTAGGTGGGTATGTGTCCCTCGCTGGGCCCGTTGGTCTCGGGCGTGTCCCAGTCCTCAGCAGGCGCGGCCTCAGCCTCCAGGGCCGCCGCCGCCGCGCTTGGTGTGAACACCTGTAAGAAACCAAATCATTCATCAAACACGCGATACTTTGGGTTGCTATATAACTTCTGGGATCTAAATTATTATCTCGTCGTATTATCAACAATGGGGGGCTCGTTGTATCATTTACCCCAGTGGCATACCAGGGGGGTTACCCCAGCGGCATGTCCTGTCGAAATATGAGACAATACGAGACATGTACTGACTAAATACGGGGCAGGATGATCAAATACTGGACATATAGCATCCCTACCTAACTATATTCAGCTCAATCTCAGTGAATATGGGCAACCCACATTCGACGAGTAATACCACGGCCTCACTGGAAACCGACTTGAAACAGCGCTTCAGTTTTTCGCCGTATCAGTGAGGGTAATGGACAACATTTCATATTTTTAACATGTCCATATTGTTTTTTATATGAAAATAGACATAAAATGAACAGACCCATATTTTTTCTTTTTTCAAAATTTGTCCATTTTCATACATAGAATAATTATTGAAATTCTTTATATTCTAAATAGACGTAAGCGCCAAATGACGTCATCGGACGGCTGAATACAGCGATATTCCTTTGCTTATCATTATTTTAATAAAAAAAAGGTATTACTGTCAAAGGTTAATAATACTAGTGTCAACATTGTCAACGTCATTCATTCATTCAACGTTGACAAGTTCTTTTTTTTGATGTCATGGGTTTGGCATTTCGTAAATTTAAAACTATAATGTGCTAGGCAAAGAAATATTTTACATTCTGCCGTCCGATGACGTCATCTTACGTTTTTTAGTTTTTAATTTTTTTCTCAGTAAATAAGCAATATAAAAAAATAATAAATATATATTCGCGCAGCGGAAAAGTAAATAAAGAAATGGTATTTTTTGTTTCAGAGCTTAGCAATTTTGAAATGTTGTCCATTCGGGAGGAAGTAAAAAAAATTCGCAGCACACTTGTGACTCAACTGTAGATGCAGGCGACCATGGGCGATGGCAATCGCTTACCATCAAACAGGCGATCAATTTGCTCGTCTGCCACATATCACATAAAAAAATAAGAATGTGTAACTTCAGAACAGGATGTTGTAGGTTCGAATCTGACTTCCCAACCCGCTTAAACTTCTCTTCCGCACTTAATTAAACTTTCGCAAAGCATTATACCAATAATAGATGTAGCCGGGACTAGGCGCGATGAATTCAAACAAGTACTGTTATTTACTCATTGTTAATTCGATTTAAATGTGGGTTAGTCAACTGTGGAAATCAGTTGGAGTCACAGTAGTAAAAGTCATTAAAAAATATATGAGGGATTATGAGAGAATGAAACGGAATGTAAAATGAGCAGAATGGAACAAAGAACGAATGAGTGAGGTGATTCGACGAGTTTGAACACGGCGCCAGACGACATAAATAAATAAATAAAAATTGGTTTATTGCATTGCTTAAACGTACATTATAAAGATACTAGACTAGTGACATAATACGATATTACTTGTAATTTCTTATCAAAATTTTCACGGTGGAATCCTGTTTCACTCTATTCCCATATAATTTCAGTAAAGCGACTCCATCATTTCTGACTGTGAGATGTATAAACTCATCGCGTTAAGTCCCGGTTACATCTATTACAAGTGAAGTGGGACTTACTACTTCTGTTCGCTCCATTACCTTGGTGTCTGAGAGAGATCCGGACCACTCCTCATTGTCCCAGTCTTCTGTGGTGGGGAACGGGTCGCCCATGTTACCACCTGAAAAAAAAATGCAATTGTTTCATATTATAAATGCTTTTTACTAGGTATCTAAAAATTTTGTTTTTTTCTCAAAATGTGTCATAAAATCTTAAAACGTTCATAGAAAAAATTATAACACATCCAAAAGAATAGTATTAACGGAGTTATATAATAACAATAACTATTTCACCTTCTGCCTCTTACGCCAAAGGTCGTGGGTTCGATCCCCACCCTGGACAAACATTCGTGCGATGAACACTTGTGTTTGTTCAGTGTCTGGGTGTAATATATGTATTTAAGTATATATTTGTGTTCCTCTGTTGTCTGATATCTGTAACACAAGTGCTTAAGCTACTTAGTATGGAATCAGGTCAACGTATGACATGTTGTGAGAATTAATATTTCACAACATCATACACATTGATCCGACTTCGAGATAGGTACCTCAAGCACCTGTGTTGCGGATATCAGATTCAACAGTGGGATTATATACAAATAATACTTTTCTTTTGTATATATATACTTATAGTACATAGAAAACACCCCAACCAATACAAACAGACATGTTCATGTTTACAAATGTTTGTACTGTATGGGGATCGAACCCGCAATCCTAGGACCAATGGCAGTATTCACTATCACTGTTCCAAATGGATTGTCGTTTGTTGGTAAAGATGACTAAAACCATAATTTATATAGTAATTTTGTCGGGAACTCTGGAGTTGCTTACGAAGATTGCTTGCACGCGTTTCAAACTAAAAAACTTCATTTCGTGTTCAGACTGAACTCGAACCGACATCTTCCACAATCTAGGTATTGTAAATATATCTACAATATTCATGTGACTTTTTTTATGTGATAGGTGGCCGATGAGCAGACGGATCGCTGATCGATTGCCGACGCCCATAGACACCCGCGACACCAGAGTCACGAGTGCAATGCCTTTAAACCCCCCTTTCCCCCGTATTGGACCTCCGGTACTCTCACTCACGCAGCGAAACATAGCACAATGCTGCTTCACGTTGATTTTCTGTGAGGCCGTGGTTTCACTTCGGTCGAGCCGGTTCATTTTCTTGAAGTGTGGCTCTCCCACGGTCAATTCTGACTCACTTAGGGGCCTTTAAGAAATCATTGGTACTTAGTTATGTACGCCCATGACTAGGGGCCTTCTGTTGCTCATAAAGTTGTGACAGGGGTCAGTTACAGCCTGCATGCACTGTGATGTCTTCTTACCGAACAGCTGTAATTTATCTGGAGCCCAATTCTCGGGCTCGTGACATTTTACATACATTATATTTATTACACTATACAATACACAGGACGTATTTGTGAACATTTACATCCGACGATTCTGAACAACATTTGTTTTATGACTTTTGGAAATACGCCTAAAAAAAATTTCAACTTCTCATACAAAATTGGTTACGTGACTTGGTCATTTTGTATGGGGAGCCGAAAAAATTTTCGACTAATATCTAAAAGTCGTAGAATAAATGTTGTTCAGAATGGTTGGTATCTATGGACATTTACATCCCTTTAATCACGTAAAGGGATGTAAATGTCCACAGATACACCCTGTATATCACTAAAACATATTTTTGTGACATCCGTCATGTTTTCAAAATGTCACGAGCACGCGAAATGGCCTCCTGAGGCCTTACCATGAGTTTGTAATACTATCCTCGTTATCCAAAACTATTTCTCTGTCTCTTTCATATGCACCACAATGAAAGGGACAAAGCGATAGTTTCCGATAGCGAGAAATCACGGTAAGGGTACAGAAGCTCAATTCTCGAGCTTGTAATACTTTGAGAACATGGCGGATATCATTCGAAAACCATACAAAAAAACTATGTTTTGGTGATATATGTCGTATGAAAATAAATGTCATGAGCCCGAGAATTGGGCTCCTGATCTCATTCAACGAATCAACGATTGGCGGCATATATCGCGCGCACGTACGTACTATCGACACCTCATGTCGAGAATCTCACACTTACATAATACCATACCGTCATAACGTGCAGTCACCACTCCGCGAAGCCTGTGAAGCTCCCAGGAAGCTTCTGCGCTGCTGAGCGAAGTTAGGCTGGCTAGAAGAGCCAGGACCCAACACGCACAATGGACCAAATGAGAGTCTAAGTGCAGTAAAAGGACAACCCACCACCTCCCATGGCCATACCAACACTATGGTTATACTGGCCGAATCGTGGGAGATGTGCGCGGATATTGCGTGTCCTTGGGACTATTGCACTCCACCGCGCACAATTCTTGACTCCCTACAAGTTATTAATCTATGTCCTTGTCCCTAATGGACAACATTTCAAATTTTTAACATGTCCATATTGTTTTTTTATATGAAAGTAGACATAAAATGAACAGACCCATATTTTTTCTTTTTTCAAAATTTGTCCATTTTCATGCATAAAATAATTATTGAAATTCTTTTTATTCTAAATAGACGTAAGCGCCAAATGACGTCATCGGACGGCTGAATACAGCGATATTCCTTTGCTTATCATTGTTTTAATAAAAAAAAAGGTACTACTGTCAAAGGTAAATAATACTAGTGTCAACATTGTCAACGTCATTCATACATTCAACGTTGACAAGTTGTCTTTTTTTTTGACAGTTACATGTCATGAGTTTGGCATTACGTAAATTTAAAACTATAATGTGCTAAGCAAAGAAATATTTTACATTCTGCCGTCCGATGACGTCATCTTACGTTTTTTAGTTTTTAATTTTTTTCTCAGTAAATAAGCAATATAAAAAATTAATAAATATATATTCGAGCAGCGGAAAAGTAAACAAAGAATTGGTATTTTTTGTTTCAGAGCTTAGCAATTTTGAAATGTTGTCCATTCTTGACTTCCTACAAGTTATTAATCTATGTCCTTGTCCCTAATACGGTATTTGACTATTTTATTTTTATTTTTGTAATCAAAAGACCTCTCAATAATAGAAACATCGTTGAAAGAATTACTTGATTCTCATTTAAACTACCTAAGATATCACAACTTTAAAATCACATTATTTTGGGCAAACCTAAAACGCTCCATACAAATGGCTACGAAGATGTGACGTCACACCTAAGTATTTTGTATGCATTTCATTTGAATTTTGTATGGTAGCTAAATCAAATGTTTCGTTTATGTCAATGGTTCTTTTTATAAAAGTTGGTGCAAATTGTATGGGTTATTCAATGGTATAATTATTTTTTAATAATTTCATACTTTTAAAATGGACTTGCCCACGAATCTTTGAATGACCATAAAACCGGCTAGACGTAAAATTTTTAATTGAGAATTTTTGCTATTGGCACATATCTACCTATATTTTGATAAAATATTTATATTTTGTAAAATCTCGAGCTTAGTCAAATACCCTATTATTTACCTTTGACAGTAGTACCTTTTTTTTATTAAAACAATGATAAGCAAAGGAATATCGCTGATTCAGCCGTCCGATAACGTCATTTGGCGCTTACGTCTATTTAGAATAAAAAGAATTTCAATAATTATTTTATGCATGAAAATGGACAAATTTTGAAAAAAGAAAAAATATGGGTCTGTTCATTTTATGTCTACTTTCATATAAAAAACAATATGGACATGTTAAAAAATTGAAATGTTGTCCATTATGAGTGCGGAAAGAGGAGTCCAGTTTACATTATACAACGTGCAGCCACTCACCCTGTTCATTGGTATCGGCCCAGTCGTGGTCCCCGCGGGGATGGCGCAGCGCGCGGCCCGGCGCCCCCCTGCGCGCCCCCCGCGCGCCCCCGCGGCCGCCGCGCGCTCCGCCCCCGCGCGCCGCGCCGCCGCCGCGCCCTCCGCGCGCCGCGCCGCCCGCCCCGCGCCCGCCCTCGCCCTCGCCGCGCCCTGCCGCCCGCAACACACAACATTACAACTAAACATACTAATTAATCGATATTTCACAACATCACATACGTAGATCTGACTCCGAGATAGGTAGCTCAAGCACCTGTGTGACGGATATCAGAATCAACAGTAGGATTACAAATACAACCTGTGCGGATAAAGAATGGGATCAGAAATGGCGGCGCATCTATTCACTTCTCGCTCGCATACTATTTGTGTCTATACTCGCACCCGGGTGCGATCTATAATCCCACTGTTGATTCTGATGTTCGTAACACAGGTGCTTGAGCTACCTATCTCGGAGTCACGAGAAACTTACTTATAATAAACATACTTATAATAAATAGAGAATGCCCACCACCAATACAAACAGATATCGCTGCTTTAGATCAAAAGGGTCACAAATCAAAATTTACCAAATAATAACCTTTTTATTAAAAAATGACGGAAAAATCACCCATATTTTTACCCGACTACGGCAAAGCAAAAGGAGGGTTATGATTTTGACAGGCTATGTATGTATGTATGTATGTATGTATGTATGTATGTTCATCTGTTTCCACGTAACTTCTTAACTACTTATCAGAATTCGACAAATGACATATCATTATAAGCGTCTTGATCGTCCGCTGGTTATAGGCTATATGAAGTTTCACAAAATCTAATGTGGCGCCCTCTAGCGGACAAAACATACAGAGTAAAAAAATAAAGTTATGATAAATATGCCGTGTTTGGTATCATTTGAAAGCGCTTGACTTGTACATTTTGAATATATATATATTACTAGCACTTGGACACCAAAATAGTACAAATAAAATAAAAGTAAAAAAACTAAAACCCAACTACGACAAAAAACAAGCCTTCGTTGTCAATTTATGCAATATTCACTATGTAGAGATAAAATTTCGTGTTTGGAAATCCGCAGTCACACGTTGTCAAAGGGTAGTATATTTAACGTGTGACTACGCCTTTCCAAACATGAAATTTTATCTCTACATAGTGAATATTGCATAAATTGACAACGAAGGCTTGTTTTTTATCGTAGTTGGGTTTTAGTTTTTTTACTTTTATTTTATTAAGTAAATAACACACTTAAAAATTTCATCTCGTGTTCAGGCGGGACTCGAACCCAAATTTCGTCGATTTAGTAACGCGTTCAGTGGTATAATTGGTAGTACATTCACCCGGATTGTGGAAGGTGTGGGTTCGAGTCCCGCCTAAACACGATAATTATTTATATTTATTTTTATTTTAAATAGCTGTAATAATTACTCACAGACTGATTGTAATTCCTGCCAAAAACGAAATAAAAGTACTTTATTACCTATAAGTATTTTACTTTTAAAATTCCTTAAAAATATAATATCCGTAACCGAAACTAACGGATAATCCGAAATAATTTATTATCCGTATCCGTAACCGTATCCGGTATAATAATCATTCCTATATCCGTATCCAATCCGTAACCGAAATTCCATATCCATAACATCCCTAATATATAGTGTCGTCCTTGCGAATTCACTCAGGGGACAACAGAATATGTCCGCGAGTTCCGATACCGCGTTAATAGTGCGCATGGCGCGACAGCAGGTTGGTGCGCGCGCGCGGCACCGCCAGCAGCGGCGGTCGTCGCCGGCGCTCCGCGTACCGGTCAGGCACACTGAGGTTTAAGTGCTCCAGTAGTTCTGCGTTGTGTATTCACAACATCACATACAACCTTGCGGGTAAAGAATGGGATCAGAAATGGCGGCGCATCTATTCACTTCTCGCTATTTGCGTCTATACTCGCGCCCCACGAGTGCGAGTATAGACGCAAATAGTGTGCGTGCGAGAAGTGAATAGATGCGCCGCCATTTCTGAGTGCTGAGTACGAGTACACAAATGTATTCGAGTAACTTTACTATCGCGTTAATCGAGCTAACGTCAAACGCATCGAGTATCGAAAATATCCGAGTACGAGTTACAATTCAAGCTTACTACTCGAACAACGTTTGCTCACCGTGAGTGGTGAGCGGTATTTTTTGTTATGTTGGTATCACGTCAGCTTGTGTAAATAAGCCAACCATATTTGGAAGTACATTTTGTCTTTTCTAGCATAAGGAAAGTAGCTGTCTATTAAAATTTGCAGAGTAATAATCATGCAAATGTCAAACTTAATTAAAACAAACAAACTTTCTTGTAGACTGTTTTGGTGTTTTCTTTATTAAGTAGTTTGTGGTTAAAAGTTTTAGCAAAAAGTGCATTACGATGAAGACAAGTGCGGCTCAATTTGAACTAATGATTACTTTTATGGAGCAGTAAGTGATTTTTAATATTGCAGCTACTTAAATAAGTACTTAATAAAAAGTTTTTTTTGCTGTGGAATTTCTTTACTTAACTTAAAAGTGTAACTTTCAGCAATAAGTAATTAAAATGTATATCTAATACTACTTCTAAAATAAGGTAATGCTTGTTTTATTGTTATACCTGTTAAAAAGTTTAATTGCATTTACCTACTTTTAAAGGCATGGGGACCTCAGCAAGCCATCCTCCGATGCTAATGGCAAATTGAGGACTTTGAGAAGATGGGAACAACTAACCCATACACTAAATAGTGATGGAAGTGGTGATACCAAGACCACAGATAAATGGAAAAAGGTTTGTGAACTTTCTGATCTTACCTTCATTTGGTATGTTTTGCATGGTTGAAAAGGCAGGGCTAATGGTTAAAAAATCTTTATATTGTGCTAATGGTTTAAGGTGTGGAGTGATTACAAAAATAACACAAAAAAAAGGCTGCTCGAATCCACAGAGCAGCTAGAGCTACCAATGGTGGTCCAACTGATCTTTGCAAACTATCAGATTTAGAACAAAGATACTTCTAAAATCTTGTAATTGGTATGAGAATTACTTAACATTTTATTATTATTTTTCATTCATAATAAAAATACTTACAAGCACTTTTTTAAGTTATGCATATATTATGCAACATTATCTACATTAGAATAAATAAATTAAAATGTAAGGTGAAAGTAACAAATTTCTTCTTTTGCAGATACTGAAATGATGATAGTACCATCAAGAGATGGGTCACTGAGAGAGGTAGCAGACACAACCCGTGCTCAGCCAGCTCTATCTTGGTTCACAGAACCGTTGCTCTCTTCACGGTTTCATGTGGTCAATCCTACTCAGTCTGGGCAAAAAACACCTCGCCGTGTTAGGCCAACCCGGTCCCGTGGATCCCCTCGAAGACGGATTAACAGGCCTTCACACACTGAGCAGGCAACGCAACATTTTAATTGGGTAGTATTTAATTTATAGTGTTAATAAAAAATGATTTTTATGCAAAGCTTTTTTATTTTTAAATTAAAAACCTTAAATTTATACATATAATAAATAACAAACCTTAATTTAAGTGTTACATGTACATAGGTACATATGACACTCAAAACATGGATAACTTAACTAATTATGATAGGTACATACTTATTTTAAATTTTAAATAAATTATATTTCTTACATAAATCAAATCAAGTAGGTAATTTATGATGACAATACACCTAAATTGGGTAGGTATATAAAGTATAATGAAAATATTTTACATAACACTAATCAAGTAGGTAACTTATATAATATGATTAAAAATAACAGCTGGCTAAAGGTAGGTATTTAAACAATTATAAAATACTTATTATGCACGTTATTACTTATGGTTTATAGTTACAATTGTCTTAAATTAGGCACTTACTGAAACAATTTTTAAAATATTTAAAGGTAGGTGGGTATATAAAGAATAATGAAAATATTTTACATAACACTAATCAAGTAGGTAACTTACTTATTATGATTAAAAATAACAGTTGGCTAAAGGTAGGTATTTAAACTATTATAAAATACTTATTATGTACGTTATTAATTATGGTTTATAGTTACAATTGTCTTAAATTAGGCACTTACTGAAACAATTTTTAAAATATTTTATACTAGTGACTGTAATCTTCTAACTAATTGACTTCTCAAATGTCTTCCTCTAATCAAATCTGTGGTTGCATTTCCTCTCTCTGTATGATGCCTCTCGCTGGTTTCACTATCAAGTTCTAAAAATTGAGAGATTTTATTAGTACATAATAAATATAACAAAGTTAAATAAAGTATTGCATTGGATTTTTTTAAATGTATTACATACCACATTCTATCGCAGCAGTGGGAATGCCATAGTTAATACATAAATTATGTAGGACAGAACATGCCAATATAATCCTGGCACATTTTTGTGGTTTGTAGTGCAGAACTCTGTCCTTGTGCAAACAACGCCACCGATTCTTTAATCTTGAAAATGTATTTTCAATAATCACACGGGCCTTCTTATGTTTCTTGTTGTAAAATTCTTCTGGTGAATCAGCCTCAGCGTCCAAGATTGGAGTCATGAGCCATGGTCTTTGAGGATACCCGGAGTCACCTTAAGCACATTTTATTACATTAAATTACTGGACAAAAGTAGAATAATATTTAGGCTTCTTTAGTTTGACTGTGAATGCTTAACATACCTAAGAGCCAGACCATTTCACCTCTTTCGTTCTTTCGACATCGTGATTGCAATGATTTACAACAAAATTTGTCGAAATTATTAAGTTTTCACCACAAAAACTCTAGTGAGAACTTTTCACTCGCGTTAACGTTTGACTCGATCAAGTTTGTGACAAAAGCTGTCAAAATGACGACTCGTACTCGGATAATGCTTCAAACGCGCTCACTTGTGAATGTGACTCGATTGTCACTACTCGATATCGAACGCGTAAATAACTCGTACTCAGAAATTTGGTTTCCCCTAGTGACCGCTAGGAGGCGCTTTTTGTGTCCCATAGAAAACACAAACGCGGTCGCAATCGAACGTGAGGAGAGCAAACTCGTACTAAGCACTCGGATCCCATTCTTTATCCGCACAGGTTGTACATTATAATAAATAAATAAAACTTTATTAATCATATTAGAGTTAATTTTACAGATGGTCACTCATAGTTATATAAATACAGACTTATTATTTACCTGTACTAAGAGAATCTTGTATCACAGGTATTTAGAGATACATTGATCTAACTCCGAGATAGGTAGCTCAAGCACCTGTGTTACGGATATCAGAATCAACAGTAGGATTACAAATATATACATATAATACTTTTCTTTTGTAATACATATTTATAATACACAGATAATGCCCAGACCAATACAAACAAATATGTGTGCATGAACATATCAGTACGGGGATCGAACCCGCAACCCTTGCACCAGAAGCAGCGTTCACTACCACTATTCTAAACGGGTCGTATCAAAAAAAAATATCTGCGAAAAAAAAGCCCGCCTTCAAAAACCACGAACTAAAATATGTAAAATAATATTTCTAACCCTTTATTGGAGTGTGTCAAAAATGAAACAGCGTCGATCACCGATGAATAAATTTGGATTGTTACAAATATAACTCTAATTATTAGTTACATTAAATGTAATATATTTAAAGTATTGAATAATTTGTTTGCTACTACCATATTTTAATAAAATACGTATTGAGATATTAAGTTATGCTAGATTAAGTGTCAAAATTGTTAATAATAAATAAGTAATGTGCTAAAATGCAACGCTAGGTTTTTCAGACCTATTGTTAAATAAGTACATATGAATCAATATCAAATTAAAAATTGAATTGTTAATGTTGCTCAGACGTGCTGTTGATTTTACATGAACGGTCCGATCCGGAATTAATTGACATTTACGTACTGATACTGTTTGCCTGTAGTTGTTGTTACATTCTAATCTTTAGATATCAATTAATTTTTAGCACACATGCTGTAATGTAACAATGTTGGCAGACCTAATAAATAAATAAAATTAAACTTGCATCTTAAACACTTTAACTTAGGTGTATTCCAATCTATTTTGGCTGAACCTGCATCAGACGCGGCTAAACTAATGTTTGAGATGATTCTTCATCGGTGATTATACTATGTACGTATATAGTGTCTATTTAATATAAATGTATCATGTAACAAAGTTAACTGTATCTCTTAAATTATTATAATAATGTTTAGGTTACGATGGGACTGACACAAGGTTAAAGTCCCTAAACTAAAAATAGAATTACTAAAAACCCTATATACCTTTTATAGGTAGTGCAATTTAAGGGCAACGACCTCTAACATTACATTAATATGGATACGCCTCCGGGATTACAAGATTTCGGAATTTCTATTCGTGCTTATCAGAAATTAAAAAATAAAACAAGTATTTAAGTAGGTGAAGTTACATTTAGCAAAAGTAACTCTTATTGAAACTTGATCTATTTGTAAGTACCGTTGACATGTCCATGTTAGATTCTTCAATAATCCATCAGTCCATGAGATTTCTTCAATAATTGCACACCTAAATCCGATCACTGATAATCTAATATATAAAATTCTCGTGTCACAGTTTTCGTTGCCATACTCCTCCGAAACGGCTTGACCGATTTTGATGAAATTTTTTGTGCTTATCCGGTATCTATGAGAATCGGCCAACATCTATTTTTCATCCCCCTAAATGTTAGGGGTAGTCCACCCCTAAATTTTTATTTTTATTTTTTAGACAAAATTTTTAATTTCTCTTTTTTTATGATACAACATACAAAAATACATACAATCCTCAATTTTCACCCTTCTACGATCAACCCTTTTATTTATATGGCAAAACAACGTTTGCCGGGTCAGCTAGTATAATAATAATATCGCGATTGAAGTTTCGACTCCAAAAGCTAGTGTGCGCTGTGTCTTAGATATCACAATCAAATCATCAAAAATATAAAAAAAACAACAGCACCTATAAATATTCTGGTTAGACCAAAACAAAGTTAAAAGACCACAGTTTCTAAAACTCAAATAATAAATATAATGATTTCTAATCCCTCTAAGTTCCTTTTTGGTCAACCACTCACAAATGTATAAATGCAACAAACCGTTTTCAAAAAGTTTTGACAAACTGGTGAAGAAAAAGAGCAAATGTTAAAGTAAAAACCAAATAGCACTTACGCGGCCTATCGCGAGGTGCGCGGGCGCGCGTCTCGACCTCTCCGTTGCCGGCGGCTGGCGGTTTCTTTTTCTTTTTCTCACTGGTTTGCCACTCGCCCTGTAAACAATAATAAATTCACGTCAAATGGCGAAACAAGGGCGGGAGGGGTAGAGAGGAGGGGGAGTGTTGTATTTAGACCTGGTAAAAATGTATCTTTCAAAAGATGCGGAACAGTGAAACGCTTCATTTGAATCATTTGAAACATCAACTCTCATAATAGATCCGTGATTAATTGATTTTGTTACGAATGAGTAATCAATTCCCTCCTGTTGTGCCATGTAATATACCTACAACCCGTGCGGATAAAGAATGGGATCAGAAATGGCGGCGCATCTATTCACTTCTCGCTCGCACACTATATACACCCCACGAGTGCGAGTATAGACGCAAATAGTGTGCGAGCGAGAAGTGAATAGATGGACCGCCATTTCTGCTCCCATTCTTTATCCGCACAGGTTGTACCTCTTTTGCCCGCGTAATACATGGAATTTAGATCATACCGCTCATTCGGATCGTTCGGTTCATTCGGATCATTTCGCTCATTCAGATCATTCAGCTCATTCGGATCATTCAGCTCATTTGGCTCACTCGGACTCGAGATCCATTTGAGTCGAATGATAAATTCGGAGCGAACATTAAAGATTCGGAACAGTGATCACTGTGTGGTTTCAGTAAAGAGTTGCACACGTCTAGTTGCATCGAGTCTGCCTGTATCTGAATCTGTACCTGTATCCGCTGGCTCTCCTCCAACAACAGGTTGCAGGCGGCGACCATGTCATTGTCGGAGTCGTGTAGCGCGGAGCACACCTCCTCCTCCGTGCGACACGTCATCTCCATCAACTCCAGCACCTGGGGGAACGAGACGGATATATTTAACAGAGCTCCGGATGAACATTTACCTATTATCATCATCAGCCCGATACTACACACTGCTGACTATAGGTTTCCGTTCATGAGAAGTTTCCGCGTGTGAAAATCCGCTAATGGAGACCATAGCGGAGGCCATATACCATTGATTGGCTATTTTAAACGTGATGTGCTTAATTTGACAACTATATGCGTTTGGACCTCACCATTGTTGTTTTTAAAAAAAAAACTGTTTAATTTTTATCGAATGGGCCGGCTCGACCGGAGTGACACCACGGCCTCACAGAAAACCAGCGGGAAGCCACACTGTGCTGTGTTTCGCTGCGTGAGTGAGGGTTCCGCAATCCCAATCCGTGGGAAAAGAGGGCTTTAAAGTTTGGCAGCGCACTTGTGAGTCCACTGGTGTCACGGGTGTCCATGGGCGGCGGCAATCGCTTATCATCATCATCAAGTAATCCGTTAGCTCTTCTGCAACCTATCAAATAAAAGAAAAAGTAAGAATGTGGCGTTGGCTCGTAAAAAAGGAATGGAAATTGTTAATCAAAATGTATGGTGTTGTGCAGAAACCCCCATTTAAAAGTAGAGACCTGATTTGCGAATCAAATCGTTGACTTAACGAGAATAAATTTTCAACATCTAAATTTTATTTAAAAAAATGAACCATTTCCAAAATTTACTACGTATTTTATGGCGAAAGACTCAAAGGGGATAGCCCCGTTTAGGAATCAGTACCAACTACCTCTCGACTGATAGACAATATCATGACTTTCCACTATCAATGTAATGTGTTAAGCGAAGGTTCGAAACTGGCTCCCACCTGTATTGTTCTGATTTCCCACAGTTGGTGCGTACAATACTATCTACACTATGCGTTACACATTTACATCTCTAAGATGGACGATGGCTGGTTCATTCCCTGGTCGGCCAAAAAAAATTTTTTTATGAGCTATAGTCCAACGCTTGACCACTCTCACCTGATGCAAAGTGACGAAGAGGTCTAGGATGTAACGCGTTCCCCTAGAAGATGTTTCTGTTGCCTGTTCACTCTTGCCTAAAAGATTTCCAGATTAAAGTGGTTCAGAAAAACAGACCTTGGAAAAGAGTCTTTAGCTGTCCGCATTGTGAATGTGGAAGCGAATCGCTTCGTGCGGATAAGGAGTAAGCCAACAACGTATGGATCAAACCCCTCGCCGCGTCTTGTTGTCGGCTGATGGAATGGGCTAAGGGGATCAAATTATGCAGAACCTCCGCACACTGCCCGAAATGAATCCGGTAGAAGACTGAGAGGCTTGCCACACGTCTATGGTGGGTTGTACCATGGTTTTTCCTGTTAAGAAATTCTCAGTATCAGCCAGATGTCTGGAAGTTGGCGCTTGGTCTATCGCCTGATCCCTATGGTTCTGTCACACTGGTGTCCCATGGTGCATTCGGCAAACGTGGGTGGTTCTCATTATTAAAATGTCATGTACACTCACCATTCTCCGAACTTCAAACGCGTCTTCGCTTTTACGATCGATCATGTGTGCCATGCGGAGTTGTTCTGTTGTAGCCTGTCGACAAACAAACATTGCTATTACCAATCATCATACAACATATGGGAGTACAAGGTTGAGTTAGGAAATACAGAGCGAGAAGTAAATTTTGACCGAACAATAAAAGGTACTGTTACACATTATTATGTTCATGCTTAAAGTATGCTACTTTGGAGCAAGTGCTACTTAGTAGCTTGTGTGGACGGACGTGCTACAAATAAACATGCTAATTTTGAGCATGCATGTGTAAACAGGTTTGCTTATTTTTAAGCATGCTTACAAATGGCTAATAGCATACGTATGGATAGCAAATGTGGACAGTTCATTAAGCATGCTCATATTGGGCATGCTACAAATGAGCATGCATAACAATAGCTTAAGATTGACAAGGAATTGCCGCACTGAGAGAGGTCAAATAAACTTTAATGTTTACTTAATATTGACACTTATTTTAATACGCATAAGGACTTTCCATAATTAAGTTAATGAACATTAGCCTAATGGACGACTCTGAAGTGCGGCAGTTAGTGCTAATTTTTTAACAGACTTCAAAAAAAAGGAGGAGGTTCTGAATTAGTTCGGGATTTTTTTTAAGAAACTCGTTTCCCACCATCACCTTCGGGACTTATTTTTGTGCGGCACTCAGCACATCTGAATGTATTCGTTACAAAATTTATCAATAGATGGCGCTGGGTGACGAGTGCATCTCGCAAGTGTTTTGCCTTTACGATTTACGAAAGGGATAACATGAGCTTTAGTACTATAATAACTGCAGATCGCGTTTTGAAATATGGTAGAATGAGTGTTGCATTATTTCAGAAGTTTTTCAAAAGGCTCCAGCATCGGCCTAGAGGTCACTCACCTGTGGTTTAACCTTCTCCTTCGGCTGTGGTTTGTCTGTGGGTTTCCCCTTGTCCTGTGAGTGCTTGCCCTCCTTCCCCCCGGCCTTTGCACCACCCTTGGTGGCGCGCGCTCCCAAACTCATCTTTACTTGCTATAATTATATTTACAGCCTCTATTTACAAGCAGCTGAAAACAAAAAAATGTTACACTTTAGTATGTATTTTTTAAGGTTTACAGCTCCTGGAGCCTTTGAAGGGGACGCAGACTCTAAAATATTTTTTGTATGTGAAAGGTGGTAGTCAATGATACCTAGGTCGCATCGCACCCGGCATCGGGCGAGCAGCACAAGATCGACTGAAGTGGCTATCTCTTGTTTCGGAGGAGAAGACTCTATTTGGATCGCTGAGCCAGAGAAGCAAATAAGTAAGTAAGTGATAGGTGGCAGACGAGCAGACGAAACACCTGATGGTAATCGATTCAATCAATCAATCAAATAATTCTTTATTTGCATAGGCTTGTATACAGCACTTACAAATCGTCATACATTTTAATGACTTAAAACTATTTATAAGTACTTATGTATAATTTACATGTTAATACATATATATGTTGATACATAAAATATACTAAAGAAATAAATAAACATAATGCGATTCTACCACCGGCTCGGAAAGTTGTTTCTGGTCGAGAAGATCCGGCAAGAAACTCGCCAGTTACTCTTTTTAATCGCCAAACTTTCATACAATGTTGTGTCATCATCATACCAAGCCATACAGTTTAATTGAACTGATTGATTCCGTAGTTGATTGCCTCCGCAATCCGCCGGTACCCTCACTCACACGACGTTTTAATAAAGCCATGGCATCACTCCGGTCGAGCAGGCCCAGTCATGCCGGAGGCTGCCGTGGCTCTCCAACGGTCAAACTAACTTTAACTTGTCCAAATAAGAGTTAAAAGCTAATTTAGAATGAAAGTAATAACATTTTTCGATATAAATAGGTGACATCTATTCAAACATACACGCATACATCAAAATCATCACACATACAATCCTCAGGGCCGCATGAGGATAAGACTGTGAGCTCAAGAATTAGTAAAAATCCTCCACAAAATGAAAACTTATCTAACCAGACACAAGCAAAATCAACAGTACATTTATTTTACTACTGTACTTGATTAAAGACAGCACATACAATAGCTTAAACGCCACAAAGTCGATCTTCCCATGGTCCGCGGGACGCGGAGGGGATGGAGTGTGTTTGACCAATGAAAAAGATTTTTTATATGAGAGGTGGCAGACCAGCAGCCGATGGCAAGCAATGGACAACATTTCATATTTTTAACATGTCCATATTGTTTTTTTATATGAAAATAGACATAAAATGAACAGACCCGTATTTTTTCTTTTTTCAAAATTTGTCCATTTTCATGCATAAAATAATTATTGAAAATTCTTTTTATTCTAAATAGACGTAAGCGCCAAATGACGTCATCGGACGGCTAAATACAGCGATATTCCTTTGCTTATCATTGTTTTAATAAAAAAAGGTACTACTGTCAAAGGTAAATAATACTAGTGTCAACATTGTCAACGTCATTCATACATTCAACGTTGACAAGTTGTCTTTTTTTTTTGACAGTTACATGTCATGGGTTTGGCATTTCGTAAATTTAAAACTATAATGTGCTAAGCAAAGAAATATTTTACATTCTGCCGTCCGATGACGTCATCTTACGTTTTTTAGTTTTTAATTTTTTTCTCAGTAAATAAGCAATATAAAAAATTAATAAATATATATTCGAGCAGCGGAAAAGTAAACAAAGAATTGGTATTTTTTGTTTCAGAGCTTAACAATTTTGAAATGTTGTCCATTCCGCCGCCCAAGGACACCCGCAACACCAGTGGAGTCACAAGTGCGCTGCCAACCTTTTCCCCTTCTCCCCCATTGGGCCTCCGGTAACCTCACTCACACGGCGTAACACACCGCATGCGCTGCTTCACGCCGGTCTTCGTCAGGCAGTGGTATCACTCCGGTCGAGCCAGCCCATTCATGCCTAAGCGTGGCTACATTTGTAATGTTCTCTTTAGAGCAATCAGTGCACAAGGATTCGGTTGAAGATTCGGGAAGTCTGATGATTACAATGAAACGACATAGACAAGGGAACCAGACCAACTGGAACACGGTTATTCGATAAGAATCATAATCTCAAATATTGTAGGGGTTTCTCTCACCGCCGAGCTAATTGTAGAAATATGCACATAGATTTGAAAAATCCAGAGGTGCATGCTCGGATTCGAACCACGACCCCCGAATGGAAGGTGCGTTCTTATCCAGCACGCTACCATCGCCCTATGGATTAAGTACAGAACATGCGGACGAAAAACCCATTCCCGCTGTGGCCTGTGATCATGAGCGTAGCTGCCACGTCACATCCTGCGCCGCTACTTAAATCATCGAACATAGATTTTGAAGGTTTTTTTTAATGAAAAAATTTTTCCGCTGACTCTTGGTCTGCGCCTTTTTTATGCTAGTTTTTTATTGTGTTAAATAGTAACAGTGCTTCGCGTAACAAAATTTTGATTTTGTGCCTAAAAGTTCCTTAAATTTCTAAGACAGTCTTAATGCTATTCTGTCTAAAAAAAAATTTTTTTTTTAATTTTTTTTGTAGTTTGTATTTTTTTTTGGATTTTTATTACTATTTTTTTTTTATTTGTTATGTCACTATATGTTAATGGTTTGTATTAATTATTGTTAGAATGACTTTGAAGGCTATGTAGTATGAAGTCAGCCTAGTAGCAAGAAATAGCACGCTTCGCTCTCCAATGGCCTTGAACAGACACGAAAGGTTGCAAAAAAGTGCTTCGTATATTCATCAGGTGATGTGTTCTCGTGGAGAATTCCCAACTTATCAAAAAGGATCTTTTATTTATTTTGCATGTCACATGCTACAAAACTAGATCTTAAATTATAGTCCAGTACTTTGTACACATGACACCCCGTAGGGCACCGCAAACATAATTAGGTAAGTACATATTTGTTACATTACATAATAATTAAAATTAATATGAAATTTAAAACATAATAAAATTGAATTAACAGGATCTAGGGACACTTAGGAATTTGGAGTCCATATTTCACAATAATAAACGTGGGAGAGCCATGCTTCGGCATGAATGGGACGGCTCGACCGAAGTGATACCACGGCCTCATAGAAAACCGGCGTGAAGCAGCCGGTAAGGTGTTAAAGGCTGTTTCGCTGCGTGAGTGAGGGTACCGTAGGCTCAATCCGTGGGAACCCCCTTCCGGTTTAAAGGTTGGCGGCGCACTTGCGACTCCACTGGTGTCGCGGATGTCCATGGGCGGCGGCAATAGCTTACCATCAGGCGATCCGTCTCATCTGCCACCTATCAGATAAAAATAAGTCAGCCTACATTTTTTTGCTAATGAATTATTCATAGTTGCAATTCTCGGCGCAATTGTTATGTTTGTCAGTTGTAATATGACATTGGCCAAGATATTTGCTGTCTAAAATTATTCATATTTATTTATGTCGATATGGATAAAAAAAGAAAGAAGTAGATCTACTGAAGGATTCACTCAACTTTGTGACTAGTGCTATAACGACTTTTTTTAAGGTTCAACCCAGACAGAACAGACACAGAACGTTGGATGCCTACATAGCATGCTAAACAAGTAGCATGTATTGACCTCGGCGTGGTTCGGGTTCGGTGCGCTGTTACAGAGACAGCGCGGAATTTATATACGGAATCTGTGCGCGTGAATACTGCCTAGCGCGTAGGTCAACGAACACTCAACGTCGCCGTCAGCTAGAGCCGACCTTCTGACCGAGTCGACCATGATCCAAGATTTGGGGAGTCTGGTAATTACAATGAAGCGACTGCCGTCTGACCTTCGCGACCCTTAAACAGGGGAACCAAACCAACTGACTCATGGTTACGTTTCAGAAACTATCCGAAACGAAACTATACTTTTGAGTAAGCTCGCTCCATCGTAGGTTTCTTCTCAACTCTACAGTTCAGGGTGAAGCCGATTTGGGGAACCAGACCAACTGACTCGCTGGGGTAAGCTCGCTCCATCGTAGGTTTAATCCTCCATCCGTAGGTAAGGTTTAACTCTACAATTCAGGGTGAAGCCAAGAGCAAACCCCCCTAAGGAAGGCGCGATCTTATCCGTTAGACGTGTATAACTCTTTATTGAACAGACTCAGGGATTCGATTCAGCCAAATGATACTGTTCCGAATCTCTAATGTTCGCTCCGAATGTATCATTCGACTCAAATGGATCTCGAGATCGAATGAAGCGAATGATCCGAATGAGCTGAACTATCCGATGAGCCGAACGAATGATGCGAATGGGCTGAATTATCCCAGCGAGCCGAATGATTCGAATGAGCGGAATGATCCGATAAGCCGAATGATCCGAATGAGCTGAATGATCTGAGTGAGCCGAATGATCCAAATGAGCGGAATGAATCACGGATCTATCTGAGAGTCGATATTCCAAATGAAGCGTTCCACTGTTCCGCATCTCTGCACTGATCCAGAGTCAAATGTTGCAACATTTTGAAAGATGCGTTTTTGCCAGGTCTAAAATGAGCTGATGGTAGTTCGCCTATATGACACTATGTTCACACGTAACATACAGATGGATTAATTTATTATGACGCGGCGCGCTATCTATATCGATTGATGTAGCTGCAGTGGCTACTTCATTCATTTAACTGTTAAACCAAAATGTAAAAATAATGTTGGTATTGACGAGTTATTTTTGCTGGTACTATTGAGTATAATAATAATATCCTCCAACCGATTTCGGCTAAGGCAGCCAATCTCATACCTACCAGCCACTAACGCAGGATTTATTATAGTGCTTAAGTGTGTGCGCAAACACAAGCGCACTCTCTATTCCCTTGCCCTCATATTCCGATGTGAGACCAGTGTGACACGACAGCAGAGGGATCAGACGCAGGACCAACGACTTAACGTGCTTTCCGAGACACAGGATTATAAGACCGCCATATTCCTGACTCTGGGCTGACACTGAGAATTTCTTAACAGAATAAACTCCGGTACAAATTTTGGCCCGACTCACTACCCACAGCGCCATCGAGGCAGTCAACTATTTGGTAGATAGATAAAGAGTGAAACGCGAGAGATAACAAGATCCTCCTTCCGATATTTTGGGCTTCGGCAGCCAATCTCAATAATCAGCTGAGAATGCAGGACTTCTTATAGGGACAGATATTTTTTCTTATGTGATAGGTGGCAGAAACAGACGGGTCATCTAATACGATTTCTGCCACTAATAAAGTCACAAGTGGGAGAAACGTGTAGGACGCCCCTCAGTTCAGACAGATGAAGTGACGATTTTCGCAAGATGATGGAGTGGAGCCCGCGTCTCAGTAGTGTCGGACGCTCCCAGTTTAGACTGATTAAGTGACGATTTTCGTAAGATGATGGAGCAGACCGCGTCTCGGTAAACGTGTAGGACGCCCCCAGTTCAGACATATGGAGTGACGATTTTCGCAAAATGATGAAGCAGACCGCGTCTCGGTAAACGTTTAGGACGTCCTCAGTTCAGACAATGACGATTTTCGCAAGATGATGAAGTGGAGACCACGTCTCGGTAAACGTGTAGGACGCCCCCAGTTCAGTCAGATGAAGTGACGATTTTCGCAAGACGGTTGAATGCCAGTAGTTAAAGATCAATCAAAGTGGCGAACATTAGGAAAGGCCTATGTCCAGCAGTGGACGGGAAAACTGGTGATGATTCTGTGTTGTGTTGCTTACCCGAAATTCCAAAATGACAACTCTTACGTCATTGGAAAATAAGACAAAGAACTAGGGAAGACCAGATAAGAGAGCAATTTACAAGCCAATTATCATAGCCAAAGTGTTGGCTATAAACAGATAAGCAGCAAAACAATACAGATAACTCGAGTCGAGGTAAAAATATCTGACAATGACCTTATAATTACTAAGATTCCAAGAAAGTAAACAAAACATTCCTTTTACCCTAAAGTCTCTAAGTGTTAGGTTGCTCATCATCTTAGCGTTACATTCATATCAAAAGAAATGCCTGACAATGACTATTCGGCACAACCTTTAAATACGAAAACCGAGTGGGAGGAAGTTAATTAATTAGTATTTACCTTATAGGCATTGAAATATGGCTTTACAGTACTAATGTGTTATGATAATGGTTTATTCAAAAACGGAAGCCTCTTTTTAGGGTTCCGTAGCCAAATAGCAAAAAACGGAACCATTATATATTCGTCATGTCTGTCTGTCTGTGTGTCTGTCTGTATGTCACAGCCACCTTTCTCCGAAACTGTACCAACTATACTATTGAAACTTGGTAAATTGAAGTATTTTGTTAACCACATTACGATTTTTACATAAAAATTGGAAATAATAAAAAAAAATGGTAAGGTAAAGTGAAACTCAAAAAAATTTTTTTGATCAAACCTATACATGTGGGGTCTTTAAAAATGATGTTGAGGTTTTTAACATATTTTTTTTCTTTTAATACGTTATAAACCGTAAACCGCATTTACCTTCCATATATCTTACTTGCTGCTACAGAACCCTTTATGGGCGAGTCCGACTCGCACTTGACCGGTTTTTCTTATGTAGTCTATCTTAATATGAATAAGCATCATTTTGTTTGTGTATTATAAAAGTTGCCATATCGTTTTAAATTAGTTATGAATAATCCTGTGAGAAGAAAGGAGATGGCAAAATTATGTCTGGGAAATTAAAAGATCCTGGAAATGCAAATTCGGTAAAAAACTGTGCAAAACATCACCTGACTATTAAAGAAGTTACCTATATCAAAAATTAGCTTTTCAAAAGTTGTTTGTTTTTACTAGAACTTATAATAATTTATAAGTGCTCATAATAATTTATAACCCCGAATCTATCTCCGGTCGTGTCACACTGGTGTCCCATGCAATATGAGTGCAAGGGTAAAGAGAGTGCACTTGTGTTTGCGCACACACTCGAGCACTATAATATATCCTGTGTAAGTGGATGATAGATATGAGATTGGCTGCCTTAGGCGAAAGTGTTCAGAAAATATTATATTTATGACATTTTGTTATAATATCATTTAAGGTGACGGGTAGGGCACACTAGCGACGCCAATCGATTTTAATTTTTAGCTGCTAAACCGGATCTTTTTTAAGCAATTTCGGGGTTACAACCTCTCGGCAAACACTTATACTATTTATTAAATAACCATGCACAAATGCAGACCCAACATTTGTACGCGAAAAATTGATTCACGCTAAAAGTGGCCGCTCTTGGCGGTAATCAATTTTTCAAGTACAAAAACGGACCCAACATTTGTGGATGGTTATTTAATAAATAGTATAAGTGTTTGCCGAAAGGTTGTAACCCCGACATTGTTTAAAATAGATCCGCTTTAGTAGCTAACAATTAAAAACAAATGGTGTCGCTACTTAAGGCTACCCGTCGCCTTAATTTGTTATACCATTCATTGGTTTGCATTTTGACAAAACAAAAATAAAATTTACTAATAATAAGGATCAAATAATAAGGAGCATGATGTTATAAATTACCCTAGAATGTATAAAAAGTGCAAATAAACAATATATCTTGGCAAAAGATAAAATCAAAATGTTCATTCTAGTCACACTAATGTGAGTAGCATAATAAATCTAATATTTATGTTAATTAGGCAAAAACATTTATAATCATTCTGCAAACCCACTATAAAAAGTAAGTTTTATAGGTATGTTGATGGAAAAACTTCAAATAAGAAAGTTTACACTTTATCTTGATATTCCAATAGGTTAATGTATCACCGAACTTGGAAAAAAAAAAGTTAATGTAAATAAACACATTAAAATAACAGAACTAGAACTCTGGTGTAAGTTTTAGAGTATTGATATATGTTATCATAAACAAACTTAAATAGATTTATTTGGTAGAATGTTTTTATCATTTTGTAAGAACCAACTGAACACCTGACTATACTATAAAGTAAACAAAATCTTATACAAATATTTTTTAAAAGTAGCTACCCATTTACTTGAATGTGATATTAATTTTATGCAAATATCACTAAAATAACACGTAATTCACTTGCGAAATAAGACAAACAAAGTCTGTCTTTATGACATTGCTATGCCAAAACAATCATGGGACAAGTTCAATGACCTCTGATAATAAAGTAATTTATTCCACAAACTTGTGGACCGTATCCAAGAGAGCACATAATAGGGAAGTGGCACGGAAATCCATCAATCAGCGTAATATTATGTAAAGTATAGTTTTATTGTAACCTGCAACATCCACTTGATATGGCCACTTAGACTTCCATCCTCCAAATAGTACCAGTCAAAGGTACTGAAGTTACCAATAACTCTTGGTCGAGGATTGTTTGTTGCAAAGAAAACATTTAATAAGAAAAAGCAGAAAATTAACGACAACAAACAGTTTTACGAGGATCCAGTCGCGAAAGCGGTAAAGTAGTAAACAAAACATTTGGGCGGATCTCGTACAAAAAGACAAGTTTCCGCCGTTCAAAGGCGATAAATACGGGCAAAAACATCGAGCGCCACTTTAGCGAGCCAGGATCAGCGAAATACAGGAAATCTTTAGCTAGTTTTAGAAGAAATCAGGACAATGAATCATTGTAAGTGGACCGCAAGGGCATTGTAAGAAAGTCGACGTACACCGATGATTTCAACCGGAACACAAGAAAAAATCGAACGTATTCACTTTTTTACGCCATTTAAACAGCTCACGTCATCAGATTTTAGCACATCCAAGACGAAATTCTATAGGCCAGCGGCACATGTGGGGGACGCCATTCTTTCAAGCACCTTTCTTGGTATCAAAATGAGTCTTTGTTGACGAAATAACCGTGCACGACACATATTCACACCTTTTTTACACGCACCTCAACACACAATAAGGTCTCAACTTTAATAATTACCTTATTTCTAAGATATTTAACCGAAATATAGTTGAATTTTTAATAAAATTTACTGATTACCATACCTGTGAATGCGCTCTCAAACGCAAGCTGGTCACGTGACTTCCTAGTGATGTGCCATACTATTACTTTTGATTGAAGAATGGCCAGTTTTATTGCCAAAATATTTTGGCAGATACTTTATATAATCATTAATATTCGTTTATCAATAAATATTACGTAACACTCGTTATAAAACAACAACTTACTCGTATTAAACACTAAATTTGCTTATATGGCATTTCATTTACAATATAAGCTCAATTAAAATTTGGAAAAAAATGTGTGTGGTGAAAAACGTAATTTTCACTATTACCGGTTTTATTTGGAACCAAAAGAACTCATTCGAACGTTTTCTCTGTTAGTCAATATAAAGTGCTGCTACCTATAATTACTGCACGTTCTTTTAATCGTCTCCCTCCTCGGGTATTATGCACTCAGATTTTTAAGTATGCGGACTGATCTGACATTGCAAATGTCAAGTTCCCATACAAATTCTGATTCTGTGAAACGTGCAAAATGTATGGAAATTACTAAATGAGTCCTGCTGAGAGTCTCGCTGAAAACTTGGTGATAGATGGATGCCACTACAAAAAGGACAGATCCAGTTTTTGAGTGAAATGGGAGAATGCATAAAATTGTCAATATGTTTAAAGGAGAACAATTTAAGGCTTCATCTTAAGATAAAATGAACGTTAATGATTGATTAACAAATTCTTGCAAAATGTAAAAACCTGTTACTGATGTGCGACGACACGATGTTGGTGCCAACTGGTGCCATCCATTTGAAACTGAGTAAGATAAATTTGAACTTGAGTCAGTACAATCGTGGGAAAACCTACAAGTTTCAAATAGTTGCTCAATTGTTGAGTTAATCATTCTGATCATACACATACAGTCACACGTCAATGTATAAAAATCGGTCAAATTTCTTCAATCAAGTCTCTGTTAAATGATATAGCTTTTTTGGCTCAGAAGACTTTTTGAGAGAATCGAGCTTACGAAAGAGAAACCAGTCCTGTATGTTGATAACGAGTCTACTATAAAATTGGCAAGGAACCCGCCTTACGAGTACCACAGCAGAACCAAGCACATAAGGATCCGCGAGTTCTTTATCAGAGAAGTTGTGACGGACTGTGTGCTGGATGTAGAGAAAGTTTCGTCAGAGCTACAATTGGCTGACATGATGACCAAGCCACTGTACAGGCCCAGGCTGACGATGCTTTGCAGGAAGATTGGAATGTTCAGTGGAAGAGAAGACGCCACCGACTGAACTAGACAAAGAGATGATATAGCCTACTTGCTTTGTCTAAGTTTTAAAAGATTGTCTGTCAGATTTAAAACGATGTCAGAGGGTGATTTGACGATTGTACAAAAACATAATATGATTCATTTTTGTGAGATTAGTAAAATATATTATAATTCCATAAACCTTTTTACTTCATTCAACCCGTAGGCCCTTGAACATTAACAGTCTCACTTTAATCTCAAACACATTTGGTTTAATATCTTGAGGTAATTTGACAGATTCTAGTAACCTGATGTGCTGCTGTCTGTATCTAATCATAGTACAATTGATCTGGTTCTCTGTTCATTGAAATAATCTGTCATTCTAATCAAACTATATTTTAAAGATTATAATAATGAATTGCAAAAGTCAGATAGTTATCGCTTCATTGTAATTATTTTCATCTTTTTAGTGTCATGATCTTCCATCGTCAGCTCACTTGATATTACAACTAGCAGTCTGAATAGTACAGTACAGTAGTGAAAAAATATCCTATAACTCCTAATCATAGAGGAGTTGACTTTCCATCATCAGCCTAGTCACATAATATACATATTCAGACTGCTAGTTATAAGCTGACGATGTTATACGCAACTAGGAAAGACAGGCTGAAATTAGGTTAGACTGTTGAAATGAATGGTACCAGTTAGCAGCACCGTCGAACTGACATATAAATATGAAATTCCCATACATTTAACCGGTAAAAATTAAAATGCCAACTCGGAAAACTTCGGTTTTGCTCTACCATGTACTACCGGTGCCGGTTTTTGTATTTTTTAAACGGATATAACTTGGATGTGCGGTTTTTGGCTAAGATACGTTTAAAAGTTAGGTAAGATAGGAAATAAATTATATTTTTATTATAAAATAATATTTTTTTGTTGAATCATTAATATAATAGATATTTCTATCTGATGAATTGTTATTGAATCATTTAAACACCTATTCTCATGAAAACACGAACGATCCAATTATATGCTATTTTATTTTAACACATTTTGAATATATTTATTACATAGTGAAAGTAATAGAACGTTTCTAAAAAAAACCTTCCCGCTCAAAATTGTGTCATCATCATCAAATAAAATAAGTTCATTTTGATTTGCTGAATAAATAAGTATGCATGTAAACTAAATATTTCTTAAATTAGGAATAGTTTTTTAAAACTGTTGTAACTAGGTTCTTGAATCAGTTCTGCAGTTACAGATGTCTTTACTAGAAGATCTGTTTCTCAACGATGAGGCTGGAGAAGCTCAAGAGTTGGAGAGAGTGCTCGAAGGTGCAGGTGACGAGTATGAAGAAAGACCAGGGACTCCAAACAGTGACAATGACGAAGAAAAGGATGACGAAGCTGGTAATCTTAAATTGTTCATAAAGTTTAGGTTATAATGTTACATTTCAACTAACCTAAATTAAAATGTTACACTTATATTATACTTATGAACAAGTTCTTATAAATTTAATTTTTATCAATTATTTTTCAGTCATGTATTTATGTGATAATTCTGTTTTCTCTATGAGAACTTTATAACTATAAGTTAAGTTTTGAATAACTTTTCAGTTGAAGACAAACGTCGAGTGGACCCAACAAAAGCCAAACAGACGCGAGTGATTAAAAATCCTAGGTTCGTTTTGAATCCGGCACGACTAACTGGACCGAGAGGCATACAAGTTCTTCCTGATCATTTTAAGGATTTTAAATTTAAAGGTAGATAGATACTGTTTCTTCTTGTGTGGTGATCATTGGGAGAGGTCTGTGTCCAGCAGTGGATATATGTATATTGACTGAAATGATGATGATGATATGATTTTTATAGCACAAAATAATAAATAAAATAAAGAGCCTATATTTCTAAATTTACAGTTACATTTTTTTAATATGATAGGTGGCAGACGAACAGACGGATCACCTGATGGTAAGCAATTGCCGCTTTTTTCTTTAAGCACGCCAGTGGCCACCTCTCCTTTGTCCTCTCACTGGACCCTTCCAAGATGTGGTTCTGGCTGTCCACCTCGCATCCAGGAGTCTGTCCACATGACCAGCCCATTTCCATTTTAACTTCTTGGCCTGGTTAGCGCATCTATGGCCCCCGTACTGATGAGAAATTAGTACAACATACAAAACTTAAAAGCTAGGTATACAGAGTACTTATCACTGGACAGCGATCTCTACCAGACACACTCCTGTCTAAAAAACAAGTTAATTATAGATTTCATACTTTTATTATCATACATTTTTCAGGCAAAGGACATGAAAAAGAGGACTTAGACATGGTGTTAAAGAAATTAGAGCACTGGGCTTACAGGTTGTATCCCAAGTTTGGTTTCCACGACTGTTTGAAGAAAATTGAGACTCTGGGCAAGAAGAGGCCTGTTATGGTAAAAAATTTTTAGTTAAATGATTGCGAAGAGTAATAGACAAGTATTTTTATGCAAAAGAATATCTATTTATCTTTTTCAGGTCCATCTTCACAAAATAAGATCTGACCAGCATATTTCTGAAGAGACAGTGGTGCAACAAGACTCGAGCGATGATGAGGCTGCTGCTCCTGCGGAGGATGAGTTCGACAAACTACTCCAGCAGCAGATCGAGCTGGCCAGGGCTACTCCTGCACCCAGCTCTGCAAAGAAACCTGCTTTTAGTACACCTAGCATTGACAGGTATTATTTTGTCATTACGATTACGTTGGGAGAGCCACTCCTCGGCATGAATGGCCCGGCTTGACCAAAATGATACCACGGCCTTACAGAAAACTGGCGTCGGGCGAAAGGGGATTAAAAGGTTGGCAGCACTCTTGTTACTCCATTGTTGTTGTATGGTGATGATGAATTACCTGAAGGTAAGGGACAGGCGCTACTTCATGTTGTGAGGCCATGGTATAATTTCGTCAAGCCCGCCCATTCATGTTGAAGAGTGGCTATCCCACGGTAATCAATTTTCGTCATCCTTTTGTACTGTGCAATGAGTGACCAAATTAGAGGAAACAGTTTTATTTTTTACATTACTGCAGACAAATGAGCAGACAGCTCACCTGATGGTAAGTGATTAAGAGTAGAAATGTATATGAAATCTTTTACAAGATCTGACACTTACGATACATACATTGTCATTATCATTAGGTATCGTCCTTTACCCAACAAATTATCAACAAATTTTAAATAAACAATTTTCAGATCCCACATTATGCCCAAAGCCACATCTTCGCCCTCTATCAGTGAAGAGCAAAGAGAAAGAATGCTCAGGAACCGAAGACTTGCAGAGGAAAGGAAATTAGCTAAACTCAGAAATGAAAATACTAGCATTGATTTAACCAGTGTTCCACAATCAGAAAATATGATAACTGATCTTAGAAATAAAAATATTAGTATAGATTTGACCAGTGTTCCAGAATCAGAAAATATGGTAACTCATGATGTAGTTGCAAAGAAATATAACAAATCAAATGTAATTGATAGTTCTGATGAAGAGGATGTAGCTATTGTGAGTGAAACTGTGATGGTTGTAGATGTTGTTGCAAAGAAACATAACAAATCAAATGTAATTGGTAGTTCTGATGAGGATAATGTACCTGTTGTGAGTGAATCAGTGATGGTCGAAAATGTTGTTGCAAAGAAACGTAACAAATTGAATGTCATCGATAGTTCTGATGAAGAGGATATAGCTATCGTAAATGAATCTGTGACGGTAGACGTTGATGTACATAGTAAAGTTGTAGATACAGGAAAAGAAGATGAAATAATAAGTCACAAAATTATTGATGAAAACATGCATGTTATAGTTGATGCAGTGGATAATGATTTTGATAAACTCCTTTCTACTGAAATTGGTAAAGATAGTGCATTAACTGATGTTAAAGACAATGAAATGGCAAATGACAACGAAATGGCAAAGCAATCAGAAACTGAACATATGAAAGAAGATAATAAAATAGTTTCTAATGTAAATACTATGGATACTATTGCTGATCAACATGCGAATGAGTCACTTGCAACAACTGTAGATAAAGCTACAGATGATGTCACTGATGTTATAAATAAAAATATACAATCAAATGTTGCAAAAAATTTAGAAGTATTAAACTGTGATAAAGAAAATGTAGACAGTAATCTTGTTGAGGATATTATGGATGTAGATTTTAGTGACGACTTTTAGGAATAAGATTATATTGTTTTTAAATTTATTGAGGTTTTATTTACTAGTCCATCCATAAGGACTGAGATACATTTTTTTTGTGATAGGTGGCAGACGAGCACACGGATCGCCTGATAGTGAGCGATTGCCGCCGCCCATAGACAACCGCGACACCAGTGGAGTCACAAGTGCGCTGCCAACCTTTAAACCCCCCTTTCTCCCGGATTGGGCCTCCGGTACTCTCAGTCATGAGTGATCGCCGTATGCAGCGAAACAGCACAGTGCTGTTTCATGCCGGTTTTCTGTGAGGCCGTGGTATCACTCCGGTCGAGCCGGCCCATTCCTGCCGAAGCGTGGCTCTCCCACGATTGACATTTGGCGACAATGACATTCATAAATCCTTAGTAATAAAAATCTGATAAACCTTATGCTCATTGGAATAAAGATCAAATGACATCTGTCGTTCTAATCAAGCTATATTTTAGGGACTTAAAAACCATTTTTTTTTCTTTATAGCGGACAAACGAATAGAGGGCTCACCTGATGTGTTACCGCAATATCTGCAATACATTAGGCATCACAGATGCGTTTCCGTCTCTTATTGAAGGAATATGTATCTGTTTGGAAACGTTGTTAACAGCCGACTCCACAGTTTCACTGTGCGCGGTAAGGTAAGATGTGTTTTGAGAAACGCACATATACTTCGTAAAATATAACTTTATTAAATGACAGCTAATTAATGTCACAGAAAAATTCTATGGAATAAAAATGATAAACCGAACTATTTTTTTTTCTCTTTATGGCTGCTACTGTGTTGCCTACGGCGAACACATAATAACTCTGCCAATGTCGAGTGATTAAAGAGACACGTTAATTTAATGGTTATTGACCGGTGTGGCGAGTTAAATCCTTTTGATGTTTATTTTAATTGAGTTTTTCACCAAGCACCATTTAAAACCAAGACAGAACAAAACATACACAAAGACGTCACAATATTAAAGGGAGATTCTCATGAAAAAAAAATAGAGTCTTATATTATATTTGTAAATATATTTACATAAATTTTCTATATCAGAGGAAGAAGAAAGAGACAATAGGGAAGAAAAGTTAAAACCGAACTAAATTCATCGAAATAAAAGTCAAATGACATCTTTCATTCTAATCAACCTATATTTTACGGCCTGTAGGGCGGGAATATTGTTCTGTTGTAGGGCGACAAACAGAGCAGGAGACAGGTCACGGATCCTAGGCGTTCCTAATCAAGTCCTGTAAGTACTTAGGCGCGACGCCCACACGAGAGTCGACTCGAGGCGAAGGCGCGTCGAGGCGTGGAGCGACGCAGTGGCAGTGTGTGTGTCAAGTTGCGGGCGGCTATGCTTCCTTCTCATTTTAATGCTCCCATAAGCAAGAAACGAAATGACAAAATGGCGGCAGAGTTTCGGCGGGGCGTCTCCACCGCGCCCCCGCCTCGACTCCCCTCGCCCCGACGCGCCTCAACGCGACTCCGCACTTATGTAAGCGCACTGTGATTATTTTGTTAAGAAAACCTAAATGCGTCGCGCTGCTTATGCGCCCGCGCCTCGACTCGACTCTCGTGTGGGCGTCGTGCCTTAGTCGGCAAGCGAATGTTCCACTTAAACGACTTGAGCAAATCACCTGGGTGATTTTAGTTGACCAAATTAGTAGACAGAGGGGGTTGTCACACTGGCGGATTGCGAGTGTTTTCAAAGCGGAGCGACGGATGCGCGACGGTTTCGCCGAGGAGATCCTAGGTCCTTTAAATCCACTAATTTGGCCAACTTCAGGTGATTTAAGTGGAACCATTCCGGCAAACGAGTGGCAGAGATTCCTACACTATGCTTGTCAATTAAGCAACATACTTACGTGTTTAACAATTGTTGCTTCTGTATAAGTTGTCAGGCCACTGCCACTTCAGTACTTAGGCGCGACGCCCACAGCGTGCTGATAAAAGTACTATAAAAATGCGATTTGGTGCTGCCAACTGTAGCTGAACCCTAAATAAGTTTATTACAGTATTAGTGTAGTATGAACTAAGGGGTACTATTGTGTATTCTGTGAATAAAGTGAGATGGATTCTATCTATGGAGAGATCTCCCTATACTCGATAATACAGAGCGATCCCACGACTATGGGACATGAAGGGAAAAGTTAGCATTTTTTGCTTAAGGTGACGGGTAGGGCACACTAGCGACACCAATCGATTTTAATTTTTAGCTACTAAACCGGATCTATTTTAACCAATTTAGGGGTTACAATATCTCTATTTTACCGAGGTGTCGTAAAAGACGACTAAGGTAAAGCTGCTGGCATGATCATCAGCGCCCGGAGAAGGAAAACTCTGCATTTATATAAACCCTCGCCAACCCGTCTGCCAAGCGTGGTGAGTATGGCAATTACCCCTCATGTGTTTGAGGGAGGCCCGTGCCCCAGCAGTGGGGACTTAAATGGGCTGATGATGATGATGATAGATTTTTGGGTTTGTGCTTATATTGCACGGGAATCGAACCGGAAAAATATTTGGCTTTTTTATTCTACCAATCGGTACAGTTATTATTAAAGATATATATAACCATAGAATAATAACAAGACTAGAAACCTAGCCTGCGCCCACTATTTGAAGCAACTCAAATGGAGCCGTACGGCTCCAAACGCCCGGACCGCTCCGCAGTCGTCATTGTCAATGCCAGTCAAACGCATCTCGCGAAAATTAATTTACTATGACGATTTGTGCGGTAACATTTTGTCACAATTTTCTGATAAGCATAAGAAGTGTAATAACATCACCTTTCACATGAAAGGCTTCAATATTTCATAGTATGTTGTGTTTTTTTTGAAAATGAAAAAATGAAAAATATTTATTGGTATCTTTTTTATAAGTACATAGCCATGGTTGAAGTCTCCTTTTAAGTGTAACGGGGTCTCCTAACTCCTGTGTTAGGAGACCCCGCTCTTTCTTATAATTAAAGATACATAGGTAAGATAGTACATTTATGAACGAGTTGAAATACGTGCGTGTATAAAATTGGTGTGTGTGTGTGTGTGTGTGTGTGTGTGGTGTGCGTGTGCGTGTGCGTGTGCGTGTGCGTGTGTGTGTGTGTGTTCTATAAGCTAAAAATATAAACGATTTATTAAAATGCTCAGTGTTACCAGATAATGAAAAAAAATGTTTTCCCCGTTTCAACTTTATTGTAAGATTTGATTGCTCAGACTGATTAATTTAATCAAGTGCTACTGATGTTTACAGCGTGAAGCAGTGTCTCTACTGTGTTTCGCTGCGTGAGTGCGAATACGTATATGTTAAAAAATAAATAAGCAAGAATTTATTCATTTAATAATAATTTCAAGATTCATGTAGGTTGATGTGTTTCTGACAGTGCAATACATGGATCCACATTTTACACGAATTGAAACGCACCCTGATAACCCTTAAAATAAGTAAGCAGCGCTTTATTTATTTCTTTCTTATTCATTATTGTATGGTCAAGGCATCAAAAATATCAAAACCTAACTTGCCAACTAATTTTATAATCACAGTTAGGCAGATACTTGTAAGCGTTGTTCTAGGTACAACTAAAACAGTACAGTTACTACAATAACCATTTCCCATGTTTTAGGGAAATATGTTGTGACTGGTAACATTCATTAGGATTTTTATGTTGATACTACGTACATAGTACCAACAGGAAAAACCAAATTTGTGCTTCAAATTTGAGGTGACTGCGGAAACTATCCGTCTAGTCTTGTTATTATTTCATGTTACTGACGATAAAAAATCTCTAAGTAACCATGGGTCTTACATTAGTCTGTCATGAAAAAAGCTTTAGTACCGAAAAATGCTAACTAAAGGATTTAAGTCGTGAGACGTCCTGTATAGCTTAATTAGAATGACAGATGTACATACATTTATGTACCTTATGTAAATTGAATGTACATAAGGTTTATCGTTTCACCATGTATCTTTCCATAGATTTTTATTACTATTGACCTAAAGATCATTTTTCTGTGATATCAATGATTGTCATTTTAAACAAGCTATATTTTACTCACTAAAGACAGTATAATTAAAAATGAAAGAACAGTATGTACGCCATTTTGGTATTTATTTAATAAAAAATGGCTATAACGTCATACATAAGTTTTATTTAACAAAAAAATGTATTCAAAACTTAAAAACGACTAAATGATTTCATAAAAGTGACCTCGTCTAAATAATATTTTTATCATTATGATCAATTTATTGTGTGTTAAAATTATTTTGTATGTATAGTTCTGTTATCATTATTTTAAACTATAGATTGCTGTAAAAGATCTAGCAGCGTTTCGAGCCAAGTTAAGTATTTTTTCTAATGCCTAAAATATGTCATATTGAATCAGTGTAATGCGACTTTAAATGTTAATAATAAAAAATACTTTAGTTTATACATGAGCATGATTGTATTTTTCAGAAAGCTTTAATTTTTTTATTGCGAAATCCACTTCGATAGGAAAGATACACAGTTGAAAACAACAATATGTATCTTTGGCTATATTCAACGCATCTCTAGACATCAGAATATAGTTAGTTATAAATAAGCATATCATATCTATTTAGACGAGGTCTGATCACACGTAGCCACATGAAATAGCACTAATATCATAATAAAGCCTAATTTACACGACCTACGCTAAAAAGAATAAATATGTACAATTAGTATTTGGTTTTTCATCAGTACAGAGAAAGTATTCAAAACAGCCAAAAATGGCCTCGAGAGACATGGAACTTTTTTAAAGAATGGATGTTGTGGAAGATGCGATATTTATAAACTCAGATTTTTTATTATGTGGACTAAACTGACAGATGAAGGTAAGTTGTAACAATATCCTATACATTTAGACCTATTTTGACAGATGCGAAATGTCAAGTTTGACATTTGCAACTGTACATCTAGTCCACATATTTAAAAGTCAAAGTAAACGGAAACGAAACGCAGAGGGTTTCGTTTCCGTTTGCGGCCAAAGGCGTCGCTTCGGAGCCTGTATATTATAATATGTATTTTACAAACAAGTTTTGCTAAATTAGTTTACCGACGACTTTGTATGGATTTTATCATTGTCCGACAAATACCGCATCTTTCAACAACTTTAAAATAAATAAAATCGAATGACCAATTAACGCATTTACAAAGGTGGCGATCTGTGAAATAATTTTATACATATTTTGTAAAACATTACAAAATATGTATAAAATTATTTTTAGGAATATACATAGTAAAAATCGGAAAGAATATTGTTTTAGATCACTAACTTTAAAAACTGCTGCTTAACATTTAAACAACTGTTTTGACAATATTTCCTATAATAACATCAAGCAAGCTGTCTAGTTTTGTTAAAACAATGTTTTAAACGTCGGTGAACTCCGCCATTACGAGTCCGCGCCACGAAAGAAGTCCCAGTCTGTCTATTGTACATATAACTCAAATTTGAATTTTGATGCCGAAATTCACGCGTCTTTCACGGGACTGCTTTGATTCATTGCTTGTAGACCAAGGGTCCGTCTCCATTCACTAAAGTTGATTTTGGCGCGCGTAAGTTTAGCTAGATCTTCGTCCCTATACATGCTATGAATAGGCACAAAAGTTACAACATCTCGCCACCCTCTCCAATTTCCACTCATCTATTGAATTAAACTAATAATTTAACACACAATTTATTTAACACCGTAATATTAAAACCGCCCTCAATGTTCACATTAGGAAACGATCTTACCGTGATACTAGAAATGAAGTAAATACAATTTATATACAATATTTTTTAAAGTTAAACAATTTAGAGATAAAGCGGCTAGTGGAAAAGCTTAGTTAAATAAGCACTGGTTTTTATGTAAACAAATTTTATTTACCTAGTGGCAAGAACATTTTAAGGGCCTTACCATAAATGTTCGTTAAACCTTTATTTACTAAAACGGTATTATAAAGCAGTTTTCATTCTCTTTTCGAAAATATTGTATGATTTTTTTTTTGTTTCAAACGTCAAAAATGCTCTATAACACCGTTTAGCTAACAAAGGTTTATTGAACGTTTACGAATAAAGCCCTAAGTATAATATCTTAGTATTTTCCACTACCCGCGATAAATATTATAAAAACTAATAGATATATCGTTTAAAAACGTTTAAGCAATTTTGGAAAAATAATTTTTCACCCGCATTCACTTACGCTACTTTTTAATAAATTAATTACATTTTTCAATATTGGTAAAACTTCCTAGTTCACAGTGCTATTGCGTGTAAAACACCCGCCAGGTGGCGCACTGTTTGACTGAGGACCAACTTCAACAGCATTAGTTGTTTCGTTTGTCAAAGTGACATTTTGACATAGCACGTACTAACATAATCAATCACCTTAGAGTGAATAAAGTCGGAACTAAAATTTTATATTCCTAGCGCCAGTAACCATAAAGCTAAAATTTGAATGTTGGTGGCGACTTTAGCGTTCTTTTCACGGGACTAATAGGGATAGTAGTACGCCATCTAGCGGATTTTTCACACGCAATAGCCCCTACTGTATAGAGATATTGAAAATTTACAAAAGCATTTTGAATCCAAAAATTATTCACTCCTGTCAGAAGGATTCGCAAGACTTGAATGACAAGAATGCACGAAAGCAGAGCGTGTGAGATCTTCCAATGGTATCTACTATCTCACCAGTGCGCTTTATTAACGAGGGAGACAGATAGATATCGAACTACACCATTTACAGTGCACACTGGCTTGATTATAACACCATTTGTCTAATTTTTAAAACAACTTTTTTAAGTGATAGTTGGCAGACGAATGGATCACATGATGGTAAGCGATAGCCGCTGCTCAATGAGTCTGAGAAAGCGCAAGGGCAGCTTTATGAAAGCAAAAAAGGTTTTTTTTTATTGTTAGTCCTTTTGATTATGTTATCAATGTCGTCTATTATAGTCCGTAAAATTTAGCTTCATTATTATTATCATAACGCTATTGGTGTCACTGAAAAATGATCTTTAGGTCTATAGTAATAATCATGTATCGAATTAAACTTGGTTAAATGATAAACCTTATGCGCATTGAAATAAAGGTCAAGTGACATCTATCATTCTCATCAAGCTATATTTTACGGAGTGTACATTTTTCAGTCAGCGGACTATAGGTTACGAAACACTGGTTTTTTCTTTAACATACACAAGGGCCACAATGGGCCCCTTACACACCAGCCCACTATTAGGGGTCCCACACGCGAAGGATGAACGAAATGAGTATCAACATTTTTGGTCATACATTTTAAGGTACTTTCTAGGGAAAAACGGCGTAGGACTGATAGATACAGATCCAAGAGTTTTATCGGAAGCCGCAACTTAAATGGGCACGCTCCTTGCAGTAAATTTTTTTGTCATTCATTATAAGTACCTTTTAGAGACCTCAAATCTGGGAAAGCAGATTTTTTTTCTCGCTAATCTCTAGTCGAGAAATCCGTGGTAACGAATCAAGTATCAGTGGCGCCATCTTTTATTTTCAAGACTTTATCGACAAAATATACATGGGTGTGCACTGAAGTTTTTTAACACCCCATTTGCAGATGCTCAGTGATCACGCAGACGAATAAATTCCCTTTATCAATGGTTTTATGGACTTTTGTAAATTACTAGTGGTCCGCCCTCACTTAATTTCGGGACATTAGTTCCACTTTACACCAATAGATGGCGTCAGGTGTCGATTACATCTCGCAAGCTTTTCATGTTTTGGGATTATGTACCATGCATGTGTTTTTTTATACTTGAGGCGACAACGAGCATGCGAGTAACCTGTTGGAAAGTAATCTTCGCCGGCCATGAACATCCGCGACATCAGAGAGATCGCTAATGTCTTGCCGACCATTTCAAAAAGGAGTACGCTCTTCTCTTGAAGGTCCCTAAGTCGTAGCCGTCGGGAAATATTCCCGCAGGCAAACCGTGTTGCCGCTGTCTGTAGAATTGTTGTCCACCCTCACTTCGTTTCGTATCTTTAGTTCCACTTTGTACCAACAGATGGCGCTGGGCGTCGATTAAATCGCGCCAGTGTTACGCATTTCGATTCAGTTATGCTTTGCCTTTGTCTATATAGAATTTACTTCTTTATAAATAATTTAGATTTAGATTACCTTAATCGTAATCTTAATTGTATATCACATTAGTTGGCCTCCGGGATGAGCGATGAGAAGAATGAGGTGAAGATCATCCAGGTGACGGCCAGCAGCGACTGGTGGTGCGCGGGGGCGGCGGGGGGCGCGGGGGGCGCGGGCTGGTTGTCGTTGGCCTGGAAACATCAAAACACATATAATACTAGCTGACCCGGCAAACGTTGTTTTGCCATATAAATAAAAGGGTTGATCGTAGAAGGGTGAAAATTGAGGATTGTATGTATTTTTGTATGTTGTATCATAAAAAAAGAGAAATTAAAAATTTTGTCTAAAAAATAAAAATAAAAATTTAGGGGTGGACTACCCCTAACATTTAGGGGGATGAAAAATAGATGTTGGCCGATTCTCATAGATACCGGATAAGCACAAAAAATTTCATCAAAATCGGTCAAGCCGTTTCGGAGGAGTATGGCAACGAAAACTGTGACACGAGAATTTTATATATTAGATAAAAATAAAAATTTAGGGGTGGACTACCCCTAACATTTAGGGGGATGAAAAATAGATGTTGGCCGATTCTCATAGATACCGGATAAGCACAAAAAATTTCATCAAAATCGGTCAAGCCGTTTCGGAGGAGTATGGCAACGAAAACTGTGACACGAGAATTTTATATATTAGATAATATTCTCACAACATCTCATACGTTGACCTGATTCCGTACTAAGTAGCTTAAGCACTTGTATTACAGATATCAGACAACAGAGGAACACAAATATATACTTAAATACATATATTACACCCAGACACCGAACAAACACAAGTGTTCATCGCACGAATGTTTGTCCAGGGTGGGGATCGAACCCACGACCTTTGGCGTAAGAGGCAGGGTCACTACCAATTGCGCCATCCGGTCAGTCCAAGGTCAGTCATATGTGGCGCTACATGCTTGTTATTTGTCACAAATAGCAAACACATGTTTTTTTTTAAGGTGACGGGTAGGGCACACTAGCGACGCCAATCGTATTTAATTTTTAGCTACTAAACTGGATATATTTTAAACAATTTCGGGGTTACAATCTCTTGGCGAACACCTATGCTATTTATTTAATAAATTTTTCTTTCTTTCTTTCTTCTATTTAATACTTATAGTTAACTGTTTGGTCTGCTTTTGCACTCGAATTTTGGATTACCGCCAAAAGTGGCTGCTTTAGGCGTGAATCAATTTTTCGCGTACAAAAACGGACCTAACATTTGTAACCCCGAAATTGTTTAAAATAGATCCGGTTTAGTAGCTCAAAATTTAAATTGATTGGCGTCGCTAGTGTGCCCTACCCGTCACCTTAATGTATGTTATGGTAGGTAACAGACAAATCATCTAATGGTGACAATGAAAAGTGACAGGACATATACTTTATAGGGAGTGAAGAAACGCACCGGGAAAAGAGCCCAAAGCAAGTACCTGGTGAGCGTCTCCCAAGATTCGGTCCGCATGCCGAGACGGTAGGAAGGACCGTGGGTTGGTGGCGGGAACAACTAATGGTAAGCGATTGCCGCCGCCCATTGACACACGCGACACCAGTGGAGTCACGAATGCGCTACCAAACACGGATTTTGCCTCCGGTACCCTCACTCACGCAGCGAAATACAGCCGTGGTATTACTCCGGTTATCATCATCATCGTCAGCCCACGTAAGTCCCAACTGCTGGGGCACGGGCCTCCCTCATTCACATGAGAGGTAATTGCTATACTCACCACGCTTGGCAGACGGGTTGGCGAGGGTTTTGATATAAATGCAGAGTTTTCCTTCTCTGGGTGCTGATGATCATGCCAGCAGCTTTACCTTAGTCGCCTTTTACGACACCTCGGTAAGAAAGAGGGCGGCCTATTCTACTCTGCCGGGGACCACACGGCCCGGTTAAGCCGGCCCATTCATGCCGAAGCTTGCCTCTCCCACGGTAATGACAAATACTGACCTCAAACACCACACAACCAGGCGTTTACCAGACTATCAAACACAAACAGCAAATACCAATCCACACTTTCGTGTTTGTTTTATTGCTTTGCTTGCTTTTTGCCAAGTGTGTGGTTCTAGCCTTACGAGATCTTTTTTTTTGTTTTCTCGGGAGAAATGCATTACGCAGACCCTGTGGTTACCTGTGGCTGCCCTGTACCCTGTGCTTGTAGGTACTGTGGGACTCACCCACCCACCCACCCAGGCCGCTTCTTCTAACAAGAAGCGACCTGAGGGCATACCCACTAAAACTCCCGGGGCTCAACCACCCGTGGGTATAGAATGGGGTCACGGGAACTGCACGAGGCTATTACCCGCAACCCCACTCCCCCAGAGGCCCCTACACGGGGTGTGCGGCCACGCCCCTCCTCAGGCTAGGAGTTGGGGGGAGCCTTAAGAGACCTGCGGTGGTCAGTTCAAATTCAATTCGAGGCAAGCTTCGCCGTTCCTCGGACATCTCTGTCGCGCTAACCGAGACCCTTCCGTGCGAGTAGAAACAGCAAGATGGCCGTTTGAAATTTGTGAGCATTTGCCAATACCAAAAATGATGAATGAAATTTGGTTATACTTTGATTTTCCTTAAGACATTGTGTAACTAGACAATACAAGCTGTGTCTTTGTTAAAATTTTCGTAATTAATAATTGAGTTTTTAATATAAAACAAATAGGCAGAAAATAGATCGTTAAAATTGTAAATTTTACGAAATGTAATCGCTTACATTTTTAAGTGGGTAAATATTTTTAAATATTTTTAGATAAATAGGTACTTCCTTAATCCGAGTAACAGCAATGAAATGTAGAATTATCCTCAAATCGCAAATTATTTTGGTATTACGATTGAATGGGAAATACGTTGTTCGTCGGCCTCTTAAGTACAGATACCTCGACTGCCTCGGTGGCGCAGTGGTTAATGAGTCGCACTTTAAGGCGAATGCTGCGCAAGAGGTCCCGGGTTGGGTCCCCGGGTCGGGCCAAAACCGTGTACCTAAGTTTTCGTTAAGAAATTCTTAGTGACAGCCCGGAGGCTGGAAGTTGGCGGTCTTGGACATCTATGCCTGGGAAAGCACGTTAAGCGTTTGGTCCTGAGCCCCATCCCTCTCCGGTCGTGGTGTCATAGTAGTGTCCCCAATATGAGGGTAAGGGAATAGAGTGCACTTATGTTTGCGCAAACACTTGAGCACTATAATATATCCTGCGTACTTGGCGTGTCGTTGAGATTCGCATTCGCAACCGTGATCGGTTGGAGGATATTATTAAGAAATATGTGACACATTTTTATACATTGATATGTGGCTGTCTTATCCGTACGATAAAAGACGACCTAATTCAAAGTTTACAAACTTGTTTCCAATCTTTGGTAGACATACGAGTAAGATAAGTAAGTATTGAGTTTAGAAACTGAATTTGACTGTAAATATGTAACGCATTTAAAAAATTCTTCGCATGTTCAGATGGGTATCGAACCGATGACTGAATATCATCATAAAATAAATAAGCATGTGTTTTTGTTTTGTTACTTTAATTACTCTAAAAGCATTACCCGGACATAATGTCATGTTTACCTGATTGTTATTGGGCTGTGGTTCTTGGGCCGGCTGGTGCGCGGGCGGGGCTGCGGCGGGGGCGGCGGGCTCCGCCACGTGGTTGACGTCCAGGTCGCGGAGGAACCCGTTGTGGTGTCTGCAAATTATAAAAAACATGAATTCCAATAAGATCATTGAGAGAGCATTGTACCTGTTTTCCAAGGTCTCAGCCATGACTACGATATCGTCTGTAAATCGAAGGCACGTTATGTACTCGCCATTTATATTTATGCCAAGTCCATCCCAGTCCAGAAGTTTTTAACACACCTCCAACAAAGTGGTGAACAGTTTCGGCGATATAACGTCGCCCTGTCTCACACCTCGCTATAGAGGTATGGGTTTTGATTCGTGGTCCTGAAGACGGACTGACATTGTGGCGTTTTCGTACAATGACTGCAACACTTGTATATATCGGTAGTCTATTCGGCACCTTTGAAGAGACTGTAGCACGGCCCAGATCTCGAGAGAATCAAAGGCTTTCTCATAGTCCTCAAACGCTAAGCATAATGGCAGATTATACTCTTTTGTCCTCTGTATAACCTGCCGCAGCGTATATATGTGGTCTATGGTGTTAAAGCCTTTTCGCAACCCGGCTTGTTCCGGAGGCTGAAAGTCGTCTAACCTGCGTACGAGACGATTCGTCACCACTCTCGAAAACAGCTTATATATGTGACTCAGCAGAGTGATAGGCCTGTGATTCTTCAATTTGGATTTGTCATCCTTTTTTAAGAAAAGTCTCACCACGCCAGAGTGCAACACTTAGGGTGTCTTAGGGTCACTTAGGGTGACAGGACAGGTCGTCCACCTGCTTTCAGAAGCTCCGCTGTGACTCCATCATCACCCGGTGTCTTACCGTTTTTAAGCTGTTTGAGAGCTATACTAATCTCGTATAGGCTGACGTCCGGGATATCTTCGGTGTAGTGCAGGGTTAATTTGGCTCTTCGCTCAACGGCCTGGATGACAGGTGCTCCTTAAGTTGCGTAAAGCTGTCTATAAATGTTTTCGATCTCGGCCAAAATCTCAGGGCGTGACGTGACGATTCTGCCATCCTCTGTTTTTAGCTTGGTCAGCAAGCTTTTTCCCAAAACCAGATCTCTAGCGAACACGTTGAAACCTTTGTTCCACTCTATGGCCTCTTTAATACGTTCCGTATTAAATTGGCTTATGTCGCGAGCTAGGCCTTTAGAGATGCTGAGCTGCCGTCGTTGACGAGCTTCACCAGAGGTTTGCAGAACCGCTTTCCTCCTTTCCTCCATTAACTTTCGAGTTGGCGCCGAGATTTTACTGGCTTTTTTCATACGGCTGGGTCTGAAGACCTTAGCACCCGCCGTAAGGACAGCTTTCACGAGCCTGTCATTATATTTTTCCACGTCTGAGCAGCTCTCTAGGCAATCAAAGCGCTTTTTCAGTTCGAATTGAAATCTATCGGGGTTCTGAATCTGGATGGCTACAGGGCGGAGCCTAGATTTCATCAGTCGAGAGCCTAGATTTCATCAGTCGATACCTTTCGGATTTAACATTGAGATTCAAAGTGCCTCTTACCTGATGATTTGACATGATTTTTGTAACGTTATCCGGACTTTCCCAGGTCCACTTACGAATATTATTATTTGATAGAAATGGGGTGAGCCCTGCGTCTCATAGCCACTGCGACCAGTAGATAATCTATTGTGGCAGCCCCATAACCTATTACAGCACCTCATGTAGCTCCAGTTCCAGGATAAACCCGAGAGTGGCGCTGATGGGGAAGCTTTTGATCTCGTCTGCTGAGATCATGTGTGCTCCTAGGTGCCGGCTTCTGCAGCGGTGCAACACTATGCACTCGCCGAGGACGTGGATAATCGTTTCCTCGTCCTCGCGACAGAACCTGCAGATTTTGGTATCTGAAAGGCCCATGTTGTGTAGGTGCTTGTTTAATATGCAGTGCCCTGTGAGAGTTCGAGTGAGTGCCCTAACATGTCCTGTACTCAGTTTTATTATTTCTACAGCTCGTCTCTGATCGAGCCTGTAGCAACGCCTTAGACTGTTCTAGTCGAGGTAGTCTTTTCCAAAATTCAGTGCTTTGCTTATGCTCCCACTCTTTTAACTCGAACCTGACCATGCAGACTGGAACGCCACTTATTGGTTCCGGTCCGAGTAGTGGGCTCTCTGCCCCGGCCTTTGCTAGCACGTCAGCGTTCTTTGCCTCTGATATTGCAGTGTCCCGGTACCCAAATCAGATTTACGATGTTGGCATTGCCAAGCTGGTTTAGGAGCACGACACTCTCGCTAGTGAGTTTGGAGTCAAGTTCACAGGATGTTAACGTCTTGAGGGCAGCTTGACTATCTGAGAAGATGAATATAGCAATATTCAAAAAATGAAGTTAAGGAATTCAAGTCATTTCGTAACATATAAATGCCGAACTAACTACGGAAAGAAAACAATAAAGTATGAAGGAGTCAAACTATACAACTCATTACCAAACCACATAAAGGAAGCTAAAACTTTAAATAACTTCAAAAACCGGCCAAGTGCGAGTCGGACTCGCGCACCGAGGGTTCCGTACAAACCTGCAAGGTTTACAAAGTTCGTTCATTACGACAATCGAGTCATAACTATGGTATTTTTATTGCAAAATGAAATTCATAACATTACAATGGGGAAAGATGGAGGATTCCCTTGCAAGTGTCGAAAATTTGCGGCATAAACGGCTGTATCTTTTGATTGCGTTGGCTTAGAAGTTTGATTTTTTCACAGCTTCAAGGGACAGTAGACTTGAGTAATTGATATAAATTTCAGCTTCATACCTCCACGCGTTCCTGAGAAAAAGGGTCTTGACAGACGGACGGACGGACAGACGGACAACAAAGTGATCCTATAAGGGTTCCGTTTTTTCCTTTTGAGGTACGGAACTAAAAACATCTCAAACAACATATCCTAAATAACAAATAAAACATTTATTACTAAAAAACCAAATTAAGATAATGAATTAATTCAACCGTACTAATCTGCTCCAACTACGCTCATTAATGCCCCATCCAGTGACGCGCATACCTACATCGATGTATCTGTTCGGACTCGGTAAAAAATACTGCTGATTCCATCTTTTTGCTCATCGGCCGCTCGGCTATAGAAACATTACTGTTTTCTCAGTAAGAGAATTTGTAATTCTTATGAGAAATTAAATGACTTTAACCACAACCACAATATCTTCTTATTCTGGAGATTCATTTGCAGACTCTCTTGAACACAGCCAATTATTGCGAAGACTTCTGCTTGGTACACTGTGGTGTAGCGACCCAGGTTGGCGAATTTGCGTATTCCAAAACGATCATTACAAAATCCCGCCCCGGATACGCCTTGCTTCCTGGAACCATCCGTATACCAAACGATGTCATTCTGCTGAACATTTCCGGGAGTTCCAGCTTCCCAGTCTTCTAGGTAACAAGACTGTAAACCGCTTATCGAATCGGTGTTCACGGATCATGGAGTCAGAGGCCATATCCATGACCGCAATTTTCATTAGTTCATTGTAGAGGTTTCTCATGACCCTAAATTGCCATCTCGTCCTCCCTCTGATTTTCGCTCTCGTAATAGCCATCCTCGCTTCCATTTGTACGTGGATGTGCAGAGGTGGACTGTTCAGGAGGGCATCCAGTGCTGCAGAGGGAGAGGACGAAAGAGCGCCAGTGGCTATAAGGCAGGCTGTTCTTTGAGCTTTGCTGAGGTTCTCCACGCAGTTGAGTTGGTGCGTCTTCTTATACCACACACAGCAGCCATTAGTGACGATCGGCCTCACTATGGTTTTATAAATCCAGAGTGCGGCCTTGGACCGTAGCCCCCATTTTTGCCCCACCAACCTGCTGCTTGCCCCCATCGCAATTTTTGCCTTTCTAGTAATGTTTTTTAAAGAAGGAGTTTATCATGTAGAGTCCCTCCCTCCCCATATACTCGGCTACGAAATGACCACGGAGTTCCGGATTCCAGACCCAATTGCCCCACTTCGTCTCCTCATCGCCCTTTTTGCCCAGCCTTGCGTTGAAGTTCCCATGACAACAGTGTAGTGAGGTATGGAAGTATGTATTGCCCGAGAGATATCCTCGTACACTACTTCCACTTCCTCGTCGAGATGTGTCGAGGTCGAGGCGAAAACCTGTAACCGCCGCTGAGACGATGACGAGATACCTGCTACTGGAATATTCATCTCATCGTCAGCCCATTTAAGTCCCACTGCTGGGGCACGGGCCTCCCTCAATCACATTAGGGGTAATGCCATCATCTCACCACGCTTGGCAGACGGGTGCGAGGGTTTAGATCCTAAATGCAGAGTTTTCCTTCTGGGGTGCTGAATGATCATGCAGCAGCTTTACCTTAGGCCTTTACGACACCTCGGTAAGAGTGAGAGATAATGAATTAATTCAACCGTACTAATCTGCTCCAACTACGCTCATTAATGCCCCATCCAGTGACGCGCATACCTACATCGATGTATCTGTTCGGACTCGGTAAAAAATACTGCTGATTCCATCTTTTTGCTCATCGGCCGCTCGGCTATAGAAACATTACTGTTTTCTCAGTAAGAGAATTTGTAATTCTTATGAGAAATTAAATGACTTTAACCACAACCACAATATCTTCTTATTCTGGAGATTCATTTGCAGACTCTCTTGAACACAGCCAATTATTGCGAAGACTTCTGCTTGGTACACTGTGGTGTAGCGACCCAGGTTGGCGAATTTGCGTATTCCAAAACGATCATTACAAAATCCCGCCCCGGATACGCCTTGCTTCCTGGAACCATCCGTATACCAAACGATGTCATTCTGCTGAACATTTCCGGGAGTTCCAGCTTCCCAGTCTTCTAGGTAACAAGACTGTAAACCGCTTATCGAATCGGTGTTCACGGATCATGGAGTCAGAGGCCATATCCATGACCGCAATTTTCATTAGTTCATTGTAGAGGTTTCTCATGACCCTAAATTGCCATCTCGTCCTCCCTCTGATTTTCGCTCTCGTAATAGCCATCCTCGCTTCCATTTGTACGTGGATGTGCAGAGGTGGACTGTTCAGGAGGGCATCCAGTGCTGCAGAGGGAGAGGACGAAAGAGCGCCAGTGGCTATAAGGCAGGCTGTTCTTTGAGCTTTGCTGAGGTTCTCCACGCAGTTGAGTTGGTGCGTCTTCTTATACCACACACAGCAGCCATTAGTGACGATCGGCCTCACTATGGTTTTATAAATCCAGAGTGCGGCCTTGGACCGTAGCCCCCATTTTTGCCCCACCAACCTGCTGCTTGCCCCCATCGCAATTTTTGCCTTTCTAGTAATGTTTTTTAAAGAAGGAGTTTATCATGTAGAGTCCCTCCCTCCCCATATACTCGGCTAGCAATGACCACGGGAGTTCCGGATTCCAGACCCCAATTGCCCCACTTTCGTCTCCTCATCGCCCTTTTTGCCCAGCCTTGCGTTGAAGTTTCCCATGACAACAGTGTAGTGAGTATTGGAAGTATGTATTGCCCGAGAGATATCCTCGTACACTACTTCCACTTCCTCGTCGAGATGTGTCGAGGTCGGGGCGAAAACCTGTAACCGCCGCTGAGACGATGACGAGATACCTGCTACTGAATATTCATCATCATCGTCAGCCCATTTAAGTCCCCACTGCTGGGGCACGGGCCTCCCTCAATCACATGAGGGGTAATTGCCATACTCACCACGCTTGGCAGACGGGTTGGCGAGGGTTTTGATATAAATGCAGAGTTTTCCTTCTCTGGGTGCTGATGATCATGCCAGCAGCTTTACCTTAGTCGCCTTTTACGACACCTCGGTAAGAGTGAGGGTGGCCTATTCTACTCTGCCGGGGACCACACGGCAGACTACACACTGAATATTAGTTACATCATATACTTACAGATACCCGAAAGCCGCAAGTAGTACCACCAACAGAAGCCTCGCCGGACTCCCGTACAGGTACACCAGCGAGAACAGTATAGCGAGCCTGGAGGCCGCGTACAGCTGGTCGAGCCAGTCCTGCGCGTGCGCGTCGTCGTGGTCGTCGGCGGCGGGCGCGGGCGCGGGCGGCGCCGGCGGCGCCTCGGCGGGCGGCGGCGCGGGCGGCGCCGCTGTTGCCGTGGCTTGCCACCTGCAAGGGGAACGGACACAAACTCAAACAATTGTTCATTTGTATAGGCTTGTACGGAGCACTTACAAATCGTCATACATTTCAATGACTTATTGAGGAAATTAGGCATAGTACCTACCTACATAGGTATTGGTTTTGTTCTGCGGCTGCGGAAGCCGCCAATAACGGCAACAGTATGTAATAGTGTTGTTAAATTTATTTTTACGTATCATGGCCAACTTGATCTGTTGCTTTCCGTGATCTTCGCATGTTAAAACTATTACTTACTTTATTTCTATCAGTGAAGACCTGTTATTAGCTTTAAGAAATTCATTGTAATTGCTACTGTATTAAGACAGCTGTTGGTCTTCCGAATAAAATAAAATAAAATAAAATAAAATAAAATTAAGGTGACGGGTAGGGCACACTAGCGACGCAAATTGATTTTAATTTTTAGCTTCTAAACGGGAACTATTTTAAACAATTTCGGAGTTACAACCTCTCGGCAAACACTTATACTATTTATTAAATCATCATTTCAATAACCTAGAATGTGCTCGAAATATAATGAAATTACCAATATTACACCCGATATAGATATTTTTCACGACTCCTTTACAGGTTTTAAAAGAAAACTGCTGAAATAAAAACTGCTATTTTAAAGTTAAACCATTGTATTATCTATATTAGAAATATCAAGTTCACATTATGTAATGTAAATAATTGATTAATTACGTGTTGTCTATTGTATACTCATCAACGCTGTGTTCCCCTGTAATTGGCATACATACTGACATCTAATTTACTATAAAAAGCTGTTATGATTATTTTTGTATGATGTGCTGTTGGTGAACCTAAATAAATAAATTTCAGCCAATATACGTCCACTGCTGCACATAGGCCTCCCCCAATTTTCTCCACACACATTTATTTAATAACCATGCACAAATGTTGAGTCCTTTTTTGTACGCGAAAAATTGGTTCACGCCAAAAGTGGCCGCTTTTGGTATGAATCATTTTTTCGCGTACGCGTTGGACCCATCATTTCTGCATGGTTATTTAATAAATAGTAGTAACCCCGAAATTTTTTAAAATAGATCCGGTTTAGTAGCCTAAAATTAAAATCAATTAGCGTCGCTTGTGTGCCCTACCCGTCACCTTGTAACTACTTATGTAATTATATGTAATGTATAATTTACATCTTAATACATAAAATATACTAAAGAAATAAATAAACACGATACGATTCTAACACCGTCTCGGAAAGTGTTTCTGGTCGAGAGAAGATCCGGCAAGAAACTCACCAGTTAGGTACTCTTTTTAATCGCCAAACTTTCACACAATGTTGTGTCATCATCAGACAAGCCATACATAAATTACCATTTACCATCAGATGGACTTGACCTCACCAAGAGTCCAGATAGGGTTTTTTTTTTACTACGACGAAACACAATTCAAGATTCACGCCGATTTCATGTGAAGTCATGGTATCACTCTGGTCTAGCCGTCCTATTCATGCCAAAGCATGCCTCTCCAACGGTTAGTGAAGACCTTTCATTAAAAAAAAACAAATAAGGACATAATGAGGATGTGTAAATAATTTATTGTGACGGAGTATTAGGTATTTTGCAGTGGGACCCGAGCCGATTGAAATGCAAGGGTCGCCAGTACGAGCTACGAGATTGTGGTATTTTGAGAACATGGCGGATATCACCCGAAAACAATACAAAAAACTATGTTTTAGTGATATATGTCGTATGAAAATAAATGTCACGAGCCCAAGAATTAGTCTCCAGTACGATTCCCGCACCAACACAATAATGTTTGCCGATGACACATATATCTATGTTGGGTTTGGGTGGTTGTGGTGCATTCTTTGTTTCTGGTACAAGTATAGTACAAAGCAAACGCCCTGTTGGTCTAGTGGTTTAAGTACCGGGCCGTGATATCAGGGTCCTAGGTTCGATTCCCGGGTCGAGCGAAAAGTATGTTTCGAATTTTTCGGATATAGCTCGGGTTTGTGATCACCAATCCGCATTTGTCAAGCGTGGTGATTAAGCCTAATCCCATCATAGTAGCGATAACTTGATTTCTATGATTTGGCCTTTGCCTTGCAGTGGGACAGTTTATAGGCTGATTAAAAAAAAACAAAGCAAAACCTTAGTTTGGGACCAGTACAATCTGTGTAATTATGGTGTCTCAATTTATTTATTCTTTCGACATAATTACATATCGACCTCAACAGTCACACTGGGCTTAAATATGTATATGCACACATAGTCATACACTTTGTTATCACAAAGAAATGTGTCTGCATAACATTCAGCTGTTATGTAATCAGACATTCTCTTTTCCTTTTGTTTACCATTAAACGGGCGATAAAATAAACAGGCAATTAGTTAGGCGGCTGAAACGCTCGTAAAACCAACATAAAACTAAGTAATAATAACAGAAATGCTATGCTATGAATTGTTAACAACTTTCTACATACGCAACACTCCTTGAATTTTCATAATTTGTATGAAAATCTTAAACTTTTCTTTTTAAATTATGGCTGCTACTGTGTTGCCCACGGCGAACACTTATATAACTCTGCCAATGTCGAGCGATTAAAGAGACCCGTTTTTAATGAGAATTTGACCGGTGTAAGGATATTTTACTCATTCTGATTTTTATATTTTAATTGAGGGTTACACCAACTAAAACAAAACAATAAAACGTATACAAACAAACAAACACATATACAGCACAACATTATGAGGGAGATAAAAAAAAAATACACAATAGTTTATATAAAAAGACCAAATATAATTTTTCATGACTTTAGCTTTTTAAAATAATGACACTTCTATACGGCGTTGTAATCACCCCCCGTTCACCCTTTTAGGGGTTAAATTAAAAAGTGCTAATACTTTTCTGTATGAATATAAAAATACCAATAGAATTTTTCATGATTCTAGTTTTAAAAATAACGACACTTCTATACCGCGTTTTAACCCCCGTGCACCCTTTTATGGATTGAATAAAAAAGTGCTGATAATTTTCTGTATTAATGTCCAAATTCTACTTTTCATCAACTCGAGCATCGAATATGGCGAATTTCCCATAAACGTTTTGATCCCATTTCATTATTTAAGGAGTTGAGGAAAAAAATGCTAAATATTTTATTTTATATAAAAAGCTCAAATATCAATTATTATCACTCTAGCTTTAAAAATAACCAAACTTCCATACGGCATTTTCAACCCCTGTTCACCCTTTTCAGGGGGTTGAATATAAAATATGCTGAAAGTACTGATATTAATTTTGTATGAACAGTGCAAATACCAATTTTCACGAGTCTAGGATTAATTATGACGGATCTCCCATACAAAGCTTCAACCCCCATTTCCCTCTTTGGGGGTTGAATAAAAAAATGCCCAAATTACTTTTCATTTGTAGAAGAAGAAAAAGAAGAGCCCAAATACCAATTTTCATGACTCGAACTTTAAAAATAACGTATCTTCCGTACAATGTTTCTACCCCCATTTTACCCCTATAGGAGTTGAAATAAAAAAAACTGAAACAGGTAAATTCTATTTTTTTATCAATAATTACAAACTTTCATACTGACGTTAAAAAAAATTACTTATTTAACTTTAGGGGTTAATTTTTAAAAATCCCTTCTTAATGCGCGCTTGCAAAATAAAAACTACCCATATTTCAATATTCATGATTTTAGGTCCAGTAGTTTCGCCTGTGCTTTGACAGATCAATCAGTCACCCGCCGAGGCGTCACCTCTTTATTAACAGTATAGATAATAATAATAATTCTATATAATGCTGCGTTTCCACCAGAGATGAGCGAGGATGTGTTGCGAGGAACGTGTTTGTTAAGAGCCAATAGCATCGCTTCACTAAGAGAAGCTAGATAAATGAAGCGATTCTATTGGCTGTTGAAAGCACATTCCTCGCAAAATCTCCGCGCTCATCTCTTGTGGATGCACAGCTTAATCGAATTAGAATGTGAACCTTGCGATAGGGATGTTAGTCGTAGGTTCGAATCCGAGCATATTTCGAGCGTATTTCTACCATTCGCTCGGCGGTGTGGTAAAACATCGCGAACACATTGCAGATAGTTTCTCAATTGTTCAGATTCTACTGAACGTGTAATCATTACAAAGTTCAAACTGGATCATGCAACTTGGTCAACCAAGTTCCTTTTTTTATGTCATAGGTGGCAGACGAACAGACGGATCGCCTGACGGTAAGCGAGTGCCGCCAGCGCGCAAGTGCGCTGCGTACCTTTAAACCGCCCTGTCAAATTATCATTTTGACAGATCGTTTAAAAATAACCGATCACATTGTATATGGACCTCACTCCTATAGTACCTACTCCATCTAGCGAATTTTTCACACGCGGAAACCCTCATTATAGAAATCAATGCGTTCTTTTGTTCTCCTACAAAAATATTGGTCACCGCTTTATATGCCGTGGGCGGGCCCTAAGAATAAAAAATTTATAAAATAGTCAAATAAATATACTAAACGAGGAAGTGGTGACAACAGGAAACGAACCAAACATCAACGATTGAAGCTAATTTGCGCCAAGGCCGCAGCCAACTAGTGTTGATACTTTACAAATACCGTATTTGTAAAGTATCGACACCTACTTGAAAATGCAAACTATTTAGGAGAAATACGGTATTTGACTTCGTACGCGTCATAACTCGGGCATGTAATATCGGAAGGTTTTAAATTCTGATCCTGATTCTGATCATCATCATCATCATCAGCCCATTTAAGTCCCCACTGCTGGGGCACGGGCCTCCCTCAATCACATGAGGGGTAATTGCCATACTCACCACGCTTGGCAGACGGGTTGGCGAGGGTTTTGATATGAATGCAGAGTTTCCCTTCTCTGGGTGCTGATGATTATGCCAGCAGCTTTACCTTAGTCGCCTTTTACGACACCTCGGTAAGAGTGAGGGTGGCCTATTCTACTCTGCCGGGGACCACACGGCATTGATTCTGGTATAAGTTGTTAATTCACTATAAGGAATGTGCATTGAAAAGAGATTTTACTCGAATCAGTTTTGAATAATACAATTCAGTAATATCAGAATAGAAATATCTAATTTCGCCGAGATTCCGAAATTCATGCCCTAGAGTCTTAAAAACCAATGAAAGTAAAAAAAAATCCACCGTCATACCGATTCAGCCTGTATAGGTGTTCTAAAGTCATTTAATGTGTGTATCTATCTAAATATACATATTGCTTTATACTGCATAATATATACATAATATACACGCGTAAATCGATACGAAATCGTTTAAAGCATAGTAATTTTGCTATTGCTTACAACGGGTGTCTACAATACCGATAGGACTCTGACCTGACAGATCAGTATCACACCCAACTATCGTCACACAGCACAAAAGGCAGTTTTGAATACTAATCGCAAAGAAACATCTGTTATAACACTCGGTTTCGCGATCGACATCCTTTTGTTACTCCCATCTAGAACTTTGGATCCAGACCTACCATTGTGTTTAGGAAATAAATGTTTCTTATTACATACCGTTCTAAAGTACAACAACATAAGAACTAATATTGCTTGTTACATTCTTAATCACAATGACGATAAACATTTTAATTAAAGTGATTAATTATAAACAATGAGTTACGTATTATTATTTTTTTTACCTACGTAGATATGTATTACTATTTATATACAACATATTTTGCGCAATAGGTAGATAAATGTATACTCTTCATTGCACAAAACTCAATACATAAAAGCTGGGTAGATGCAATGTACAATTTAGGCGGTTTTATCGGATTTTGTGGTCCGAAATAAACACTTTTTATTTTTTTATCGCTGGGAGCATTTTCTACTGGACCACCAGTAGGTAAAGAATATTAGATTAGCAATTTTTATGATGTACTTATGAGAAAATGTTACTTATATAATCACTTGTTCAAAACCAAATGCATTTCCATGTTATAATTAACTGATTACATTTTAGAAGTTTGATTGTGATAAAAATACCTTTTCCAACATTTTGTATATATCATGACCTTGCAGTTCTCAAGATAACAAAGCACCTATGTTTTGCGACAAACAAGATGCGATGTGATATGATAATAAAAATACATAAAACATTTGATTTCATATATTGTATTCAAACCTGACTAACAATGTGTACCCACATTGTAATACATTCATAATGTTCTGATATCAGAAAGATCATTATAGGCCAGCTGCCTGATGTTTACGTCAAGACTGGATGAATGCTATTAAAAATTAAAATTGCTCTTTTCAATTCAGTATCAGAAATCTACTCCCTGGTCTGGAATATCGATTTCTCCTACAAGTAATATTTATGAGTAATATTTCACACAACATCACATACATTGATCTGACTCCGAGAGAGGTAGCTCAAGCACCCGTGTTACGGTAATCAGAATCAACAGCGGAATTACAAATATATACATATAATACTTTTCTTTTGTAAATACATACATGCTTATAATACATACGAACACCCAGACCAATACAAACAGACCTGTTCATGCACACAAATGTTTGAACTCAACCCAAAAAACCCAAAAAGTATCTCAAATTTTTTATTTTCCATTCATTCATTATGAGATTTTCCGAAAAGCGGGGAGCGGCCTTTCTGCTCGCTACGCCCATGAGACCCACCCCATGGTAAGCGGTAACGGTAGCCTATATCAGTGGCATCTCGTAGGCCGTGCCCAGTCCATTGTGGTGATTAAGCCTAATCCGATCATAGCAGCGATGACTATGATTGATTGGGTTTTGTCCGTGGGAGAGTCACTCTTCGACATGATTGGGCCGGCTCGACCGGAGTGATACCACGGCCTAACAGAAAACCGGTGTGAAGCAGCACTGTGCTGTATTTCGCTGCGTGAGTAAGGCCCTATCCGGGGGAAAGAGGGGTTCAAAGCGCACTTGTGACAACACTGGTGTCGCGGATGTTTGGGCGGCGGCAATCGCTTACCATAGGGCGATCCGTGTGCTAGTCTATCACCTGTCACATAAATAAAAAAGAAAAGAAGTGGGACAGTAAATAGGCTAATACTATACTACAAAATGCTTCTATGTAACACAACAGCAAGTACTCACATGTTCGCATACTGCTGCATGTACTGCAAATACGCCTGCTGCATCATCATCATATGGTTGGCCATCATGGCCGGGTCGTTGGCCACGGGCAGGTACCCCTCGCCGAGGTTATACGGCGGGTAAGGCGGCACCCGCCCGTAGTTGTTCACGAAGGAGCTCAGGTAGTTCTGCATTTCTACATTGTGGTTCTGGTCGTTTTGCCTCGTCTCTGGCCTGGTGGGCTCCGTTGGAGCTGGTGTGGCAGCGGGGACGTTGCGTTGTCTGTAAGAGAAGGGGATTATTAGGGTATACCAGGTTTAATGGTGGTAGATGGATCGATGGTAAACATTCCATAAAAGTCGACTAATGATTTATGGCATCTATCAACTTCATCTAATCATCATCTTCAATAGACGTCCACTGCTGGACATAGGCCTCCCCCAATGTTCTCCACACAGATCGGTTCTGTGCCGCCCGCATCCAATGGATTCCCGCGATCTTCACCAGATCGTCGGTCCACCTTGTGTGGGGCCTCCCACGGCTGCGACCTCCTGTACGTGGCCTTCACTCGAGCACCTTTCCGCCCCAACGGCTGTCGGTTCTCCTCGCTATGCGCCCTGCCCATTGTCACTTGAGACATGCAATCCTTTGGGCTATGTCTGTGACCTTAGTTCTCCTGCCGATCTCATCATTTCTGATACGATCACGAAAAGAGACTTCGAGCATAGCCTTTTCCATTGCTCTCTGGGTGACTTTGAGCCTCCTCAATCGGCACATTGTGCTTCATCTAGTACTTTTTTAAAGATCAATTCACTTCGCCAGATGTAATCGGCCCTATGGTAGTCTATACTGATATAAATCGATCAGTGTGGTAGAATAAAATAACCGTGGGAAAGCTTCGGCGTGACTGGGCCGGCTCGACCGGAGTGATACCACGGCTAAAAAAAACCGGCGTGAAGCAGCGCTTACGGCACCGGAGGCATAATAGGGGAGAAGTTAGTTAAAAGGTGTGACTCCCCTGGTGTTGCGGGTCTATGTGCAGCGGCAATTAATTACCATCAGGAGATCCATCTGACCTGCCTATCACATAAAATAAGCATGTACTGCATAAGTTGCTAAAAGAATCTTAAGTATACATGAAATATCCAAACCTGCAGTGGGCTAGTGTGGCGCAAAAAGGCTGACGCCCACTCACGAAGTGAGAGTAGGCCCACCAGTAGAAAATAAGGTTGGTGACAAAAGTGTCACTGTGACTCACCTCAGCCCATCCGTGCTAGGCTGTGGGGCAGGCTGTGTCTCTGGCATCTTCCTGGTAGGTGTGCACACTAGGTGCATTGTATGCGCGATCTGACTCTCATACGTTCTCAGCACATCCTTCAATATGATGTTATCGTCTAAAAGCTGTCCAGAGTATATGATTTTTTGTTCTTCTGTTCTCTGGAAATAACAAAAAAATATATTTTAGTACATTTTTCTTTACACTTAAGACGCATCAACATCACATGAGTAGATCATATTTTACATAGTATTTATATGTGTAGCGAATATGGCAGGCTTCTTTTATGCCACCAGCCCTGGCAAAAATAGTAGCATTTAATTAATTAAAACAGAACATAATATTTGAAAGCAATTTTATTAATTAATTATTTAAAGTACATATGTAGCTAGTTATAAAACATTATTATTATGATTGTAATAAATTTTATCACTAGTGAGCAGTTTCAGGTAACTGAAATGGTCACAAAAATACCTTTGATAAAAAATAAGATTATTCGAGTTTTATTCAAAGAATTTTAATATTAATTTCTAATTTAGCACCAGGACCTTTCAGCAAAATTTATATGAGTTTATTTATAACACTTGTTAAAAAGAATAACAAACTTCATATTGCATGTTTGTTTACAATGTCAAATGATAAAAATGTAATTTCTATCTATCTATAATCTCAAATAACAAACAAACCCAGATTTTTTTGGTAAAACATGCAGTTATAGCTTTAAAAATGTAAATTTATTGGTATCATTTTAAATAGATAAACTTATTTCATCATCAAGTAATTGTGGTTTCATTTCTTACTTGTGGAAGAGTATTTTAAAGAAATGGTCAGATCAAACTGACCCTGCTTAAGAGTTATCAAAACTACAAATAAAAAAAATAAAAAAGCAAAAAGGCCAAATGCTTGCTTGTTTCTTATTTCATAAAGAGATTTTTATTTATTAACAAAAGGTTGGCTGTCTGGCTCTAAACTAGAAGCCATATGACTAGACCTTAAGCAATCGTATTCACAAATAATGCCAAAACCAGATTGTATAGTTGTTTGGGTACCCACTTAATAGGATTAAGAGACCTGAAACATTGCTAATATTTTAATAGTATTTTACTAATATTAAGTTAATTATATTAATGTAGGTAGTTTCTATAACTACATAATGTTTCAAGATTATTTCAGTATTTTTATATATTTAAAAAAAAAATCTTTAAATTTTATATTGACCGTGATAAACATGTGAGATATCAATATTTTTCATGATAAACAACAGAATTTAGACAAAGATAGCAAAAGTTTTGGACAAAATACGCAGATACGCAGATGAGAGTGAAATGATAAAATATCTCAAGAGTAGCTTAAAACCAGGTTTGTAAACTTATTTATATGAAATCGATTAAATTATTTGTATGCTATTGCGCGCTATTTGAGAAAAATCCTCTAAAGCTCACCGGTTTGCTAGGATAGACTTCCGATAGGTGTCCTTTCAACTGCCTCACTGTCCATGACGACTGGCACTCCACGTTCTGATCCTCAACCTGCTGGTTAGGAGCCTTCACGATCAGCGTCACATTATCTGGTATCATTTTTAATCATCCAATTGACGCTGTACCAGTTAGATAATATTGAAACCCGTGATAATATCACACCTCTAAATAAACACACCAAAACAACTCACGAATTTTAATAAAACATTAATAAGTTAAAGTCTCGGGTGACGTGACTACACTGTAAACTTTCTTGTGTAATATCTGACTAAATAATGGCCAAATTAATTGGTTTTGATGTAAATAAATACTCCGTAAAATAAAGAGGCCCCAGCACTTGTCAATTTGCCTTTGAAATTATTTGTCGATTTTTCATTGGTCCAGCAATGATTAATGACGTAATGGTTTGGTTTCTTTATGCGAATTGGTCGCATTTGATTGGCTGGCTCGTGCTATTTTTCATTCATGTGGGTCTTATTGGACAATATAACATCATGTTCTGAAATATCCAATGACGATAAAAATGCTTGTTTGCTTTGCATTAACTTTTAAATAAACATTATATTATTTAAATAACTAATTGTATTAATTTATGCATATGTACAGCAATTATGTTTATTTTAAGTAAATAGTTCAGCTTAAAGAACTACACAAAAATTACTAAAGTTTTCATTCGTACTCATTTATTTTACTACCAGTTTTAAGGAGAACGAACGAAACGTGTGTCTTTCAAACAAACTGTCAAAAAAGTGTTGTTTGTTTGTTGATTAAATAAATTCAAAAATCTTAAAATTTGTGGAATTTATCTTTGTCGACCCGTCTAAGCTATTTAATAAACAGCTTCTCAACGTTCCACGGATATCCTGACCGATTTTTTGTTGTAAATGCCTAGAAACTAGATGAAATAAGTCCTAACCTATAAGAATCAGGTTACTTCTAAAAATGGGTGTAACAGTGTAAGTTTCCGTCGAATAACTTTATTCACTAGCTTAAAACACAGTAATTGTGTGAATAGATTGTATGTGTATTGTGATGCTTCTGACTACCACAACTATATTTTATTGTGAAGTTTTTCTTCATTCTTATCGTGGCAATGTTATGGTGTTAGTTTGCAGCAGTACCCTGTGCCAGAGAACAAGACAGGCACGTATGTTATCGAGTTGCTGACGAAGCGAATCCTGGCTCTGGGGGCAACGCAGCAGGGACAGTTTTTAGTAGACTGTGAAAGCTACCTCTCTCATCCTCAAATGGGTTAGTACTGAAACAGAAATAACTTCAATTTGTGGTGGAGCGCATTAAACAACAAAACAAGAATTATTATGACTCAATGCGGTGATATGTAGTTCTTTTAGTTAAGTTTCCTTGTTTTGTATTGTGTCAAATAAAGTTTTTCATTCATTCATTCATTTTAGTTGTAGAAAAATCACAGGTGCAAAAATTTTAAATAAATCAGTCTTGTGCAGAGATGCAAAACATTGTTGGCAGCAAACAGTTGCCATTGCACTTACACAATTGACATTGTGCAATTGCCGCCGCCTATAGACACCTGCAATACCAGTGGAGCCACAAGTGCCAACCTTTAAACACCCCTTTCCTCTGGATCTTCTGAAAACCACTCCAAATTATTATTTTTAGTTAGTCTATTTAGAAGGGAAAATAAAACATTGCATGCTATTATTTATGGCTAAATTGGTTATTGTAACATTGTCTAATTTAACAGTGGGAGAGCCACGCTTCGGCATGAATGGGCCGGCTAGGCCGGAGTAATACCACATCCTCACAGAAAACCGGCATGAAGCAGTGCATGCGCTGTGTTTCGCTGCGTGAGTGAGGGTACCGGAGGCCCAATCCAGGGGAAGGGGGGTTAAAAGGTAAGCAGCGCACTTGTGACACCACTGGTGTTGCAGGCGTCCATGGGCGGCGGTAATCGCTTACCATCAGGTGATCCGTCTGCTTGTCTGCCACATATATCATATAAAAAAAAGATCTAAATTTATGTTCTTTTTTTGACAAATGCACTTGAATATAAAAATATAGGTAACAAATAAAGCAAGTTTTTTCTGCCCTTTTTACAAGTTATCTGGGGTTGGTGCAGTATGTCTTCCTTTTCCATCATCATCATCATCATCAGCCCATTTAAGTCCCCACTGCTGGGGCACGGGCCTCCCTCAATCACATGAGGGGTAATTGCCATACTCACCACGCTTGGCAGACGGGTTGGTGGTTCCTCTTCCATACGTCCCTGTCATTTGTCATTGAATCATCCACCCAACAACCCTGGTTATTAAATATTAATTTATCCTACAGGAACAACAAAAACTGTGCACATCCTGCACAACTCTGAACAGCCAGCATCGGTATTCTCAATCCTGGAGAGCGGAACGAAGAATATCCACGTTATAGCCGATGGTTTGTTCGACCTTCTCATGATGAAATTGTCACAACATTACACATCAAAGAAGCAAACCAAGATTGAAAGCAAGGGGCCACGGTTTGAGCTCGGGGACTTCTGTGTAAAGCTGGGATCTGTTACTATGAATCAGAATTTTAAGGGTATCTTGATTGAGGTTTGTTTTCTAACTTTTTTATCACTTTATTGCATACATCGTCAATCATTTCCTCTTTTGATATAGATAAGCTACTGTTGTTTTTTTTAGTAGTTTTTTTTCTTTTCTCAATTGTAATATCATCAATATTTGAAAAGACTTCATAAAATCGATAATTCATTTGTTGGCTTAAGTATTAAAATATTTAATATGCTACCACAAAATGTCATTAACCTTTCACTGGATAAGTTTAAGTCTCATATTAAAACCTGCCTAATGAAGAAAGGTTACTATAGTGTACAAGAGTATTTAAATGATAAGGATTCTTGGTCATGTTAATTGATTAATCTTTTGAGCTTTTATTCATAGTAGTCTATTAACTTTCATATTTTTATTCTCTTCTCAATTGAAACGCTGTAAATAAATATTTGAAAAGAGTAACTGCTGAGTTTCTTGCTGGTGTCTTCTCAGTAGAAATCGACATTCCGAAGCAGCGGTAGATATTATGTACCTATTTTGACATTCATAAGTGTTGTTTGGACCTAAATTGCATAAAGAATTTTTTATCTTTTATCTTTAGTAACTACTGAGTTTCTTGCTGGTGCTTCTCAGTAGAAATTGACATTCTGAACCAGTGGTAGATGATAATATGTGTACCTATATTGACATTCATTAGTGTTATGTATGGACCTAAAGTTAATATAGAATTTTTTTTCTTTATCTTTATTATTTGTTAATGTCACAAATAGTTAGCACTTTTACTTGGTTGTGTAACTGTAACCTGCATCTCCAATTACACCAGTGAAGAGTAATTGAGCGATGGTAGCTCATTAGATAAGAATGCGTATCTTCCATGTGGGAGCTCGTAAGTCTGAATCCAAGCATGCACATCTGGTTTTTTCAAATCTATGTATATGCTTATTTCTACCGTTATCTCATTGGTGGGGATAACATTGTGAAGAAATTGGCATATTTCAGAAAGTTTCTTAACATTGATTTAGTTAAACAGGTTCCCCTGTCTAAGGGTTGCAAAGTTTAGACGGCAGTCGCTTCATTGTAATTAACTAACGAATTCAAGATGGTCTAAGTACACTTAGACCCAGGGTACACCCTGGGTTCGGAAGCCGAGAAGATGTTGATCAATAAAAAATAAGTGCTTTACATACTTATATTTTTCTCCCAGGTGGAATACCGTCCGTGCGTGATGGCCAATGCTGTATGGGGTCTCCTCCGCGAATTCCTCCAGGGGCTCCTCGGGCCCACAGTCCCCATCCAGCCGCCGCAACACCTGCTCAGTCGCATGAACGAAATCTACACCCCCATAGACTCCATATACCAGTACTTGGAACATTTTAGTGCGTACAGGAAGATAACTGGGATGAGAAGTGCTTGATTCTGTGAGATAAATTTTTAGACAATTCATCAATCAGACATAAGAATCCTTGAAGACTATCAGTTTAATTGAGTTTGTGAAGTGAGTGGACTCTTTAGGAAACGAGTCTACAAATTACGATGATGCGGATCTTTAAAATGTTGGCAACGCATTTTTAACGGATTGTTGTGATGTCGTGTTTGTCAATGATAGATAGATATACTTTATTGCACAAAATACTAACCGTGCGGATAAAGAATGGGATTAGAAATGGCGGCGCGTGGAGCCGGTACCGTCAGCATCAACGGTTTGAAAACTTATAACTAACGTTTTTCAGTATAAAATATCGTTACCGTTGAAACTGTTTTGTTTTTTTAAATAAATTAATAAATGTTATTAATTAAAATACTATTAATGTACGAGTATGTTTTATAGGTTTTATTATTTTGGAGTCTTTTTGACTGTATATAAAACATGTATGAAAATTATTCAGATTGCAGATTATATAATGTTATGGGATTTATAAACGAATTTGTTCTCAAGTAAATATGTATTTACTAGCGGTCCGCCCCGGGTTCGCCCGTGGTACATACATAGCCTATGACTACCTAACGTACCTTTCCTATGGAGAAAGAATTATTGAAATCGGTCCAGTAGATCCTGAGTTCATCGCGTTCAAACAAACTCTTTAGCTTTATAATATTAGTATTAAATATAGATTGCGTTAGAACAGTTTATGATTTATACAGTTGTAATTTAATTACATTAATTTCATGTACTATTCTACATGCACTTCATAACTTTTAAAATTAGTATCTTGAAATAAAAGATTGTAATAAGTATATCTTAACTACCTATATCTATATCCTATTGTAACTATATCTTAAAACACTATCTATACTCAATAAATAACTAACAAAACAATTATTTAACATACAAATTATAATAAACTATAACAACAAACAATAACAAATGACAAAATAACGAAAGGTTCAAAACCACGGAAAAACAGACAACGCGTCTAGCTCACAAAATTGCGAAACCTGACTGATGCGACAGGGAAGGGAACGCAGATTTTTTTTTTGCAGTCAGTACCCACGAGTGCGAGTATAGACGCAAATAGTGTGCGAGCGAGAAGTGAATAGATGCGCCGCCATTTATAATCCCATTCTTTATCCGCACAGGTAGTACATATCTTAAGTAATAGGCATTATAGAAATTTTGTGTACAATTTCGGCGGTTTTAGCGATATTCTACCAGACAAACCTTCGGGTAAAGGACATTTTCATAGTGGAGAAGGGGAATGGAAGGCTCTTAATTATTATTTTTTTACATTATAGTGGACAAACGAGCAGACGGCACACCTGATGGAAAGTGATCACCGCCTTATCAGCGATCTTAATGGATATTGTCAGACGATCCATATACTGGTTTATCTCATATTCATAATAAATAATAATCTATTGCATCTGAAATATTGAGCCCATAAATACAAAAAAAAATTGCAATGAATGTACTGTACTAGTTTAAGAATAAATATTTGTAAGTTAGGTATATGTTTAATAAATTAATTATATTTATATATTCACAGACATTTATTTTCAATATAAGTCCGTTAATATATATTAGATAGATACTCTTTATTGCACTAAGTTATATACTGGCTACATTCACTGGAAAATAAAATCTCAGCGGTCTTATTGCTAATAGCGAATCTCTTCCAGACAACCTTAATAATCCCTCCAACCGATTACGGCTACGGCGGCCAATCTCAACGATCAGCCAGTACGCAGGATATATTATAGTGCTCAAGTGTGTGCGCAAACACAAGTGCACTCTCTATTCCCTTACCCTCATATTCCGATGGGACACTACTGTGACACGACCAGAGAGGGATTGGGCGCAGGACCAACGGCTTACGTGCTTTCCGAGGCACGGGGGTACAAGACCGCCAATTTCCAGACTCCGGGCTGCCACTAAGAATTTCTTACCGAAAACTTAGGTACAAATTTTTGGCCCGACCCGGGGATCGAACCCGGGACCTCTTGCGCAGCCGTCGCTTTAAAGTGTGACCCACTAACCACTGCGCCACACCGAGGCAGTAACCAAGAGACAACCTTAATAGGTGGCAGACGAACAGACGTATTACCTGATAGTAAGCGATTGCCGCCGCCCATGGACTTGAACCCCCCTTTTCCCCTTATTGGGCTTCCGGTACCCTCCCGAAACACAAAAACACAGTGTTTTATTTATCTATCAGTGCTGCTTCACGCCGGTTTTCTGTGAGTCCGTGGTATCAATACTCAATACTTCATTTGCTCCACAATGTTACATAGGTACAGGTTTTCTGTTGTAAAAACTAGATTGTGGGCCGTGTAAGGCACTGCAAAAGATACATTTAAGGTATAGATGACGCTGCATATTTAATTATTTATATATTATCACTCCGGTCGAGCCGGCCCATTCATGCCGGAGCGTGGCTCTCCCACGCTATAAAATTGGTAGTATCGTATATTTTTTTAATATGTTTAGTAGTTTCAATTTGATGACAGCCAGATGAACTAACACAAAGCTGCTTTAAGCCAATTTAGTAAAGAAATATGCATTTTTCTTTGAATTTTAAAAGTTGTACATTAAAAAGTAGTAAGTAGGTACTTTGAAAATGTTAAAGTAGCTAAAGTTTTTTTTTTTCAATTACGTACATTTTCTTTAGGACGTACATCTCCACTCCAGTTAAAACAAAGTAAGTAACATTAGGTACAGGGAAAGAAAGTTCATAGTCACTTAAGATTTTTTGAGAAAACTGTTAATGTTTATTTCATTTTCTCAAAGTCATTATTTAAAAACATTGTAAAGTATTTTTGTGCTGTGATATTATGTGTTATAAAATCGAATAATATTAATTTAGATTTTTGCTAAATTAGAAAAAATATGTAAGATTTTTTTATCGAAACAATGTGTTAAAGTTACAAAAATGGACTATGATCTTTCTTCCCCTGTGCCCTTCTTGTTTTAAAGAAAATGGATCCCTAATAGCAATACTTAGGAATTTGTTTTCTGTTTGTAGTTGTTTTGTTATTTACGCCTATCCACGGATATTGAAGTCGGCACAATAATCTAGAATTTGGTGTTGTTATTATGATTAGCGGATTTACAAACATCGGATTTACGCGAATTTAAGTGAAGAATAGCGTTGTTTCGAGTTAGTGGTCAGCAGTACCCACACAATGTATTTTCTTCTCCTGTTACTGCTTTTTACAGGTAAGTTAAGATTTATAAATATGTATTACATGTACTGGCGGCCGCCTGCGACTTCGTATGCGTAATGTTAATTTGCTAATTTTAATAACATTTTACAATATCACATATCTGACTCCGAGATAGGTAGCTCAAGCACCTGTGTGAATCAAAACCAGCAGTGGGATTACAAATATATAAATATAATATTTTTCTTCTGTGCGGGGATCGAAACCGAATCACAATTATTAAATATAATAATAATATCCTCCAACCGATTACGGCTACGGCGGCCAATCTCAACGATCAGCCACTTACGCAGCATATATTATAGTGCTCAAGTGTTTGCGCAAACACAAGTTCACTCTCTATTCCCTTACCCTCATATTCCGATGGGACACTACTGTGACACGACCGGAGAGGAATCGGGCGCAGGACCAACGGCTTAACGCGCTTTCCTAGGCACGGGGGTACAAGACCGCCAACTTCCAGACTCCGGGCTGCCACTAAGAATTTACCGAAAACTTAGGTACAAATTTCTGGCCCGACCCGGGGATCGAACCCGGGACCTCTTGCGCAGCCGTCGCTTTAAAGTGCGACCCACTAACCACTGCGCCACTGAGGCAGTCTGTATTAAATATATTCCACCCATTAATGACATTTCCAATTACTTTACATATTTTTAATGTTTTTGTATCACACTGCGGTTTTCTTTTTTACACCTTTTGTCACACCATCACAATACAAATAATTAACAATTTATTTTTTATCGAAATTTGTAGCACCTCGCCTGGCGCGGACAAACTCTGAGGCCGCCGTCTGAAAATCAGCGTCATGGCTTTGCTGTGGCATAGGCTGAGACGGGGACCATTCTTGCTGCAACATTGTTCACTAATTATTATTCTTATATTTTGTATTTCATTAATTACTTCTACCTATCAGACTCTATGACTATTATTAGTGTTTACAACTTGTATGTAACTGTATAATTTTGTGCAGCAGAATAAACGTATTATCTATCTAAACTGCAACCCTTGCACCAGAGGCAGCGTTCACTACCACTGTTCCAAACGGGTCGTCGAACATTGAATTTTCATACAAACAACCATCCCCTGTTATATCCCCTTTAGGGAAAGGGGTCGATTTCTAAATATACGTTATTACTGCACCTCCCACAACATCTAAAGAGTATATTTATAATTTCAAGTCTCTTATTTCAAAGGGATCTGATTTTTATACAAACAACCAACCCCTGTTAAAGCTCTTTTAGGATTAGATTTTCGTAAAGTCCGTTCTTGCGGATGATGTTAAGGTGACGGGTAGGGCAGACTAGCGACGCCAAACGATTTTAATTTTTAGCTACTAAACCGGATCTCTTTTAAACAACTTCGGGATTACAACCTCTCGGCAAACACTTATACTATTTATTAAATAACCATGTCCAAATGCGGACACAACATTTGTAGGCGAAAAATTGATTCACGCTAAAAGTGGCCTCTTTTGGCGGTAACCAATTTTTCGGGTACAAAAACGGACTCAACATTTGGCATTTAATAATAAGTGTTTGCCGAGAGGTTGTAACCCCGAAATTGTTTAAAATAGATTTGGTTTAGTAGCTAACAATTAAAACCGAATGGTGTCGCTAGTTAGGGCTACCCGTCGCCTTAACTTTTTGGTTAGGAGCCGTTCAAGTTACGTAAGCATCGATGGGAAGAGGGGGGTCTTAGCTTTGCTTCTCTGTTCACAAATTACAGATTTTTTGTGGCTATATTTGGGTTGGTTCGTGTGGCTTGTGTGTGGGGGTCAAAATTTACCAAAAATCTGCTTACAAAATTTGTTTAGCAGGTGTCATAGTTTACTTATGTTTTTCTAAGCGTAGCAGTTAGTGTGCAGCGGTGCACCGGGGTCCGCATCGACACGGTGGACTGCGGCATCGACGACGACCCCGACGTCACGGTGGGGGACGTACCCAACTCGCTGTACCCCTGGCTGGGCGTACTTTACTACGCGAGCTGTGAGTGCCTATATACTTTTGTCAAGTTTAGCCGTTGGTCCTGGAGGCCAATTCTCGTGCTCGTGATATTTTGAAAACATGGCCGATATTACCTGAAAACCATACAAAAAAACTATGTTTTAGTGATATATGTCGTATGATAACAAATGTCACGAGCCCGAGAATTGGGCTCCTGGTGCGCATCGACCTAACCTAATAGACTTCGGCACCGTGACGGCGGAGAACGTGCCCTCGCTGTACCTCTGGCTGGGCGTACTTTACTACGCGAGCTGTGAGTGCCTATATACTTTTGTTAAGTTTAGCCGTTAGTCCTGGAGCTCATCGACCTAACCTAATAGACTTCGGCATCGTGACGGCGGAGGACGTGCCCTCGCTGTACCCCTGGCTGGGCGTACTTTACTACGCGAGCTGTGAGTACCTATATACTTTTGTGAAGTTAAGCCGTTGGTCCTGGCGCGAATCGACCTAACCTCATAGACTTCAGCATCGTGACGGCGGAGGACGTGCCCTCGCTGTACCCATGGCTGAAGGTACTGTACTACGCCAGCTGTGAGTATGTTCTTCCATCAAGTTAAGCCGTTGGTCCTGGTGCTCTCATGAGATACATACCCTTTTTTGTGTCCCAGGGAAACTGTCATGGCCGTCAACTTGTCACATGTGGAATATAAGTGGTGTGTGGGACCTTACTCTAGCTAAATCTCTTGGAGTGTCAGTACAATCGTGGTCGATATGAAATTATGCCATAGCCAGGATTTGCTCGTACCTACCGCTAATCCAGTTTGCGGCTTCACTTTACCTGGCTACACGTTTTCGTACCAGACTGGTGCGCTACGAGTTTCCGTAGAACGTCTCATGCATTCATTCTTAAGATATGCTTTAGCTTTAGATTAAATCATAATAGCGGAAGATAGGTGACTCGTCTCAATCGCGTGGACCGCTTAAATTAGGTGCCCGGCGCCTAATTGCACGCAGTCGCAAATTGGCGAGTCTGAAAAGAGGTCGTGTCTCATAAAAATATTCTTTTATTGTTTTAAGTGAGATAAAGGTTACTAAAATGCCTTCGTGCGCTTTTACGCCTTGCAAAAATTATTAAAAAAAAAAACAAATCTCATGGAATCACATTTCACTCATAAGTAAAAGAAAAGTTTTAATTTTTCATCATATTCCTAATTTCATTAATGTTTTGGTCACCATTTTGCAGAGCGAGTTGAAATATACGATATATTCATGTGTGATGAGTAAGGTTGTTTCTTTTCTTTAGGACTTGACTCTGAAGCGTAGCTGGGCGAAACACGCTTGACTCACTCACGCTTATGTCAAAAAATAGGTTTGTCTCTGTCTTCCAATATCGTACAGTCAACTCCAAAAATATGTATACACTTTAGGACCTTGTCACAATACTTACCTATAAGAAAGTAGAGGTCTACTTTCTTAATTATATTGTGACAACGTCCTAAAGTGTATACATATTTTTGGAGTTGACCGTACAACTTTAAACCAATGTGTTATAGAGCTGTGAGTATGTGTGCATGTAGTTGTGCATCGGGCCCGTTTTCAGTTGTCTTATTGAAGAGACGTGCCGTATCTTCCGCTATTTTGTTTTAATCTAAGGCTTCAGCGGTAACATTTGCGAGTACATAATCTCTACTCTTCTCCATCTCATCTTAGCGTATGATTCACGGTTGCGTCGAAAACTGTCGCCCTGGAGTCCGGGGAACGCTTAGATCATGATCTAAGATTCGGAAAGGCTGGTAATTTCAATGAAGCGACTGCCGTCTGACCTTCGCAACGCTTTAACAAGGGAACCATACCAACAAAATCATGGTTAGATTACATTTTCAGAAACTATCCGAAACGTGCACGTGGCCGTGTGGTCCCCGGCAGAGTAGAATAGGCCACCCTCACTCTTACCGAGGTGTCGTAAAAGGCGACTAAGGTAAAGCTGCTGGCATGATCATCAGCACCCAGAGAAGGAAAACTCTGCATTAATATCAAAACCCTCGCCAACCCGTCTGCCAAGCGTGGTGAGTATGGCAATTGCACCTCATGTGATTGAGGGAGGCCCGTGCCCCAGCAGTGGGGTCTTAAATGGGCTGATGATGACCGCTCGTAAGGGAGGCGCGTTCTTATCCACTGAGCTACCATCGCTCGTACATTATCTTTACTCTGTCGTCATAATTCCGTTACAGTTTCACCGCAAGGCGGCGAGATTCGGTCGGTGACGACCGTGGCATTGATACAATCTGAGTTCGTGATCGCGCCCGCGGCGGACGTCGGGCCCATGCCCAAACACGACTTTAGGTAATTCAATTCAATTCAATTCAAATAATTTATTTCAGAAACCAGGTTCCATAGTGTTAGTATTACAATTTAACTTATGATATAGTGTTAGTTGAAAAAAGTAAAAGTAAAAATAAAAAAAAGTTCAGCCGGTGTGACGCGTCACCCAGTGTCGCAGCAAGGGGGCGTCCCAACGGTCCTTGAACACCCTAAGGAGGCCGTTGGAGCTGGATCGGAGCCTGGTAAGCATGGAGGTGCATCTTTTTCTTATAATAGCGAAAAAATCATCTATATGCGCCTCCGCAAACATGCCTGACGCACTGCACCGCCACGACCGCTTCAACAGTATCCTCAGTGCGTTATTATATTGGACACGTAGGTCGCTGTATGCCCGCTGCGTATAGTTGGTCCAGAGACTGCAGGTGTAGAAAGACTGGCAGTATGCTTTGAAAAGCGTAATTTGTACACCTTGCAAATCTCCGGGCCAACATATTACATCGCACAGCCAGCGACCTCCGCTCCCTTTCAATATCTAGGGTATCCGTAAGACTATCGGTGACCCAATGACCCAAGTACTTAAATTTTGTAACCCATTTCATTGGACTACCGCCAAGTGAGACTCCCGGGACTTCGGAGTAGTTAATAGTCTTTGATCTGAACATCAACAGCTCACTTTTCAAGACATTGTACTTGAGTCCATAATGCCAGGGTCCATAGTTATGTGTTTGATATGATTATTTTGGTAAATAATGCACTTAAAAAAATATCGACAGTCTTCGGATGGCACTCGAACCCACGATCTTTTGCTATTAGGTATATCGTCGGCTCACTACGACGCAAAAAGCACTCGCAAAATTCGTCAACTTACCAAGGTCTTCGCTAACTTAGTCGGTAAAACAGCACGTTAAGCATAATATCATGGTTTCGAGTTCCACCCGAACACTGTCGATAAATTTTTAAGTGTACCATTTACTAATGTGTTTAACTTTCTTTTTATGAGGAAAGGGACGCAAACGAGCTACCGTATCACAGCTGGCCACAAAGTTACCAGTTCTCTTCTGCTCTAAGTTGTTCCTAAAATGGTTCCCCCTTGTATTATGTGATACCAGAGAGTTGCCATGAATACGGTATACGACTACTTTTTTTTAAATTTTGCAATCAAAAGACCTCTCAATGATAGAAACATCGTTGAAAGAATCACTTGATTCTCATTTAAACTACCTGAGATATCACAACTTTAAAATCACATTATTTTGGGCAAACCCAAAACGCTCCATACAAATGGCGACTTAGATGTGACGTCACACTTAAGTATTTTGTATGCATTTCATTTGAATTTTGTATGGTAGCTATTACAAATGTTTCGTTTATTTAAATGGTTCTATTATAATAATTGGTGCAAATTGTATGGGTTATTCAATGGCATAATTATTTTTTAATAATTTTATACTTTTAAAATGGACTTGCCCATGAATCTTTGAATGATCATAAAATCGGCTAGACGTTATATTTTTAATTGAGAATTTTTGCCTTTGACATATATTGACCTATATTTTGACAAAATATTTATATTTTGTAAAATCTTGAACTTAGTCGTATACCCTATTCTGGGAACCAATAAGTTTTCTCTTAAGTTTTATCATTTACGACGGGGGGGCCCCCTCCCTCAACGGCTGGTTTTGGGTGGACCTGTACTAACTAATTACTTAGTGGTGGCTGGCCCCACCCATTTCTTACTTTATATTGTCATCTCAGGCGCAACGCCCGCGTAATCCTCGGGTACGACTGGCACGGCGAGGACCACGGCGTGCGCAACTACGTCATCCACCCCGAGTACGGGCAGACGTACAACACCATAGCGCTGGTGCAGCTCAAGGCCGGCGTTAGAGACCCACAGTGTAAGTTACCATCATTTTCTTCGTGGTCATTCTCAAGGGCGAGAGTCCCGTACTCTCCCTCCTGGGTTTTTTCAGGCGTCATTACACGGACCTTCCCGAGGGGTGCTGTAGTGCTGGCGTCGAAGCTGGGTGCTTCTCCATCGGCGCGGAACTCAATGGCAAGGATCAATCATCGCAGCTTTTCGTCATAGTATATCCTACTTGTAGTTTTGATCACGATCAAAATTAAATACGATACTCAGCCGATAGAAAGAAAAAAAAGAAAATATTTATTCAGCAACAACTTAAAACTAGTTACATTTATCTTAGAACTAAAATAAACTTTTGTGCCGAAAAGGTGACCCTCAGCATAATGCCAAGACATAATAATGCCGAGGCGCTGGTTTTCAGGGTACGTGAGAGAGCCATGTATCGGCTGAAATGGGCAGGATTGACATCAGAAATACCATGGTCTATATTATCACCATTTCACCGTCTTTTTGACCGTGGGAGAGCCACGCTTCGGCATGAATGGGCCGGCTCGACCAGAGTGATTGGTATCACTCCGGCCTAACAGAAAACTGTGTTTCGTCGAGTGAGGGTACCGGAGGCCCAAACTGGGACGGGAGTTTAAAGGTAGGCAGTTTACTTGTGACTCCACTGGTATTGCGGGTGTCCATGGGCGAAGGCAATCGCTTACCATCAGGTGATCCGTCTGCTCGTCTGCCACCTATCACATAAACAAAAATATAAATGTAGGATACTTTCGGAGCCCTCGGTGGGCGGGCCAGACTCACACTTGTTCGTTTTTTTTTCTTACTGACTCCTTAATTTTCATTTCAGTCAAAATAAAGCCGCTTTGCCCCCCGCCAGATATTTTGAGGGACCCAGAATTCTACGTAGTGAAGTTCCATAGTGGTAAATATGTTATTTAATACAAATTATTTATTCCCTATTGTAGTTTGATGTAGTTTTTAACTTTCAGCTTGTCTATTGTTTTATTTTTTAATTCCAGATTTTGAACACCTGAAAAAACAAGTGATCCCCGTAGCGTATGTGCCCGGGGAAATGTGCAAAGATTTCTACGTCTCTGCGAACGTAAGCATATAAACAGTTATTTCTACTGTACGGGTTCCGTACATTGGGTAAACGATGACACGATGTCAGTTATTTTCATATCGAATGCGTATTTACTATAAGTAAGTCGTTGTTCAACCAGTGTATGATCGATCACCATATTAGTTCGTAATTAATTCGGACAACAGTTCTTCTTTCTCTTACCAGTGACTTTAATTTATTTACCACTAACTCACTAGATGTGCATACTATACCATGTATATGTCACCGGAAAATAACAAAATCCGTAAGTTTATCAATTTACTAGGAAGTTTGTAAACTTTCGTAGGATTTTAAACGGGAGATAAATTGTATTATTTTACGCCCACACTTTTGTAAATTTATCAATTTCCGACGTCACACGGGAAAATGATTAAATAACGGATATCTATTCGTAAAGTTTATAATGGTTCGACCAATCACTGAAACTGTTTTAAATATACGAATGTTTGAAATAGGTACGTAAAATAACACACTGCTCTCTGATTGGTCAATGTTCATAGTGGTAATGCCAATCTGATCGCATCTATTCACTTCTCGCTCGCACTCCCACGAGTGAGAGTATAGACTCAAATAGTGTGCGAGCGATAAGTGAATAGATGCGCCGCCATTTCTGATCCCATTCTTTATCCGCACAGATTGTATGTATATTTATTTCGCGAAGTGATATTAAGGAGAGAAGCCAATTTGTTTTAATTAGGTGGGTACAGTTATGAGATTTTCAGTGGACTGGTAATCAAGTTCCTTTAAATATTCCTCGACTTTAGCCCTACATCTAGAATATATATGCTTTGAACAGTTTTCGCCAATCATCATCATCAGCCCATTTAAGTCCCCACTGCTGGGGCACGGGCCTCCCTCAATCACATGAGGGGTAATTGCCATACTCACCACGCTTGGCAGACGGGTTGGCGAGGGTTTTGATATAAATGCAGAGTTTTCCTTCTCTGGGTGCTGATGATCATGCTAGCAGCTTTACCTGAGTCGCCTTTTACGACACCTCGGTAAGAGTGAGGGTGGCCTATTCTACTCTGCCGGGGACCACACGGCATTAGCACTCTTTCCAGGATTTTCTTTCGCTAGCTTGACCTGTCTTCAGCGGCGTGAATAGCATCGCACACTGAGGTGTTTAGCGTGGCATTAATCTGGTCTGATAATTGTGTTGGGCTTCTTCCTCTCGGTCTTTTCCCGCCAACGTTGCCTGTCAGAAGCAGTTTCTCCAGATTGTCCCCCCTTTTCCTGGCGACGTGTCCGAAAATCTCGAGACACCTTCTCAGGCATATGGTTGAACGCCTCATTGGTATCTCGACATCAGCAAGATTTATTTTATTTATTTATTTGGCACATCAATGTATCCCGCCACCGTGGTCCTTCCTACCGTCTCGGCATACGGACCGAATCTTAGGAGACGCTCACCAGGTACTTGCTCTGGGCTCTTTCCCCGGTGCGTTTCTTCACTCCCTATAAAGTTTTTGTCTAGTCTGAGCCCCTGGTGGAGGAAAGAGGCCGTGCTGGCGTGCCTCGCTGTCCATGGATGGGATGCGGTACCAGGGTTCGTCCGACGAGCCCGTATCCCATCCCGTAGCCCTGGATATGCCGGGAACAGCCCCAGTGGTTTTAGTCGGTAGGCCCATTGACCGGCCTCTCATTAGGTGAAGCCCCAGTTATGAGAGAGCCCGACACAATCCGTCTGTCTCCCAACGGACGGGTGTGCATAAGGCGCCGCTGAAAGGCTGCGACGTCAGCCCATTGCACTGCGGGCGGCATTTCCCTTGCGACAAAAAAAATGGTTGTTGGTTGCAGCTGTACGCGGAGAAGATGCGCCCCCCCCACGTGGCGTGCGTCATCAGCGAGGAGGACGCGAAGGTGTGCGTGTGGGAGGCGGGCGCGGCGCTGGTCGTGCGCGACGTGTGGGGGCGCTGGCAGCTGGTACGTACACGTCACAGCCCCGCACGTGACGTCACTTCGCGGGGTGGGCGTGTGGAGGCGGGCGCGACGTGTGGGGGCGCTGGCAGCTGGTACGTACACGTCACAGCCCCGCACGTGACGTCACTTCGCGGGGTGGGCGTGTGGAGGCGGGCGCGACGTGTGGGGGCGCTGGCAGCTGGTACGTACACGTCACAGCCCCGCACGTGACGTCACTTGGCGGGGTGGGCGTGTGGAGGCGGGCGCGACGTGTGGGGGCGCTGGCAGCTGGTAAGTACACGTCACAGCCCCGCACGTGACGTCACTTCGCGGGGTGGGCGTGTGGAGGCGGGCGCGACGTGTGGGGGCGCTGGCAGCTGGACGTTCACCCTAACCAAACTAAGTATTTTCATAGAAAGCCATAGCTACGCACTCGTGGGGTGCGAGTGTAGACGCAAATAGTGTGCGAGCGAGAAGTGAATAAATACGCCGCCATTTCTGATCCCATTCTTTATTCGCACAGGTAGTAAACCGCGCGAAGCCATTAGTACTGGGGTGACGTTCTTCCATTCATTTTGAAAAATGGTTTTTTGTCGTTTTGTCTATTGAATAAACTTTTTTAATTTTAATTTTCACTGAGTGTTTTGTTGACAGTTGGGTCTGGGTGTGCGAGGCCCGGGCTGCGGCGCGCCGTCGCGCTACCTGGACATGATGAGCTACTACCCCTGGGTGGAGGCCAGCCTCGACAAGTTCCGTCAGATCACCATCTCCAAGATACACAATCACAAATACGTCTTACGGTCTGGTAGTGAAGGTTTGTGACAAATAACTAATTGTTTATTTAAGTACAAAAAAATCATCAAATTCAAGTTACAAAAACCGGCCAAATGCGTGTCGGACTCTGTTCGATTCCCTTTTTTAGGGTTCCGTAGCCAAAATGGCAAAAACGGAACCCTTATAGTTTCGTCATGTCCGTCTGTCCGTCTGTCCGTCTGTCACAGCCGATTTACTCGGAAACTATAAGTACTACAGTGATGAAATTTGATGGGAATATGTGTTGTATGAACCGCTACAAAAATATGACACTAAATAGTAAAAAAAAGAATTGGGGGTGGGGCCCCCCATACATGTAACTGAGGGATGAAATTTTTTTTTTCGATGTACATACCCGTGTGGGGTATCAATGGAAAGGTCTTTTAAAATGATATAAAGTTTTCTAAAAAACATTTTTCTTAAAGTGAACGGTTTTTGAGATATCAGCTCTCAAAGTCGTAAAAAGTATGTCCCCCCCCCTCTATTTTTATAACTACGGGGTATAAAATTCTAAAAAAAATAGAGGTGATGCATGCTAATTAACTCTTTCAACGATTTTTGGTTTGATCAAAGTATCTCTTATAGTTTTTGAGATAGGTTGATTTAACTGTAATTTTGGACTTTGCTGCTACGGAACCCTTTGTGCGCGAGCCCGACTCGCACTTGGCCGGTTTTTTTTTTCTTGTCGCTGGGTAATACCGCCTTATGCATGCCCTCCTGCTGGGGAGTTGGAGGGTTATGTCGGGCTCTCCTCTGGCGGGGGCTTTTAACGAGAAGCCGGCCAGAGGCATATCGACTAAACCCCAGCGGTTTTCCCTCATCGCCCTTGAGTGGAGAGGAGTCATGGGTTCAAAAAAGGCGAACCCTGGCACCATAACTTCAAAAGGGTGGTGCCAGCCTACACGGCGGACCAGGAGGTACCTCCCCCGGCCTGGCTGGGAGAGAGGGTAGGGACAGCGCTCCGCCGCCTGCCATGACGGTTCGATTCCCGGTTCGAGTGAAAAGTATGTTTCAAATTTTCCGGACATACTCGTAGCTCGGGTTTGTGATTACCAATCTGCATTTGGAAAGAGTGGTGATTAAGCCTAATCCAATCATAGTAGCGATAACTTAAATAAGGTATATGACTTTTTTTTTATTTTTGCAATCAAAAGACCTCTCAATGATAGAAACATCGTTGAAAGAATCACTTGATTCTCATTTAAACTACCTGAGATATCACAACTTTAAAATCACATTATTTTGGGCAAACCCAAAACGCTCCATACAAATGGCTACTTAGATGTGACGTCACACCTAAGTATTTTGTACGCATTTCATTTGAATTTTGTATGGTAGCTATATCAAATGTTTCGTTTATGTCAATGGTTCTGTTATAATAATTGGTGCAAATTGTATGGGATATTCAACGCTATAATTATTTTTTAATAATTTCATAGTTTTGAAATGGACTTGCCCATGAATCTTTGAATGACCATAAAACCGGCTAGACGTTATATTTTTAATTGAGAATTTTTTCCATTGGCGCATATTGACCTATATTTTGATAAAATATTTATATTTTGTAAAATCTTGAGCTTAGTCATATACCCTATTCTCTGATGAAGGACTTTGCCCTGCAGTGGGACAGTGTATAGGCTGATACTTTACTGTTTTTTACGTCGGCAGGGGACCCAGAGTTCGGGTCGGCGCTGCAGCGCTTCGGCGCGTGCGATCCGGAGGAGAAGGAGAACCTCATCTACCGCGACATGATCGTGCTGCGCACAGACAACAACCAGTACCAGTTCATGACTTACAACGTGAGTGAGAATATACACACACGCATGCATCCTGTCTTAGTCCACTGCTAGACATAGGCCTCTCCAAATGTTCGCCACTCCGATCGATTTTCGGCTCGCATCCAGCTCCAGCCTCCTCAACTTGCCCAGATCGTCACTAATTTTAAATTTTATGGCCGTCCGCTATTTATTTATTTATTTATTTATTTATTTAAATAGGATTACCAACATAGGATACAGCTATAAAAACACAAAAACAATAACATTAGGATGTTTAAGCTAACTGTCCCTACAATTACAGGTAACCACATCATGCTTAATAATATAAAACGAAAAGACAATAATAAAAATTCAAATACACATTGCAAAAAGAAATAAAGTTATATAAACATTAATAAAATTACTTAATATATTATTAGATAAAGATAAAGATAAAAAATTCTTTATTCAATTTAGGTCCACACAGAACACTTATGAATGTCAAAATAGGTACATAATATCTACCGCTGGTTCGGAATGTCGATTTCTACTGAGAAGACACCAGCAAGAAACTCAGTAGTTACTCTTTTCAAATATTGATGATGTTACAGAGTTTCAATTGAGAAGAGAAAAAAATACAATTAAGAAGGTTAATAGACTACTATGAATAACAACTCAAAAGATTAATCAATTAACATGACCAAGAATCCTTATCATTTAAATAGTCTTGTACACTATAGTAACCTTTCTTCATTAGGCAGGTTTTGATATGAGACTTAAACTTATCCAGTGATAGGTTAATGACATTTTGTGGTATCTTATTAAATATCTTAATACTTAAGCCAACAAATGAATTACCGATTTTATGAAGTCTGAGAACCGGGACGGCAAGCCTATGTTTATTTCTAGTGTTAAGACTATGACTATCGGACTTTTTTGGAAAAGTGTGCAAGTTCTTACGTACATACATAATGCAGTCGAGGATAAATTGGGAAGCCACGGTTAAAATATTAATTTCTTTAAATATTTCTCTAAGTGAGTCACGTGATCTAAGGCTGTATATAGCGCGGATGGCCCTTTTCTGTAATACAAAAATAGTTTGTATGTCAGCAGCAGACCCCCACAACAGTAGACCATATGACATCACACTGTGGAAATAGCTGAAATATACCAGCCTTGCCGTCTCGATATCAGTCAGACGCCTAATTTTTCTTACTGCATATGCAGCGGAATTTTTTCGAATATTTTACTGAGTGCTGGCAATATGGATATTGGCCTAAAGTTAGACGGGTCACTCCTTTCTTCAGATTTGAATAAAGGTATGATTTTACTAATTTTCATCTTATTTGGAAATTGATCCTCGTCAACACATTCGTTAAATATTATAGCTAAGTGGGGTGCGATAGAGTGTATTATATTTTTTATTATATCTATCGAAATTCCCCATGCGTCTTCAGTCTTTTTAATATTTAAATCTTTAAATGTTTTAAGAATAATCTCTGAGTTTAGCATGACTAAATCTAAAAGATGTGGTGCACTCATCTACATGCGACTTGATGAGAGAAGCAGCGAGATGCGGACTCGAATTTAATGTTTTAGTGGTAGTGACTGGAATGTTTGAAAAGAATGACTCAAATGTGTTTGCCACTTCCGAGTCTGTATCAATAGATTTGCCATCAATTTTAAGAGAGACCTTGCTGTGTTGTGTTTTGTTTTTGCAAGTCTCTTTATTTATAATTTTCCATGTAACTTTACTTTTATTACTAGCTTTCATTATCTTATTTTTAAAGTAATTTGATTTGGCCTCTGCGCATACTTTTTTAAATATCTTTGAATATTTCTTAACATATTCTAATGTCGTTGGGTCATTAGAGTTGGCCTTAATATCATATAATTCAAATCACCTCTTTCTACTTTTATAAATACCTGTAGTGGCCCAGTCACTGAATTTGGTTTTAGAGGTATTTGTTTTAATGGTTCTTTTGGTAAAGATACCATTAAATTCTTTTTCAACGACATTAAATAATTTATCATAATGTTGGTTTACATTTCCTTCATTATAGGACAATGTAGACAACTTTTGTGAGATAGTTTCTTTAAATTTATTTATACGGTTTTCAGTGATTGGTCTACATACAAAACTATATGAAGAAGGGGCATGACGGTGCTCAAACACAGTCATTTGACCACTATGGTCAGAATTGATAAAATTTATTATGGACTTGTCCATAACTTCACAGTTACAAAATATGTTATCTAAACAAGTAGCTGAGGTGGGTGTGACTCGCGTGGGTTCGTAGAAAAGATGATGTAAATTAAATGATTTAAAGAGATTCAGAAACCTAACAGAGTTCTGTGAGTTATCTAAAATGTTGATATTAAAATCTCCACAAACAACTACTTTTTTATTAGATGAACATATTTTGCTCAAAACTTCTTCCATAATGGATTCAAACATGGTAAAATTCCCATTTGGGGGCCTATACACACAGACAATGACATACCGCTCCAGCTCTGCACACGCTAACTCAATAGTTCGCTCAACTGAGAGTGAGACAATATCTTTACGTTCTTTAAATTTAACTGTATTATTCAATAAAATAATTGACCCGCCTCTGATTGCCAACTTTCTCGTGAACGAACTACTGACGCTATAGTTATCTATATTGACAATTAATTCATGCTGCCTTAACCAGTGTTCTGTAATACATAAAATATGGATATTCATTTCATTTAAAAATAACTCTAATTCTAGTTCTTTGCCGGACAAACCCTGGATATTCTGATGTATAAGGTTCAGATGACTAGGGTTTCCTTTTGTTATTGAATTGCTAGAGGACTCCTCTATTGTCTCATCTTGCTGTGTTGTGTTTTGTTTTTGCAAGTCTCTTTATTTATAATTTTCCATGTAACTCTACTTTTATTACTAGCTTTCATTATCTTATTTTTAAAGTAATTTGATTTGGCCACTGCGCATACTTTTTTAAATAGCTTTGAATATTTCTTAACATATTCTAATGTCGTTGGGTCATTAGAGTTGGCCTTAAGATCATACAATTCTTTTTCAACGACATTAAATAATTTATCATAATGTTGGTTTACATTTCCTTCATTATAGGACAATGTAGACAACTTTTGTGAGATAGTTTCTTTAAATTTATTTATACGGTTTTCAGTGATTGGTCTACATACAAAACTATATGAAGAAGGGGCATGACGGTGCTCAAACACAGTCATTTGACCACTATGGTCAGAATTGATAAAATTTATTATGGACTTGTCCATAACTTCACAGTTACAAAATATGTTATCTAAACAAGTAGCTGAGGTGGGTGTGACTCGCGTGGGTTCGTAGAAAAGATGATGTAAATTAAATGATTTAAAGAGATTCAGAAACCTAACAGAGTTCTGTGAGTTATCTAAAATGTTGATATTAAAATCTCCACAAACAACTACTTTTTTATTAGATGAACATATTTTGCTCAAAACTTCTTCCATAATGGATTCAAACATGGTAAAATTCCCATTTGGGGGCCTATACACACAGACAATGACATACCGCTCCAGCTCTGCACACGCTAACTCAATAGTTCGCTCAACTGAGAGTGAGACAATATCTTTACGTTCTTTAAATTTAACTGTATTATTCAATAAAATAATTGACCCGCCTCTGATTGCCAACTTTCTCGTGAACGAACTACTGACGCTATAGTTATCTATATTGACAATTAATTCATGCTGCCTTAACCAGTGTTCTGTAATACATAAAATATGGATATTCATTTCATTTAAAAATAACTCTAATTCTAGTTCTTTGCCGGACAAACCCTGGATATTCTGATGTATAAGGTTCAGATGACTAGGGTTTCCTTTTGTTATTGAATTGCTAGAGGACTCCTCTATTGTCTCATCTTGCTGTGTTGTGTTTTGTTTTTGCAAGTCTCTTTATTTATAATTTTCCATGTAACTCTACTTTTATTACTAGCTTTCATTATCTTATTTTTAAAGTAATTTGATTTGGCCACTGCGCATACTTTTTTAAATATCTTTGAATATTTCTTAACATATTCTAATGTCGTTGGGTCATTAGAGTTGGCCTTAAGATCATACAATTAAATTCAATTTAAATTCAAATTAATAAATTCTTCCATACAGACTAAAGTACGTCACCAACTTTAATAGAGTTCATGAACTTGGGGAGGCTCTGAAAATTTATGTCCAGTTCAGGAAGTTTTTTACTTAACTCATTATATAAGCGAGACAAGCGAACAACAGGAGAATCATGGCCCATCCGCGTTCTGCATAACTTATGTCTTAACAACCCGCCGGGATAACGTGGCAATCTACTAGGAATATTAAAACCTATTTTTTTCAGCAATTCCGGACTATCAATGCGGTTGTTAATCAACTTGTACAGGTAAGCCATATCGAGATAGGTGCGTCGTTTGTAGAGCGGATCAAGTTGAAAATACTTCACCCTGTCAATATAGGTTCTAATTGTTCTAGGCATTCTAAAACGATATGACAGACTGCGAATTAGCTTTTTCTGAACTCGTTCTATTCTGTTTATGTACGTCTTATAGCTTGGACACCAAACAGTGCAGCAGTATTCCAACTTACTCCTTACATAGCTATTATAAAGAAGGATAACCGTACCCACGCTTTTAAAGTCTTTAGTACTTCTCAAAATAAAACCTAGTGATTTATTAGCCTCTTTAATAATTTTGTCTATATGCTCTGAAAACCGCAGTTGACTATCTACCTGAACACCAAGATCCCTAATAGATGTGACTTCCTTCAACTTCAACTTGAAGTTGAAGGATGCAATGATGATCTATTAATTATCTGTGCCGTGACGTCACTGTTTTTTTTAAGAAATACGCGTGACTGTCATGCATGACTATCATAACCTTTTTATCGGAATAATGAAACTGGCGTTTGACGTTTTGATGTTTACAATAATTATGACGTAAAACCATGGCGGACGGTGTTTTTAATCAAGAGAAAAAAAATATAACGGGTTTAAGTTGAAATTTTACCGCTTATTTATATTTATTGAAGTTTATATATTTCGGACCCTTGTAAGTAATAATATTAGAATTGATATATGAATCAAAACGGTTTTTTTTTATGAGAAAGGGAGGCAAACGAGCAAGCGAGTCACCTAATGGTAAGTGATCACCGTCGCCCATGGACATCAGCCACATCAGAGGGAGTGGAGATGCATTGCCGGCCTTTTAGGAAGGTATAGACTCGTTTCTTGAAGCACGCAATGTCGTACCGGTTCGGAAATACCGCTGCGGGAAGTTGATTCTGCAATGAGGAGGTCCGTGGCAAAAAATGACGTGCAAAGCGCACGGTGGTGGACCTCCACCCATCTAGATGGTGCGGGTGGAATCCTAGTTTACGGCGTGTAGTACGGTGATGTAATTCAGCAGCGGGTATTAACACAAACAACTCCTCGGAACACTCACCATGTTGTTTGTTGTTTTAATAAATGGTGACACGAGGCAACTTGCCTATTTAACAACTCTGGTGGAAAGGTACCTTTAATTTCGACGTGAATTTGTTTTCGTGCGTGCAGCCAGCTCATCGGTCAACCATCTGTTATGCAGATGACGTTGCGTGACAACGTGGAGTACTCGTGCCTGACGCTCGAACTGGTGAACGCCAGCGCCGTCTCCGAGTTCAAGATCAGACACACCTGCGTCCGCTCGCTCAACGACGCGCCGTGCTATAGATACAGAGGTAAAGTACTCATTACGCCCGGCATAGCCAGCTCAGGGAGTGGCAGTCATGGGCTTAGGGTGGGGCAGTCATGGGCTCAGGGTGGGGCAGCCTATGGGCTCAGGATGGGGCAGTCATGGGCTTAGGGTGGGGCAGTCATGGGCTTAGGGTGGGGCAGTCATAGGGACAGGATGAGTTAGTCATGGGCTCAGGGTAGGGCAGTCATAGGGATAGGGTGGGGCAGCCTATGGGCTCAGGGTGGGGCAGCCTATGGGCTCAGGGTGGGTCAGTCATTGGCTTAGGGTGGGCTAGCCTATGGGCTCAGGCTGGGGCAGTCATTGGCTCAGGGTTGGGCAGCCTATGTGCTCAGGGTGGGCGAGCAGTTTAAAATAATAGTAACTATTGCGCTCTTTTTGTTTTAATCGCAATTTTTATGTCGAGGGACTCACGAGTGTGAACTTAAATTAATGTAGTTAGTACTTAGATAATTAAGTGTCATAAGTCACATTAGGTAGAGTCAGGGTGGGGCAAGCGCCAAGCCCTGCTCCACCGTGGCTTCGCCCATGACGGAGGTGTGCTAGATTCCCTCTAGAGCCCAATGTTTTTTTCCACACTGTATATTTATTTATTATTTCAGGGTCGGTGTTCGAAATATCCGTGTACATGATGTTCTCTGACAAGTGCCGGTTCGAGATGTTCGCGTGGGGCTTCAAGAAGAACATGACTCTCATCGACATCCAGGACTGGAAGTGGGAGGAAGGCACCTTTTACGAAGACTTCTCCGTGGAGAGAGTAAGTTGACACTTACTCGAGGATTGATGATAGCTCAGTGGATCAGTAAGTGACTTTTTTTTGTTGACGAAGAAGACCTCCTGCCCGATGTGCAATTGGCAGACGTCGGCCCCGGTGGTCGGTGCCGCCTTACCCATCGGCTGGGAGATCGGACGGGTAGTGTGGGGCTCATCTGGGTTGGGTCTCTACTAGTCAGAGATAGTCCAGAGGCATACCCACTAAAACCTCTACGAAGTTTCCCGGCATATCCAGGTACTGAGACGGGACATGCGCGAACCCTGGCACGATCAGAACGCGCCTTACATACGGGGGGCTAACTATGCGCAACGGATTCGCCGGCGTTTTCTGTGTAGCCGCCACAAAAATCAATGGCGTTCGGACTTATCTCCGCGTCGCATCCGCGGCGTGAACCAGGGTCATTTCACCTAGTTCTTTTTTCCTTAGCATGGGAAAAATAGTTCAGCGGTTTTCGTTAGATGGAGCTTATAAAAAGCAAATGTCGCTTTAAAAAGCAATCACGCAGATGGTTCGTAGTTGTTTCGGTAGATGTCACTATGCATTTTTACAATGACTTCAAGTTGTCTGCTCACATTAGCAGATTTAAAAGAGTATGGGAAATAAATCTGAGATCTAGAAGGTATTCGAAAATTTGTTATATAGCAAATAAGAATATTTCTGATATTTTATCTTATCGACTCCCTGACTGATTCTCGAAGGTGGCCGTACTACATAGCCGTTGAGTATTGGTCGTTTTCCTCTAGGGGGCGCTAGCACTGGCTGGCCGACTGGTGCCTCTAAGTTACTCTATGACGTGAACGCTGCGCAGCCGCAACGTGTTCGCTGCGTCGTCGCTCCGCTTTGAAAACGCTCGTAATCCGTTGTGGCAACTCCCTTAGTAATTATAATATTATAAGTGCGAAAGTTTGTGAGATGTTTGTTGCTCTTTCACGCAAAAACTACTGAATGTATTTTGATGAAGTTTCATCAAAATCCATTCAGTAGTTTATTATTGTGATAATATAGGTTAAATATACTCTGTCTTTCCCATACATTTGTATGGGAAAGATCGTGTGGAGGTCGAAGCCGTGCCAGGCCCCACAAGGTGACCGACGATCTGGTGAAGGTCGAGGGAATCCTTGGATGCCGGCGGCACAGGACCGATCTGTGTGGAGAGCGTTGGGGGAGATATTTTGCTGATCATACTTACCTATATAGGTTTCTCCAAATGATTTAATTCAACTTAAAGTTTTTATAAAAGCGCTTCCTCTCTTCAATCAATCAATCAATCAAATAATGGACAACATTTCAAATTTTTAACATGTCCATATTGTTTTTTTATATGAAAGTAAACATAAAATGAACAGACCCATATTTTTTCTTTTTTCAAAATTTGTCCATTTTCATGCATAAAATAATTATTGAAATTCTTTTTATTCTAAATAGACGTAAGCGCCAAATGACGTCATCGGACGGCTGAATACAGCGATATTCCTTTGCTTATCATTGTTTTAATAAAAAAAAGATACTACTGTCAAAGGTAAATAATACTAGTGTCAACATTGTCAACGTCATTCATACATTCAACGTTGACAAGTTGTCTTTTTTTTTTGACAGTTACATGTCATGAGTTTGGCATTACGTAAATTTAAAACTATAATGTGCTAAGCAAAGAAATATTTTACATTCTGCCGTCCGATGACGTCATCTTACGTTTTTTAGTTTTTAATTTTTTTCTCAGTAAATAAGCAATATAAAAAATGAATAAATATATATTCGAGCAGCGGAAAAGTAAACAAAGAATTGGTATTTTTTGTTTCAGAGCTTAGCAATTTTGAAATGTTGTCCATTCTTTATTTGCATAGGCTTGTATACAGCACTTACAAATCGTCATACATTTTAATGACTTAAAACTATTTATAAGTACTTATGTATAATTTACATGATAATACATATATATGTTGATACATAAAATATACTAAAGAAATAAATAAACATAATGCGATTCTACCACCGGCTCGGAAAGTTGTTTCTGGTCGAGAAGATCCGGCAAGAAACTCGCCAGTTACTCTTTTTAATCGCCAAACTTTCATACAATGTTGTGTCATCATCATACCAAGCCATACAGTTTAATTGTTACACAAAATAAAAATCTTCTAAAGGTACAGTGGCGGACGCATCAAGCTATACAAAACTGTCAAATTTCTTCATTCGATTATAAACCTTATATTGTTACACATTGAGTTCGAAATCGATTGAGGAAATTTGACAGTTTTGTATAGCTTGACCTGTCCGCCACTGTACATAACATTGTTCCATCACTATTGTAACATCTTATTGTACATTATGGTTTTGCAATGAACGGTTGAGTATTGAGTATTGACCACGAGCACTCAGCAAAGAGTGTGACGACATACAAGAAGAATGTTCTTAGCATTTCTGACTTCTGTTCTTGTTTGATCAGGTGGAGTACAGAGGGCCCACCGACCAGACCCTGTACGGTTTCGAGCCGCTGGACGAGAAGATGTGGGTCCCAGAGTACGACTACTGGACCACCACGGAGTTCTCCAACCTCACCACCACTACGTTCACCCCGCCAGCCGAAGAGGGTGAGTCCGTTGTGTAATGCTAAAAGGCCGTTAAATGACAAAAAGTATTTTGATCGACAAAGAACTGCTTTTTAGGCTAGCCTAACCCCCAATAGTATTTTTGACTGTGGGAGAGCCACGCTTCGGCATGATGGGCCGGCTAGACTGCAGTGAAACCACGGTCTCAGAAAACCGGCGTGTAGCAGCACTGTGCTGTGTTTCGCTGCGTATGTGTGGGTACCGGAGGCCCAATCCGGGGAAGGGAGGGTTTACAGGTTGGCAGCGCACTTGCCGTCGCTTACCATCAGGTGATCCGTCTACTCGTCTGCCACTGTTTAATCGATCGAAACGTTTTAGTATATATGCTGCCGTTTGGTCTAGAACTGCTATTAGCCGCCTTGTAAATGTTTTTCGTCTGCATCTAAATAGATGCCTTTATAAAAAAAATAAGTTATTGATACATTGATCTTTCCTAAAGAAATGAATAGAGGTTTTTTTTAAATTAAAAATTGTGAAATAGCCAAATGTCATTTACTTAGCTAGAGGACGTCCGAATGGTAGTTACAGGCCGAGGCAAATAATTCTCGCGGTGACTTTGAGTGCGCAGAAATCATTTTTAGTATAGTAAGCTATTTCACAAAACGCTCTATTGGCCTAGTATCGGAATGTGATCTCGGGGTCCCGGGTCCGGCGAAAGTATGTTACAAATTTCTCAAACATAGCTCGGGTTTGTGATCACCAATCCGCATTAGGCAAGCGTGGTGATTAAGCCTAATCCCATCATAGTAGCGATATCTTGATTTCTGTGATGGAAGCCCTGTATTGGGACAGTTTATAGGCTTATACTGATACTTTAAGCTATTTCACAAGCACGCAAATGAAGGTTCAGCCTTGTACTACGTTATATTAGTCGATTAACTTATATCTTGATATATACATTTGACAACCACGGAGCAGAGACCGAAACCCCTTTTCAGAGTTAAGTCTTTCAATAGGGTAACCCTATTGGTAGTTTACCAAATCAATAGGGTTACGCTATTGATTATCTATCTCTTTTATGCGCCGTTAGCGAGGTGCGCAATATTGATTCAAATGTTTTGCGCGTAGAGATTAAAAAGCTTGATAGAATTCTAAAACCCTATCTTGATATGGCAAGCCTATTATAGGGTTTTCCGTGATGATAGCGCTTACCGTAATGAATGGGTAAGCATATGATGAGGTAAGCCAATGATAGGCATGCCATATTGATAGGGTTTTTTAAAAAGACTATCAAAAACCCTATCGAAACCCCTTATAAGGCTAACCGGTTCCGATCCAGCGCCACCACCAGCACCCACATTACCGATTCCTCTTGGCATTAAGTTCGCCCATTGGTTATATATTTTTGTGCAATAAAGTTTTAAATACTTATATAAAATACTGTTTTTAGGTACCGAGGACCCAACCAAGCACAAGGCCGGCTACGGCGCGGACAGCGGCAGTGACTACATCAATGTATTGAAGAAATGGAGCTTGAACACCTCCAGCGATCCTGACACGGAGTTCTTGATAGGCGTTAGATGGTGAAATATTGCCGATCTTATTTGTGACATCACTAATATATAGGCAGTGGCCTCCAATGAAGGCGAGATTTTGGCGTCGCCCTCTTTCCTTCCTTTAACTCTGCCTTCCTCCCACTCAAGAGGAATTATTCCGATCAGTCTCCCCACTTTGTGACATGGGGTGACAGATAGGAAAAAATCATAATTTATTGTGGAACAAAGGTAAGTGGAAAAGGTCAATGATTAAATAATAAAATTAACATATCAGTAATAAAAGTAAATAAAATCAAATGGATTGCACCACCCTCCCCTCTTCTATCTAATGTCATTTACCTGAAGGTTGTCTGGTAGAGATCGCTCCCAGCGATAAGACCGCCTAAATTGTACATTGTATCTCTGTATACCTAGCTTTTAAGTTTTGTAAGTTGTGCAATAAATAGTATCTATCTATCTATCTATAAAAATTAACAAACAACAATAAAAATATTAGGTAAATTGAACATGCAATAATAAATTAAATTATATTTATTTTTATTTACATTTTCTCAGAAAAGAATTCACTAACAGAATAATATATATTTTTTAGTTAAGTAGTCAATCAACTAGTCTCAAAATATTCGAGCTGTCCCCCTGTTATTGATGAGGGGAAGATTCGAACTTTATTCACCTCCATAATGTCCTAACTGTCCCCTTAATACAAACAGGAGGACAGATAAAACATTTTGTCCTATCCATCACCCCATGGGGATAAATGGGGTGACAGAAAGATCGGAATGATTCAAGAGGCCGAACTTCTGGGCGGGATCATCTTGGGTCGAGGACCATAATAACATAATGGAAATAAAACTTTAAAATATATTTACTAAAATATGTTTAATTTAACCATATACGATATAATTTGCACTTATTAACAAAATTTTCTCACGCATAGCGCAGTACAATCGATTTTGCCAGATAACTGAAACAGCGCTATGATATAGAAATCTACAATACTAAAGAAAATATCTACAATCAGTGCGGATAAAGAATGGGATCGGAAATGGCGGCGCATCTATTCACTTCTCGCTCGCACACCCACGAGTGCGAGTATAGACGCAAATAGTGTGCGAGCGAGAAGTGAATAGATGCGCCGGCATTTCTGATCCCATTCTTTATCCGCACAGGTTGTAATTAAAAATCCTATAAATGGCGTTCTTCGAAGGCCATTCTTTACTTACTAAATTGTAATGAATGAATGAATGCTTGTATATTTGACATCATATACTTATTATGAAGTTATGAATAATAAATATGTAATGATTTTTTTATGTGATAGGTGGCAGACGAGCAGACGGATCACCTGATAGTATTGATCATTTCATTTGCTGTAACTCTGTTGTGTGTAACTAATAAAATAAATAAATAAAAAATGTAAGCAATTGCCGCCGCCCATGGACACCCGCGATACCAGTGGACTCACAAGTGTGCTGCCAACCTTTTATTGTTATGTATTTTACAAAATAAATGTGTGTCGAGTACTCCTTAACTACTACTTAAGTAGCTAAGGCTAGTGAATAAATAAATTACACTGTTATACACATATATATAGTTTATTGAGCTTACGTTAAAATAATTTGTACATTACTTGTGACTCCACTGGTGTCGCAGGTTTCCATGGGCGGCGGCAATTGCTTACCATCAGGTGATCCGTCTGTTCGTCTGCCTACCGATTACATAAAAAAAAACATAACAGCTAAATAACTACAAATATTTTAATAATAATAACTAAATGTTATGTGTAATGTTATACGTAATTCATCGTCAGCCCATTTAAACGGGCCTCCCTCAATCACATGAGGGGTAATTGCCATACTCACCACGCTTGGCAGACGGGTTGGCGAGGGTTTTGATATAAATGCAGAGTTTTCCTTCTCTGGGTGCTGATGATCATGCCAGCAGCTTTACCTTAGTCGCCTTTTACGACACCTCGGTAAGAGTGAGGGTGGCCTATTCTACTCTGCCGGGACTACACGGCTTCATACGTAATTATCACGAATATAACTAATAGGAAAGCTATCACAGACTTCACGAGGTTACGAGTAATAGGCGGTAAATAAAAAATGAAAGTGTGTGTGTCGTGTGCGATATTACACAAAACTAGAATTTTTAACCTTTTCTTAACCTTATCGAAGTTCTGGCAAGAGCTCAGAGGGGCTAACATAAACATTAAAGTAATTCGTAATATTATCTTAGCGTGCCCAAGCCATACTTTGTTACCTTTTAATTTCAAGTGAGAGAGAAGATATACTCCGTAACGCTTTGTAATATATAGCTTGATTAGAATCACAGCTCTGACTTGCTCTTTAGTACAATAGACATAAGGTTTATAATTTTAAAACCAGGCGTCAATCCCTAGATTTTTATTACTATACATCTAAAGATATTTTTTCTGTGACACCAATAGCTGTCATTCTAATTAAGCTACATTTAACGGATTAAAGTTATGTTTACGAATAATAGAGGGCGCTTTTCATGTTTCATACAAATTGCTTACGATACGCATACGTTGCAATTGTTTGAAAAGTTCGTTCTAGCCCTTCAGAGCCCCGGTGGCTTAATTTAAAGCCGTCCCTTAATGAACGAGAATATACCTGTCGCATCCAAACAAAGGAGACACACAGCGCGCGTGAAAGAGAGGGAAACTCCGATTTAAGGTGACGGGTAGCCCTAACTAGCGATGCCATTCGTTTTTAATTGTTAGCTACTAAACCGGATCTACTTTTAAACAATTTCGGGGTTACAACCTCTCGGCAAACACTTATACTATTTATCAAATAACCATGCACAGATGTTGGGTCCGTTTTTGTCCGCGAAAAATTGATTACCGCCAAAAGCGGCTGCTTTTAGCGTGAATCAATTTTTCGCGTACAAATGTTGGGTTCGCATTTGTGCATAGTTATTTAATAAATAGTGTAAGTGTTTGCCGAGAGGTTGTAACCCCGAAATTGTTTAAAATAGATCCGGTTTAGTAGCTAAAAATTAAAATCGATTGGCGTCGCTAGTGTGCCCTACCCGTCACCTTAAATTAGGCTCTCAAGGTCAGATGTAGTGGTGGTCGACGGCATGCAACACGTTGCCGGCCTCGCGCCGGCGCCCGGCCGCGCTGCGGATGTTGCTGATACTCCACACGTCGTCTATGTCCAGCTTCTGATCCCCCTGCCACCACAAATCATAGGTACTTAAAAAAAATTAATTGTAAATTTAAAAAACCCCCGACACAACTAAAGCTCTTTCATTTGATACCTTTATTGAGGCAGTTGGAACAACAAATAGGTTATTCGTCATTTTCTGATGGCGGCCATCTTGGATTTGAAATTTTTCTAAATTAATATATTCTGCTACTCAAGCCCTTTTATATGATACCCATATTGTGGGAGTTGTGTTAAAACATAAAATCCAAATCTTTCTGACGGCGGCCATCTTGGATCGATTTTTATCCAACATAGACACTCACTCCTAATTCATCTTTCAAACAAAAAAAACAAAATCAACATCATTCCATTTGTTCGGGTGCTACGATGCCATAGACAGACACACACACACACAGAGAGACGTCGAACACCCCGTCGTTTTTGCTTCGGGGGTTAAATAGATAGACACATACATCTGTACCAAGTTACATCGCCAAAATTCGTCTACGCAGAAGAGCAAGTTAAACCAGATTGATTACGAATGCGAAAGCAGTTAAAATACAGACTTTATTGCGTTACGTTAAGGTGACGGGTAGGGCACACTAGCGACGCCAATAGATTATAATTTTTAGCTACTAAACTCGGATCTATTTTAAACAATTTCAGGGTTACAACCTCTAGGCAAACACTTATACTATTTATTATATAACCATGCACAAATGTTGGGTCCGTTTTTGTACGCGAAAAATTGATTCAAGCCAAAAATGGCCGCTTTTGTGGATGGTTATTTAATAAATAGTATAAGTGTATGCCGAGAGGTGAACTGCTCTTTAAGTCCATTTTTGTCCGACTTGGAGTGGTACTTAATGGCATTATAGCTAGATAATAGCAATATGATTAGTTAAATTTATTATATACCTACATAGTTATAATTTATGTTTTTCATTTATTTGTAAGAGCTGTATACAATGGACAACATTTCATATTTTTAACATGTCCATATTGTTTTTTTATATGAAAATAGACATAAAATGAACAGACCCATATTTTTTCTTTTTTCAAAATTTGTCCAATTTCATGCATAAAATAATTATTGAACTTCTTTTTATTCTAAATAGACGTAAGCGCCAAATGACGTCATCGGACGGCTAAATACAGCGATATTCCTTTGCTTATCAATGTTTTAATAAAAAAAAGGTACTACTGTCAAAGGTAAATAATACTAGTGTCAACATTGTCAACGTCATTCATACATTCAACGTTGACAAGTTGTCTATTTTTGACAGTTACATGTCATGGGTTTGACATTTCGTAAATTTAAAACTATAATGTGCTAAGCAAAGAAATATTTTACATTCTGCCGTCCGATGACGTCATCTTACTTTTTTTAGTTTTTAATTTTTTTCTCAGTAAATAAGCAATAGAAAAAATGAATAAATATATATTCGAGCAGCGGAAAAGTGAACAAAGAATTGGTATTTTTTGTTTCAGAACTTAGCAATTTTGAAATGTTGTCCATTCCTATGCAAATAAAGTACTTTTGAATTTTTAAACCGCTGAAATGATGATCACTAAACGTAAGTCTGGATTACCTTGACTTCCATATCGACAGCGTCCTCAGGGTCTAAGATGATCATGGGCGTAGACTCAAAGCTGAAGGCTAGGCCGAAGAACGAGTACTTCTTCAGCTCCTCCTTGGAACAGATTCCAGGGATACACCTGTTCAGGGTCGCTGCCCATGTCCCTGGAGGAACGTTTTGATTTATATTTTTGACGATTACGACCACAGGAAATATTGAATGAATTAATTCATATTCTCAAAAAAGTAACAACATGTATTAACTTGAAATCTACAATTGACAGCACGGTCCTTGTCTACAAGGTTATGGTTACCTGATCTGTTTAGCCAGCACCTGGTGGTAGTACTGGAGCAGAGAGCGGTAGTGCTGGTGCCGCAGCTCCTGGCTGGTGCAGGCGTAAAAGAAGAACGCCACGTCCAGCACCGGCGTTGCACATCTGTGCACCAAACATTTCAAATAATTCATCATCATCATTTCAGCCAATAGACGTCCACGGCTCGACATAGGCTTCCCCTAATGTTCTCCACACAGATCGGTCCTGTGCCTCCCGCATCCAATGGATTCCCGCGACCTTCACCAGATCGTCGGTCCACCTTGTAGGAGGCCTGCCACGGCTGCGACTTCCTGTACGTGGCCTCCACTCGAGGACCTTTCCGCCCCAACGGCCGTCTGTTCTCCTCGCTATGTGCCCTGCCCATTGCCACTTGAGGCATGCAATCCTTTGGGCTATGTCTGTAACCTTAGTTCTCCTGCGGATCTCATCATTTCTGATACGATCACGCAGGGAGACCCCGAGCATAGCCCTCTCCATGGCTCTCTGGGTGACTTTGAGCAACCTTTATCGGCACATTGTAAGCGGCCACGTTTCGGTTCCGTATGTCATCACGGGCAACACACATGCATTGAAGACTTTCGTCTTGAGACACTGCGGTAGGTGGGCCGAAAATATGCTGCGTAGCTTCCCGAACGCTGCCCAGCCGAGTTGGATTCGTCGATCGACCTCTGTCTGGAAGTTGGTTGGTTAAAATAATTAATAAATAAATATTTCACATCACAAACATTGACCTGATTCAGTGCACTTGTATTACAGATATCAGACAACAGAGGTATTACAAATACAATAGTTTATTTATTTTTTCATTTTTTAATTTCCACACTTTGCTTACCATCAGGTGATCCGTCTGCTCGTCTGGCACTTATCATATAAAAAAAAAGTACAACTATCTTTACAGGTCAGACCTAATACAATAGTGTAATTAATTAACACACACACGCACAGTACAAACATTTGTGTGCATTAACATGTCTGTTTGTATTGGTCTGGGTGTTTTTTTATTATGTATATATTTGTAATCCCACTGTTGATTCTGATATCCGTAACACAGGTGCTTGAGCTACCTATCTCGGAGTCAGATCTATGTATGTGATGTTTTGAAATATAAAAAAATTAAAAGATGCCTAAGTCAATTAGACCTGTATTTCAATGAGCATAAGGTTTATTATTTAACCAAGTTTTATTCCATAGATTTTTATTGTTACATGACTAAAGATATTTTTTCTGTGACACCAATAACAGGTCAAGCTAAAAGTAAATTTCGAACATAGCTCGGGTTTGTGATCGCCAATCCGCATTTAGCAAGCGTGGTGATTAAGCCTAGTCCCATCATAGTAATAATGACTTGATTTCTATGATGGAGGGCTTTGCCCTGCATTGGGACAGTTAATAGGCTGATCCTTTTTTTTACCAATAGCTGTCATTCGAATCAAGTCATATTTTACGGACTATAATGAGTTACGCCGTGTGGTCCTCGGCGGAGTAGAATAGGCCACCCTCACTCTTACCGAGGTGTCGTAAAAGGCGACTAAGGTAAAGCTGCTAGCATGATCATCAGCACCCAGAGAAGGAAAACTCTGCATTTAAATCAAATCCCTCGCCAACCCGTCTGCCAAGCGTGGTGAGTATGGCAATTACCCCTCATGGGAGGCCCGTGCCCCAGCAGTGGGGACTTAAATGGGCTGACGATGATGATGATGATAATGAGTTACCTTGCGAGTTGGAAGTCGATGATCTTAGCGTCAACGGGGACTCCACTCTCGTACTTGAAGAGAAAGTTGTTGGTCCACGAGTCGCCGTGCGAGATCACGCCCGTCGCCAAGGTCGCGGTGGCCGCACGGATCATGTCCTCATATCTGAAAGTATGGAAGCAGCAGTTGGTGTGGGATGCCATCAAAACCCTAAACTGCTTAGGACGACACAACAAGGTAAGGCTATTGTGGATACCGGGTCACGAGGGCTACACAGGAAACGAAAAGGCAGATGAGCTAGCAAGAAAAGGCTCTAAAGCAAAATACATTGGACCGGAACCTTTTGTTGGATTATCGAGCTGCACCATCAGTATGGCCTTCCGGCAATATGTATACGAAGAGCAAGCTAAGGAATGGAAGAAAACACTAGGAATGAGACATTCAAAGGCCTTCATAGGAGACAATACAAAGATATGGAGGAAATATATTCTCGGAGGCAATAGACAACAGACAAGGATGCTCATAGGAGCGTTAACAGGGCATTATGCAACGAACAAAATGCTGATGAAGATGAACATGACATCGAACAGCGACTGCAGAGCATGCAAGGAGGAGACGGAAACCATAGAACATCTTTTATGTGAATGCGACTCACTAGCCAGAGGCAGAATGTGTCTTCTAGGTAACGCTTATCCTAAACCAGGAGACTACAGGCACTTCAATCCGAAAGACATCGTGATGCTGATGAAACGAATCTTTCGTGAGTAAGAGCGCAAAAGAAAGGGGAGGTACAAAAGATCCCTTAGGGTCGACGTGCCCCATGAAAATGGCCCCTAACAGATAAGATGGAAGCACCATCATCAGCTCTCTCAGTTGCGTTCAATGACGTCGTTTGGAAACAGTGGCATAGTTAGGGGGGAGGAGGGACTGCGAATATGGGACGTGCAAAGTTAGTTTTTTTTCCAAGTAGAGCAAATCGTGTGACATAGGGTGTGTCAAATAGGGTGACATCTGGAGCGGTTACTCTACAGCCCCCCCTCTCCCCTCCCCGCCCAGCGCTTGCCCCACCCTGACTCTGACCTGTAAGGTACCTAATTACCCTCACGAAACATAATTATCTAACTACTAACTTCAATACTTAAAATTCGTGAGGAATCACTCTACACAGAAAAAATTGCGATCAAAACAATAAGCGCGCTAATGAATTTTATTTCAGACCGCTGCCCTACCCTTAGCCTAAGGTTGTCCCAACCTAAGCCCATGACTGCTCTACTCTGAGCCCATGGTTGCCCCACCCTGAGCCCATAGCTGCTCCACCCTGAGCCCATTGTTGCCCCACCCTGAGCCCATCATTGCTCCATCCTGAGTCCTTGGTTGCCCCACCCTGAGCCCACCACTGCTCCATCCTGAGCCCATGGTTGCCCCACCCTGAGCCCATGGCTTCTCCACCCTGAGCCCATGGTCGCCCCACTCTGAGCCCATGGTTGCCCCACCCTGAGCCCATCACTGCTCCATCCTGAGTCCATGGTTGCCCAACCCGAGTCCATGGCTGCTCTACCCTTAGCCCAGGGTTGCCCCACCCAGTGCCCATCACTGCTCCATCCTGAGCCCATGGTTGCCCCACCCTGAGCCCATCACTGATCCACTCTGAGCCGATGGTTGCCCCACCCTGACCTCATCTCTGCTCCATCCTGAGCCCATGGTTGCTCCACCCTGAGCCCATGGCTGCTCCACCCTGAGCCCATGGTTGCCCCACCCTGAGCCCATAGCTGCTCCACCCTGAGCCCATGGTTGCCCCACCCTGAGCCCATCACTGATCCATCCTGAGCCCACGGTTACCCCACCCTGAACTAATCACTGCTCCACCATAAGCCCATTACTGCCCCACCCAGAGCGTGAGGTTGGCTACGCCTATGGACAGGGGAACAGACCAACTGGTTTTGTTTAATGTTCAGGAGCATTTATCAAAGATTCTATATTTTAAAATTGATTAAAAATCTTACAAACAGATGTCACCCTCCAAAACGACTATAAGATTTTTTTTATGCTAGAGGCGGACAAATGAGCAAGCGAGTCACCTGATGGAAAGTAATCACCGCCGCCCATGAACATTACAGAAGTTTATTTATAACAACAGAATAATTTATTGCAAATCAACCACCACCAAATTTTTCTAAAGGGTTAATACTCGTATTATTATACCTTTCCGGAACGCAGAACTGCTTGATCTTGTCCACGTAGACGGTGCCGGGGTGCTCCCGCTCCACGGCGTCTACGGCGATGCCGCATATCCGCTTCCAGAACCGCCTGTACCACTCGCGCAATCTCTCGTGGTAGTATGTCTCGAACACGCCCTGTTGAATAATATGTAGATATATAGATGTCGCCGGAAAATAACAAGATCCGTAAGTTTATCAATTTACTAGGAAGCTTATAAACTTTCGTTCGATTCTAAACAGGAGATAAATTGTATTACTTTACGTCCACACTTTCGTGAATTTATCAATTTCCGACGTCACACCGTAAATTTATAAACTAACGGATATCTATTCGTAAAATTTTATATGGTTCGACCAATCACTGAAACTCTTTTAAATACGCATCTTTGAAATACGTAAAATAACACACTTCTTTCTGATTGGACAATGTTCATAGTGGCAATGCCAATCAGATCGCGCGTAGCGTTTGGATATTGCTTACTTATTATTTTACGAGTGAGTTCAGTAAGTTTATCAATGTACGAAAATGTGGACGTAAAATAATAATATTTATCTCCCGTTTAGAATCGAACGAAAGTTTATAAACTTCCTACTAAATTGATAAACTTACGGATCTTGTTATTTTCCGGTGACATAGATACTCTTTAAATTCTTTGCTACAATACGAAATAAATGTGCAGCCTTGGTGCGTAGGGTTCGAGGCGGTGACAACAGTGTCCTGAGTATGATAGCTACAAGGTTGGACTGTAGGTGCACACTGGTGAATCACTGTTGTGTAACGGCGGGTGAGGTGGCACAGCGGTGATTTGGGTGTCTACGCAATTCATACATACTGATTTTGTGTTGCAAGTTGTGATTATGTTGTGTAGCTTGATTGTTATTGTGCATATTGAGTCTTGGCTACTTGAATAAAGAATTTAGTTATTATTATATATTATTATTGAATGCACAGAAACACGGTATATCAGATAATCTATATATATAAAAGCAGAACCTGAGTGACTAAGGTATTAAGTGATTAAGTGACTAGGAATGCACCCACAGCTCAAACTACTGACCCTAGAAACTTGAAATTTGGGAAGGGGGTTCCTTTAATAGTGAAAGTGAGCACTAAGAAGGGAGTTTTGAATATTCAACCCTTAAGGGGGTAAGAAGGGGGTTAGTTTTTTTTTTAGATAGGTGGCAGACGAGCAGACAGATCACCTGATGATAAGCGATTGCCGCCGCCCATAGACACCTGCGACACCAGTGTAGTCATACGTGGGCTGCCAACCTTTAACCATCCCTTTCCCCCGAATTAGGCCTCCGGTACCCTCACTCACACAGCGAAACACAGCATAATGGACCGGCTCGACCGGAGTGATACGACGGCCTCACAGAAAACCGGCGTAAAGCAGCACTGTGCTGTGTTTCGCTGGGTGAATGAGGGTACCGGAAGCTCAATCTGGGGGAAAGGGGGGTTTAAAGGTTGGCACCGTTGGTGACTCCACTGGTGTCGCGGGTGTCCATGGGTAGGGGCAATCGCTTACCATCAAGTGATCCGTCTGATCGTCTGCCACGTATCACATAAAAAAGTGTAGCCTAATACACTACCTTACCTTGTCAACGTTCATATTTTAATCTTCTATCCAAACAAACACTAGAAAACAAGTAGAAAACGCAAAGGGAAACACTAGGAAACAAATAACTTTTTTGCCAGTTAAAGCTGAATTATTCCCACGAAAAGGGGACATCTTCCGTGGAACCGGGTGTTTTTGGCTCGGCGACCATAGCCCGGTTTAGCATCTTGGTTTATCGTAAATATCTCAAGTCAATGAGCGAACTTGGCTTTCGCGATGTAGAATCGTATGAGAATTCCGAACTTGTATGGAACAGTCACATTAGCGCCATCTATTGCTGATGAGACGGTACCACCCTCCCCTCTTCTATATAATGTCCTTTAACTGAAGGTTGTCTGGTAGAGATCGCTCCTAGTGATAAGACCGCCTAAATTGTACATTGTATATCTGTATACCTAGCTTTTAAATTTTGTATCATCATCAGCAACCCACACTCGTCCACTGCTGGCCATAGGTCTCCCCTAATGCACGCCACTGCTCCCGATTTTCGGCCACTCTCATCCAGCCCACACCAGCCAGCCTTCGAATGTCATCATCCCATCTTGTCGCAGAGCGTCCTACACTACGCTTACCGAGTCGCGGTCTCCACTCAAGGACTTTACGGCTCCAACGGCTGTCAGTTCTGCGGCTAATATGACCAGCCCACTGCCACTTCAGTTTGCTATTTCGGTGGGCTATGTCAGTGACTCTGGTTCTCTGTGGGATTACATCATTTCTGATGCGGTCCTTCAGAGATACTTCGAGCATAGCCCTTTCCATAGGTCTTTGAGCGACTTTGAAGCGGTGGACTAGTCCAGCCGTGAGTCAAGTTTTGTATGTTGTGCAATAAAGATCTATATATCTATCTAGTGGGCGAACTTCTTTCTTCGGGCGATGGTAGGTGTCGCCACATAGTTATTTCTTTGTTAATTTACTAAGTTCTATGTTCGATATAGCACTACTAGTTCTACCTACCTGCCGAACCCTCTCGAATCTCTCTGGCTCCTGGTCCTTCATCGCGAAGGATATGGCGTGGAGCTGCGCAAGCGCCTTCATGGTCTGTCTGCAGTGCTCCACATCGATGCCTTCTTGTCTGCAAATGAAAAAATAAAAAACATTGAGACCATTGATACAAAGAGAAACTCCACGACACCCAGCGCCATCTGTTGGCCCAGCTTGAAACTAATATCAAAATTAAGTGTGAAACAAAGTTTGGGTCCAGCTGAATATTAAATTTACCTCACGGCACTGCCATAGTTTTCCAGCGACGCGTCCTCCAAGCAGATGACGTCATGGACCCCGTCAGAGACTTCCAGGAACAGCTTCACGTACTGCTGGAAAGGCTCCGGGATCAGCTTCGAGGCTTGGAACTGCAGCAACTCGGGCAGAACTCGCTGGTAGAAGCCTATCTCGTTCGCGAAGAACTCGTGGCTCCTGAACGTGAGTCTTCTGCCGACGCTTTTTGGTATCGTTTTGAGAATCACCTGAAGTTAACGAATACTAAATGGATTTACTTCTTCTGTACGGGCGGTTTCCGAAATCGGATCAGGTGTCAGTTAATCAGGAGGTCCATGGGCGTAGCCAGCTATGGGCTCAGAGTGGGGCATTCATGGGCTCAGCGTGGGACAGCCATGGGTTCAGTGTGGGGTAATCATTGGTTCAGGGTAGAACAGCTTTGGGATCAGGGTAGCGCAGTCATGGGCTGAGGGTGGGACAGCCATGGGTTCAGTGTGGGTCAATCATGGGTTCAGGGTAGAACAGCTTTGGGGTCAGGGTAGGGCAGTCATGGGCTGAGGGTGGGACAGTCATGCGTTCAGGGTGGGGAGTCCAGGGTCAGGATGAGACAGCCATGGGCTCAGGGTAGGACAGTCATGGGCTGTGGATGGGACAGTCGTGGGTTCGGGGTGGGACAGCCATAGGCTCAGGGTGGGGCAGTCAAATATGATCAAAAAGAGAGGTAAACAGGCTACGCACACATAACTACATGCACAGACCACATAGTGTCAGCCGACCTTCTGTGTCATTTTATTCATGGTTTATCCACGGCTCCGCTTGGAGTCCCGGGTTCGATCCCCGGGTCGGGCCAAACATTTGTAATTGAGTTTTTCTTTTTGCCAGCCCAGAGCCTGAGTTGGCGGTCTTGTACCCCGTGCCTCGGAAAGCACGTTAAACCATTGGTCCTGCACCCGATCACTCTGCGGTGGTGTGACTCTGGTGTCCTATCGGAATATGAGGGCAAGGGAGTAGAGAGTGCACTTGTGTTTACGCACACACTTGAGCACTATAATTTATCCTGCGTAAGTGGCTGATCATTGAGATTGGCCGCCTTAGCTGAAATCGGTTGGAAGATTAAATTATTAGGGTTACCATACTACTATGAGGTAAGGGACTGCGGAGCCATTATTTATTTCCAGGACTTATTTGATACTTTGTACAACTTTCTGAAACTTTTGTTGACAGGATGACAGAATAAAATGTAATACCTGCACTCGTTTTGTCTCTCCATCTTGGCTCTTCCCGTATATCCTGATTCGGATCAGCTCGCTCAAGTAGGAGTCACCCTTCCCAGTGTCGCCAACATACTGGAAATAAAAGTCACTCTAAGAAAATGTGAATAAAATCGGTTTAAGTCCGCGCTACCACAGAAGTCCCGTGAAAACCGCACTTGAGTCGCCATCAACATTCAAATTTGAGCTTAATGAATACAGACACAGGGAATCTCAAATTTTAGTTTGACGTGTTAACTAAGAAAACATTGATGAAATATTGCTAATATTTGTCGCAACCCGAAGGCCTAAGATCACACGTTCCGCAAGAGCGCACGAACCACTTGACATATATTTTTTGTGATAGGTGGCAGGCGAGCAGACGGATCACTTGTTGGGAAGCGTTGACGCAGGCTATGGACACCCGCGACACAAGTGGAGTCACAAGTGCGCTGCCAACCTTTCAACCGCCCTTTCTCCCGGATTGTGCCTCCGGTACCCTCACTCACGCAGCGAAACACAGCACAGTGCTGCTTCACGCCGTTTTTCTGTGAGGCCGTGTGGTATCACTCCGGTTGAGCCGACCCATTTTTGCCGAAGCGTGGCTCTCCCACGGTATATTGATTCATGCAGTCAGCCGTTCATCGATTATTACGTTATCACGTCAATAGACAAATATGAAAATGGGGGCCAAGTATGAATACGTCAATAACGAAATGGCTAAGATATATCGCCCACGCATGGAAGTTTATTTTATGTATTTTAAAAGGTAAACTAACGACAAACATATACGAGTACACCAATATCGTAGCAAATAGGACAATAAGGTAGTAGATTTCTCATACATATGCCTACCTATTAAAGAAGTACGTTCTCAACATTTTTTTTTAAGCTAAAGGCGGAAAAAAGAGCAAAGCGAGTCACCTGATGGAAAGTAATCAACGCCACCCATGAACATCCGCGAAATCAGAAACATCACTAATGTGTTGTCGGCCTTTTTAAAAAGAGTACGCTCTTCTCTTGAAGGTCCCTAAGTCGTAGCCGTCGGGAAATACTCCTGCAGCCACAGAACTGAGGTATGTGGTAGAAAGTTCCGCGAGAAACGCACAGTATTAGACCGCCATCCATCGAGATGATGGGGATGGAATGACAATCGCTTGTGAGTGGTTCGATTCAATTCGGTGGTGAATTCAGCTGCAGATCAAACAGTTCCAAAGAGCACTCCCCATGATAGATGCTGTATAGAATGCTGAGGGAAGCATTATCCCGCCGAAGTGCTAGAGGACTCATTCAGAGTAACATCATCATCATAATCAGCCCATTTAAGTCCCCACTGCTGGGGCACGGGCCTCCCTCAATCACATGAGGGGTAATTGCCATACTCACCACGCTTGGCAGACGGGTTGGCGAGGGTTTTGATATAAATGCAGAGTTTTCCTTCTCTGGGTGCTGATGATCATGCGAGCAGCTTTACCTTAGTCGCCTTTTACGACACCTCGGTAAGAGTGAGGGTGGCCTATTCTACTCTGCCGGGGACCACACGGCCCATGGAGTAACATCATACTTTATTTTAATAAGTTTCTGAGGTTCCCGGTCAGATATATTATTAAAACAAACTACTCTTATCTATTTAGGACATCTAATCGAATTGATATATCTAGTTGGTCTAGCTAGAGTGTTTACCCTACATTACTTATGATGAACAAACTTGTTAATTATATTATTTCAATCACTGATAGATACAAGTGACTTATTTGTTTAGTTCATAACAAATACAGAACAATCATCTGAGTATTATTTCACACATAGCAGCCTTTCAATTATGAATTGTAGAAAGTTATTTACAGCAGGAATATTTTTTTTAATCAAATTTATAATACATGATAAGACCAATTACCATAGTTTTAAAACGAGATTCATTAAAATAAAGCCTATATTTTATGTAGAAATAAAGTAAAAAGATTCATTAATATCTGCAAAAACAGATTGCATACCTCCCAGTGAGTAAAAGCGAAGGGTCCTTTGAACCAGGCAGTGAGAGCTTCGCTCAGCTTCTCATCGGTGAGGAGTGGAGAAACTTGAGCTAGGGAGCTGAAGTTTTCATGGGACATCATCTCCTCTCTGGATTCATCTGTTTCTGTACCAAGTAGCTCAAGCACTTGTGTTAGTTTCCCTATATCCCTAGACAACAAAGAAAACACAAATGACACTTATTTATTTATTTATTTTAGGGATTACAAACAAATGTACTACATGAGAAACTTAAGGATAAGCTTATTATACCCATAATAGTAACACATCATCAACATCATCAGCAACCCACACTCGTCCACTGCTGGACATAGGCGCTGCGCTGCAGGACATGTTCGGAACGCTAAACTGGAAAGAGCGCGGAATCAATATTAATGGCGAGTACATGTCACACCTACGATTCGCAGACGACATCGTCATCTTGGCGGAAACCCTACAAGACCTGCTAGGAGGAGATGGTGAGCAGCCTGGCTGAATCTTCCAAACACATCGATCTTCGGATGAACTTGGATAAAACCAAGGTCATGTTCAATGAGCTCCTTGATCCGGGACCGGTCGCTGTTAATGGAGTACCTCTTGAGGTTGTTCAGGAATATGTCTATCTAGGACAAACGCTCCAATCAGGCAGAAACAACTTCGAGAGAGAAGCCAATACAAGAATTCAGCTAGGCTGGGCAGTAATTTGGTATACTTCGTCAAGTCTTCTCGTCACCCATCCCTCAAAGTCTTAGTAACACATCCAACAACGTAATCCACATCTAGGCATGAGAATTAAGTAGGGTGCGAGAAAAATACGCAACTGCATCGTTTAGCATGCTTAATGTGCAGTGTAGCTACACTGTCAAATTGCGATTAAATACATACATTTACAAAAGAAACAATGAGAGATAAGAAGAAAAAAAAGAAAGTACATTATACTGAATATCTTTTAGTGCTTACTCAGAATATCTAAGACAAGTCTTTTAAATTTTGAAGGACTCTGGGAAAAATCGAGTTCAAGTAGGCACTTAGTTATATGATTAAGATATCCATCAGACAACAGAAAAAAACACAAATATGGTACCAATTTAAATGCTAAATTACACCCCGACAATAAACAAACAACTTTCACATCACACAAATGTTTGATCATAGTGGGAATATTGTACCATATCATAAAGATCATATCTTTGGTGCAGCAGGATTCTTTACCTACTTACTATGGCAAATTATTTCAATAGTTTTTTTTTATGCGATTATAAGCATTTCATTCTCATTTTATTAAAAATGTTTTTATTTAAATCCTGACCCAAATAACAAAGTCCAGTCAAATTCAAAGCAATTTGAAAAGACCTAAACCGGTTTTAAAAATGTTTAGCGGATAGACTTCTAAAAGAATGATTAAACACTACAATGCATTTATCTAACTTATTTTAGTACCTTAGATTTAATCAATTGGTTTAATCTAAGCTTAGCACTAATAGTCTAATTATATTTGGTAATGCAGCTTGTGAACGAATAATGATTAGATACAACATATAAGAAGTACCTGCGGCCATTATAGAAATGTAATTATTTTTTATTTATATTTAGAAGATTACATTGTGCTTAAGTAAAAAACCAAGCAATAGCCTATCCATTTATTTACTGGGTTTGGTGGACTTGAATTTATATTTCAGTTCGCTGCGAATTTTTGTATGAAGTAAGGTATGTTACATACTTACCTTTTTTAAAATACTGTTATTAGTAATTAATCTAAAGGATTTCCATTATATAATAATGTAAATTTATGCAGGAGATATCAGATAGCTAACTTACTTTTAATGCAGTTTGTCGAGCTCCACAGTTTCGCACTTTTTTAAAGTTTTGTTGTCACTGTCCTTAAATAATTACTGGCGGAAACGGATACAAGGGGACCCGCGGAAATATTTTAACAACCGGACCAATTAAAAAGATTCATTTAGATACACTTTTGTTTGTTTACTCCCGGCTATCGTAAAATGTTAGGTTATATTTTTGACATTAGCTAAATAACGTTTTGACGGCTGGCGTTGAATGGGGGCGATTCTCGGTAAATACAAAGGTAAATACGAATCAGAGTACACACTCTTGGTATTTTGGCATTTACTATACTCTTTCCAAGCCCCAAAAGTTCTTCAAACATTCGGGCACCGCTATCCGGCGAACAGAAAATATAGGTAGCGAACACAGAAATGATATATTTCAAAAAAATCGTGAAGACCTTTTTCTGGAGAACAAAAACTAAAAATCGTATAGTTCACTGAATCGTATCCCCTGACTGAATTACCTCAATAATTTTGGTATAATATATTTCGTGGTAGTGTTTTTTTAGTTTTAACTGGCAGAAAATCGCGCATAAATTCCAAATTTTTATAAATCAATCGATTAAACTTTTTATGAAAATAAAATCGATAATCGAAAAGGTTCGCCTTCGGTTTACATTACCCTCATCCCTCATAAACGTAGTCTAGCTTATTTTTACACACAATAGCCGCTATTTTACTATTGCAATTTTATAAGGAATAAATACATTTTAAATTTATAAGATAAAGTAGGTGTATTCATAGAATAATAACAAGACTAGAAACCTAGTCTGTGCCCACTGTTTGACGCAAGTCAAACGGAGCCGTACGGCTCCAGACGCCCGCATCGCTCCGCAGTCGTCAATGTCAATGCTTGTCAAACGCATCTCGCGAAAATTAATTAACTATGACGATTTGTGCGGTCAAATTTTGTCACAATGATTCGGAAAACCATAAGAAGTGTAATAACATCACTTTTCACAGATAAGCCTTCAATATTTCATAGTATGTTGTGTTTTATAAGCTAAAAATACAAACGATTTATTAAAATGCTCAGTGTTGCCTGATAATGAAAAAAATATTTTCCCCATTTCAACTTTTGTAAGATTTAATTGCTCCAACTAATTAATTTAATCGGTTGCTACTGATGTTTACAGCGTAAAGCAGTGTCTCTACTGTGTTTCGCTGCGTGAGTGCGGGCACGGGAAGCCCAATCCGGGAATGGGAGGTTTAAAGGTTGGTAGCACTTGTGACTCCACCGAGTGTTACTGGACGGCGGCAATTTCTTACCATTAGGTGTTCTGTCTGCTCGTCTGCCAACTATCACATAAAAATAAACTTTATTTCCACACAATGTGACATAACAACCCTCCTTTTTTTAACGTTTGCACTTCAGACTCCACCGAGTGTCACTGAACGGCGGCAATTTCTTACCATTAGGTGTTCTGTCTGCTCGTCTGCCAACTATCACATAAAAATAAACGTTATTTCTACACAGAGAGCCTCAAAGCCGGCCTCAAAGAGAAACTATTTGAAGAAACAGATACAGTGGCAAGGGCATTAAAATTGGAAATGCAAGGCTATAAAACTGTAAAAAATAACATATTAAAAATAAATACGTAATGTACGTACAGTTATAAGTACTAAAAATTATTTCAAAGCTGTAATTGACGAAGTTAAAGTAGTTTCAAAGTTGAATCTTTGAAAGTGCGGGAAAAAATATCGGTTTTTTTATCTGTATTTTTACTTGAAACTTTGATTGTAAATATCTCTGTAAGTTTTTGGTATTTTTAGCGATTTAAATTTTTTTATTTATATGTGTTAAAAGTACTGCTATTGTCATCTGCTTGTCCATGAACATAAATTAGCTTGAGTAGAACTGAGAACTTTTATATGTTAATAAATAAATAAGCAAGAATATTACATATGCAATTGGTTTATTCATTTAATAATAATTTTAAGATTTATGTGGATTGATGTGTTTCTGACAGTGCAATTGTAATGTATGCATGCACGGTACCGCCGCGCCTGCGCAGTGCGCGCCGGCCGCGCCGCGAGAGCTGCGTCTCCGCGCCCGCGCGCCTCAACGCCAGCTAGTAATAAACGGACAGAGCTATAATACGCACGGTTGTTTCTCTGGCGCTCGCGCCGAACTTCTTCCCACATACAGTGTATCTCCAAATACATATCATCTGGCGACGACTGCTCACGCGTACCAAAATGAGTTTTATCGGAAGCGTATCAATATTTGATTACAAGTCGCAGGAGTGGCAATTTTTCCTTGGCCGATTAACTCAATTTATAAAATTAAATGGCATTACAGAAGAAGAAAAGAAGGTTGCGCTGCTCTTAACTCATTTAAATGATGACTCTTATCGACTTGCAAAAAATTTGGCACACCCGGAAGAACTAGAAACTATAAAATACGAGAGCCTCGTCCAATTACTCAATAAACATTTTTCGCCCAAGAGATGTACATTCGCCGACAGGGCGAAATTCTACGACGCGACAAGAGTCGAGGGCGAAACGGTAGCAGACTGGATAGTTCGGCTACGAGGACTGGCGGCTTTGTGCGACTTCGGTGCGGAGTTAGAAACATTACTGCGCGACAAGTTCGTGTTAGGATTAAGTGCTGGACCGGAGAGGGACCGGCTTTTTGAACAAGACGCCAAAAAGCTAACTCTAGCGGCAGCCGTGGAGATTGCGGCGGCGGCGGCGTCTGCGCGACAGGCGCGGCGCAGCCTCGCGGAGGGGGCGGAGGCGCCGGGCGCCGTCAAGCAGGAGCCCGTGTTCATGGTGCGGCCGGGCGGCGGCGCGCGTCCCCAGGAGAGAGTCCAGCGGTGCTCAGTGTGCGGTCTCAAAAATCATAGTGCGAACGTGTGTCGGTATAAAAATTATACTTGTCAGTCATGCGGTACGAAGGGACACCTCAGGAAAGTGTGCTCGAAGAAGAACAAGCAGGGCAGGCTAAACTCCGCGGTGGAGGAGAGGGTGTCTGACTGCGGCGATTGTAAAGAGTGCAGCGAGGGCCGACTAAACTGTCTCGGGGAAAAGAAACCCGACTGTGGTGATTGTAAGGAGTGCGCGTTATTTAACATGAGGTATGTGGACTGTGAACCTATAAAATTAAATGTGGATGTGAATGGCATAGGCTTAACTATGGAATTAGACTCGGGTTCAGGAACTTGCGTAATATCAGATAGCATGTATTATAAATATTTTTCAAATTTTAAATTATCTAGTACTTGTTTAAAACTGTGTCTGTACAATGGTCATAAAATCTCGCCCCTAGGTTTTATCAATTGCGAAGTAAAGTATAATAACGAAAAGGCTTGGCTTAAAATTTACGTTATGAAAGACGGGGGACCACCGTTATTAGGGCGCGATTTTATGGCCAAATTCAAACTTACCATTACGTCGGGAATAAATAACATTAATACCAGTGAGAATAAAAATAATTTACAGAATTTGCTAGATGAGTTTTCGGAATTATGGAAAGACGAATTAGGCCGTTTCAATAAATTCGAAGTTGATCTCCATTTAAAAGAAAACTCGGTTCCAAAATTTTTTAAATCTAGGCCGTTGCCATTCGCTTTGAAGGATAAAGTAGTAAAAGAAATAGATAGGCTCATAAGGTTAGGTATTTTAATTCCAGTTACCCATTCTGAGTACGCCACTCCAATAGTACCGGTTTTAAAAGACGACGGTAAAGTTAAAATTGCAGGGGATTACAAATGTACATTAAATAAAGATTTAAAAATCGAAAAATATCCTTTGCCGCGAATAGAGGAGGTTTTTGCAAAGTTAGGGGGAGGTAAGCATTACTCAAAAATTGACCTCAGTAATGCTTACAACCAATTTGTACTCAGCGAAGCTTCTCAGGCGTTGACAACCATCAACACACCGAAGGGTCTATTTAAATATTCGCGCCTAGCTTACGGTTTAGCTAATGGTCCAGCTATTTTTCAGCGAGCGCTCGAAACGCTTCTAGCGGGCATAGAAGGCGTGACGTGCTGGTTCGACGACATATGCTGTACAGGACCTGATGAGGCTACCCACTTAAGTAGGCTGCGGGAGGTGTTAAGTAGATTACAGGGTGCCGGACTAAGGTTACATAAGGATAAGTGCGCCTTATTTCAAGACAGAGTAACCTATCTAGGGTACGTCATCGACAAAAACGGTCTGCGAACGTGTCCGAGTAAAGTCGAAGCTATATTAAATTCGCCGGAGCCGACGAATGTAGTAGAAGTACAAAGGTTTTTGGGAGTAGTCAATTATTATCGTAGTTTTATTCCTAACGCGTCGACACTCCTGAGTCCGCTCCACGAACTGCTCCGCAGCGGCTCACAGTGGCAGTGGGGGCCGCGGCAACAGACGGCTTTTGAGCGAACGAAGCGAGAATTAGCTTCGGAGCGGGTGTTATCGCATTTCGATCCGGGCGCGCCACTCGTGCTAAGCGTAGACGCAGGGCCCGCGGGGCTCGGCGCGGTGCTCGCGCACGCGCTCCCCGCGGACCCCGCGCCCGCGACCCGCGGCGCGCGCGCCCCTCCGTGCGTGGAGCGGCCGATAGCGTTCGCCTCTAGATCGCTGTCGGCGAGCGAACGAAACTATAGCCAAATTCAAAAAGAGGCTACGGCGATAATTTTTGCAGTCACTCATTTTCACCAGTATCTCTACGGCAGGGATACTCCGTTCATTCTGAAGACAGATCATAAGCCTCTTCTGTCAATATTAGGCGAAAACAAAGGAATTTCTATTACGACCGCGGCGCGACTACAAAGATATGCTATAATTCTTTCGGCGTACAACTATAAGGTTCAATTTGTATGTAGCAAAAATAATGAGATTGCGGACTATTTCTCGAGATCCTTGCCTAAAAGTACGTGCAATACTGAAACGAACTATACTTGTCGTTCTTACCTAAATTTCTTAGATTCGCACACGAAACCGATTACGTTCACTGAGATAAAACAAGCAACGTCCACAGATCCCGTTTTGTTAACAGTGATGAAATATATGAACGTAGGGTGGCCTCGGAAAATTGAATGCAATAATATATTACCTTATTTTAAATGTAAAACAGATTTAGAAATTCATGACGGATGCCTGTTCAGAGGTTTCAAAATAGTAATACCTAGCTTATTCAGGGAAAAAATGTTGAATGAATTGCATTCAACGCATTTTGGAATTGTTAGAACAAAAAGTGAAGCTAGAAGCCGGATGTGGTGGCCAAACATCGATGCAGACATAGAAAGATGTATCGCACAGTGCTCGGTGTGCGTGACCACGCGCAGCGCCCCGCCCCGCGCCGCGCCCGCGCCCTGGCCCCGCCCGCCGCGCGCTTGGTTCAGGCTGCACATCGACTACATGACTATCAATCAAAGGGTGTACCTTGTAGTGGTCGATGCATTTAGCAAGTGGTTAGAGTGTATCTACATGGAAACGGGAACGTCAACGAGGGCCCTAATACATAAACTGAAATATTTATTCTCACGTTATGGTATACCTAATGTTATTGTTTCCGATAATGACGCAAAAATTTGTTCATCTGAATTCGTCGAATTCTGCCAAAATAATAATATTAAGTATTTAACCTCGCCCATCTACCACCCTGCTAGCAATGGCTTAGCGGAAAACTCGGTTAAAACGTGTAAAAAAATGATAAAATCTATACTATCATCAGGGGAGGGAAACCGAGACTTAAATGATAAGCTGTTAGAGTACCTATTCCATTACCGGAACAGTTGTCACTGTACCACCGGCAAGTCGCCTGCTCAGCTAATGATGGGTAGATCCTTAAGGTCGAAGTTGGACATGATTTTACCCGGAGATCAGTTAACTCAAAAAGAAATTCCAGTGAGTAAAAGGTCATTTCTAGTAGGCGATAAAGTGTGGGCTAAATGGTACATTGCTAGGAAGGATAGGTGGGAGGAGGGAGTTATAAAAACAGTAATTGGTAGTAGACTGTATGAAGTGTATTTTGATAAGTACAAGGTTACGTGCAAACGGCACATCGATCAAATTATTGTTAACATGAGCGAGCATGACTGTTCGGACGAGACAAATATTGATAACTATTACGTACCAACAGAACAGCAATGCTCGCCCAGTGTAGTGGTCACACCGCCGTCCTCTCCCGCCCCAACGACAGAGCCGCAAGTGGTGGCGGAGGAGGAGGCGACGGAAGAGTCTGTAGTGGATATTCCAAAGAAAACAACTGCAGACGCTTCTGAAACGGGTACCAGTACAGATGTTCAGGATTCAGAAGTTCGATCGAAACGTGTTAGGAATAAGGTTGATTATAAACTATTTGACAGAAAAGGTATACGAAATAATTAAGGTTAATCATAAATTGTAAAGAATAAGTTGGAACAGTTTTACTTAAAATTATAATTGACTGTGCAGGTTCTAAATTAGAGGAAGAGGGAGTTGTAATGTATGCATGCACGGTACCGCCGCGCCTGCGCAGTGCGCGCCGGCCGCGCCGCGAGAGCTGCGTCTCCGCGCCCGCGCGCCTCAACGCCAGCTAGTAATAAACGGACAGAGCTATAATACGCACGGTTGTTTCTCTGGCGCTCGCGCCGAACTTCTTCCCACATACAGTGTATCTCCAAATACATATCAGCAATACACGTATCCACATTTTACACGAATTAAAACTCACCCTGATAACCATTAAAATAAGTAGGTAAGCTCTTTATTTATTTATTTCTTATTCATTATTGTATTGTCAAGGCATCATAAATATCAAAACATAACTTGCCAACTAATTTTATAATCACAGTTAGGTAGATACTTGTAAGCGTTGTTCTAGGTTCTATTAAAAACAGTACAGTTACTGCAATAACCATTTCCCATGTGTTAGGGAAATATGTTGTGACTGGTAACATTAATTAGCATTTTTATGTTGATACTACGTACGTAGTACCAACTTGAAAAACCAAATTTGTGCTTCAAATTTGAGGTGACAGCAGTAAGGAAACTATCCTTCTAGTCTTGTTATTATTCTAAGGGTGTATTATATCCACAATAATGCCACGAGTTCATTGCGATGTATACGGCTGCTTGAACTCTGCGTGTTTGAAACCGGAGCTATCATTTTTTAGACTGCCTGTTGATGATGAAAGGTAAGAATGATTCATCAGTTATTATTTCCTAGTGACCTGCTGCCCCAGCTTCGCACCGGTGCATATTATTTATATTATTGTAAGTAAACCTTCCTCTTAATATACTATATCTGTTAAAAACCCGCTCAAAATCCGTCGGGTAGTTTTAAAGATATATGCATACATAGTCACTAAAATTACTTTAAGGGCTAAGCTAATAAAACAGTGTCATAAAGCAGTTTTCATAATTTTTTCGCAAGGTTGTATGAAAAGTTTTTGTTTGAATCGTCAAAACTGCTCCTTAACACCGTTTTGGCCAACAAAGGTTTATTGGACGTTCATTTATATAGCCACTATGATTTAAATCTTAATAATAATCAAATACTTAGTCACAACCCAAATGCTAGCTATCTAAAAAGGTCTAACTAAAGCTGAGGCTAAGATAGAGCGTTAAACAAAAATATATAATTCAATTTTACGTAAATTAAAGAGACAACCCTGGATCACTCAACAACATGGCGGAGTGTCAATACTGCTTTAGCGTAGGTATATATCTACTGTGCCACTGGTTGCTTTTATGTATGAACTAGTAGGTATATAAACATAATGAAAATTAAAGCATTGAAGAATAAAATATATATCCTTAATACCCTAACTAAATAAGTAGCCAATTTTGGCTGTAAATATGCTCTAAGAAAAAACAAACATCACTTAAATAACTCTTTATGGGAGCAGGACGCCAAGGCATGATGGGTTTGGCTGACTACAAAGAATTTAAGCTCCTCACCGGGTTTCCGTTGCCACAATCAGCCTTTGTAAGAAAGCAAATTTAAAAATGCGCTTGTCTCCTTGCTGTAAAAACCTTATTACGTCTTTAACTCGAAGGAATAGAGCTTAAAACTCAAATGCAATGTATTTTTTGTATTTTATAGTGGAAATTGTAACAGTAAAGAGACGACATATTGCCCGTAGGCGCGAAATCAAGGATTCGCGCGTCATTTCGCGCCTAAACAAAGGTTTTCGACCGCCATTGCGCCATCTTGCAGCGCAATTTGTGTGTGATGTTTTTTGAAGTCCAGGAAGGGTGTGAATGCGAAGGGTTTCTTTTAATCTTCGCTTTTATGTATGAACTAGTGGCCTCTCACTTCGTTTCGGGATTGTAGTTTCACTTTATACTTAAAGATGGCGCTAGGTATCGATTACATCGCGCAAGCGTTTCGTGTTTTCGGATTAAGTTCTTTATAAATATTAAATATAGTTGATATATTTTTTAAAGCAATCTTTTGCAATTCAGGCGGGAATCGAACCCACATCTTCCACAATCCCGGTATGGCTGTTCTACCAATTTTATTAGACCACTGAACGCGTTGTAACGTGCGAACGTGCGTATAAATATAGCCTAATAGATTGTGCTACTGCATACTTGTTCGATTGCACTAAATTGATACAATGAGACCGTGGGAGAGCCACGCTTTGGCATGAATGGCTCGACCGTAGTGATATACCTACGCCCATACCAAAAATCGCGGCGTGTAACAGCGTTAATGCTGTTTTTTTGAGTGAGTAAGTGTACCATTCAGGACCAATTCGGGGAAAAGGGGGGCTTAAAGGTTGGCAGCGCACTTTGCATCGGGTGATCCGTTTATCGTCTGCCATCATTCACTTCAAAAAAAGAAAATGCTTGCTCGGATTCACAACCTACGACCACAAATAATCTTCTTATTTTGTGCTTATCCACAATAATTTTAAGAAACTTTCCGAGACGTGCAGGTTTCCTCACGATGTTTTCCTTCACCGCCGAGATGATGGTAGAAAAATGCACATGGATTTGAAAAATCCAGAGGTGCATGCTCGGATTCGAACCTACAATCCCGCTAGGCTACACTCGCTCTCCTTAAGGCCCCTTATCAGGTAGGTATATTTTACTCTCCCGAAATCACTTCACCCAAATTAAACGACACGATCACACGAAACTCCACACGTCCTCAGATATCCAACGAGCGCGCACGCAGCCAATTCGAGTGAATTATTTAGAACAACCCCAAATTCGAAGTTCACTCAAAGTCGGAACGGTCATTTACAATTTAGTAGCATTATAGACGTATCCTCGGGTTGCGGCCCTCGTGAGTGAGCTGGTGAATTATAGATGAGCCAGGGATGCGTACGTGCCTTTGGAGAATCGATGGAGACTTCCTTATTTCTAAATCCTTTGCCCTTAATACACCGTTATATTCGGTTAGCCCCCATAATAGATTTCATGAATAAAACCCCTTCAACATGTCATATCAACTTTTTTTTTGTCAGCTCGACAGTCCCATTGCTGGCCAAAGGCCTCCCCTAACAGTCACCACTGCTCCCTATTTTTTTTATTTGTTTGCATTTTAACAACCATACAATTACAATGTATTACATAAACATTATAGAGTTGCACCCTGTCAGGGTACAGTAAAGAACCTTTTGTACTTAATTACCTACTATAGGGGTTTTGGACGTACTGAAACGACTCAGTGGTCCAATTCAGCCAAATGATAGGTTCATTGTTACGAATCTCTAATGTCCGCTCCGAATGTATCATTCGACTGAAATAGATCTCGAGTCCGTGTGAACCGAATGATCCGAATGAGCTGAATGAGCTGAGTGAGCCGAATGATCCATGAACAGAGCTGATGCTGGGTCACTCTTTAAAGTTTAACTTGATCAGGATACAGGGTACATCTAGCCCACCCTTCGGAGGGCGCTTATCGAATAGCAGTCACTCTTGCTCGGAGGAGTCGTGTCCGTAGTATAACTCGTGCGAGTGTCTTTTGTTGTTGTAACCATTTATTGAAACTCAACAAGTCAAAATCATAACCCTCCTTTTTGCTTCGCCGTAGTCGGGTAAAAATAAGATACATGGTAGAAATCTCGTAAATAACTATTCTAACGACAAATCAGTGGTCTCGGACGTCAAATTTCAAATTTCAAATTTAATTATAGTTTTATTGCCAGTTAAGTGTTACAATGGGGTGTTACAATAAATAATGCTGCTTTACTTCTTAACCACCTTTTACAGGCATTGCAACATCTAAGTATGCTTATACATTGAGTTAAAAACCTACTAAGTAAGTAAAACTTAAAACTAATAAAATAAGAGAACCAATAACAAAATAATTATGTAGCTTATATGTATACCTACTAACGTCATAGAGCGAGATTGGTAGAAGTGCCAGATAAAATCGGTATATTTGTACCCAAAATCGGTATTTGAAAAAAAAAACACAATATTCTATCTAAGTAATTCGTTTATTTATAAAAAACTTACAGACTAATTTATAACAATGACGGTTAAGTATAATTATTTATTATGGTACAAATATAGGGTTCCAATTTGTAAGTAGGTTGCGATTATGCCGATACTAAGTGAGGTTGTCACAGTCCTATCATATCGACGGGACATTCACTTCCCTAACGCGAGAGTGTCAACGGCTTGCCTCCGCGAGGGGGGGAGGACTTGGGAGTATGAATTTAAACCAGCCGACGAATCGCAGCCTCATGCATGAACTTCATAATTGTTTGGATTGAAAATTCGCAACTTCTCGTTATAGAAGTTTGGTGCATCTCTGAGAAGTTATGTTAGAAACACTATTAGTCGAAACGGGTTCAGTATGCAACAAGTGAAGTTATAATTTTCAAGCACTAGTCATTTTCCACGGAAAACTCTCTCACGGGAGAGTCACGCTTCGACATGGATAGGCCGGCTCGACCGGAGTGATACCACGGCTTCAGTGAAAACCGGTGTGAAATCACAGGTGATAAAGATTAAAAGATAAGATACAAAATTCTTTATTCAATTTAGGTCCAAAATAAGTACATAATATCTACCGCTGGTTCGGAATGTCGATTTCTACTGAGAATACACCAGCAAGAAACTCAGTAGTTACTCTTTTCAAATATTGATGATGTTACAGAGTATCAATTGAGAAGAGAGAAAAAAAAAATACAATTAGATATGAAAGTTAATAGACTACATACTATGAATAACAACTCAAAAGATTAATCAATAAATATGACCAAGAATCCTTATCATTTAAATAGTCTTGTACACTATAGTAACCTTTCTTCATTAGGCAGGTTTTAATATGAGACTTAAACTTATCCAGTGATAGGTTAATGTTTTTTTTTATATAAATATTTCACCACATCACATACATTAGGTAGATTCCGAGATAGGTAGCTTAAGCACCTGTGTTACGAATATCAGAACCAACAGTGGGATTACAAATATATACATTTAATACTTTTCTTTTGTAAATACATAATGATCATGCCATTGGAGCATCTCCGTTCTCCGCACTCGTGGGGTGCGAGTATAGACGCAAATAGTGTGCGAGCGAGAAGTGAATAGATTCGCCGCCATTTCTGATCCCATTCTTTATCCGCACAGTTTGTACATGGTAGAAATACCAAAAGTCCGCACAAAGAGGTTTGAATCCTTTTTCCTTATTCGTACTGCGAAACAGTGGAATCAGCTGCCTGAGGAGGTGTTCCCTAGAGGCTACAATTTGGGGGTTTTCAAAGCGCGAGTGAATAGGTATCTTCTAGGTAATCGTGCTACATCTTAGACCATATTATCACTTACCATCAGGTGAAATATGGTCGAACGTTTACCTATCTACAGTAAAAAAAACACATAATTATAATACATGAAAACACCCAGACAAATACAAACAGACATGTTCATGCACACAAATGTTTGTACTGTGCGGGGATCGAACCCGCAACCCTTGGACCATAGGCAGCGTTCACTACCACTGTTCTAAACGGGTCGTCAAAACGTTATCAGGTGATCCGAAAATTCAATTCAAACAAATTCCTTTAGAATGTGTTTAATTAAGGTTTGGTGTAAGCCCCTGGTGTGCCCCAGCGCAATCACAGCCGGGACTGGGCTGTACTGCTAATCGCGCTTGCCGCGTTAGTCCTTATCTGGTGTACATACAAAATTTCTGTAATTAAATATTCTGTGCAGTAAAGTATATCTATCTATCTACGACCTAAGGTCTACCGGCCGGCCGGTGTACCACGGCGTCACGTGGAGTTACCCTTGTTGAACTTTGGACCATCCTTATGTCAAAGGCACAAGTACTAATTTGCAACTTGACTTGACGCTGACTGTACATTTTTATTTTTTATTTTACATTTTATATGAGACAGCCAACAATTACATACCTATATAAAATACAATTACTAATATGTATTACAAAGAGGTGTTTAATATGCAATCGTTTTTGACCGTGGAGAGCCACGCTTCGGCATGAATGGGGCGGCTTGACCGAAGAGATACCACGGCCTCACAGAAACCTGGCGTGAAGTAGCATTGTGCTGTGTTTCGCTGCGTGAGTGAGGGTACCGGAGGTCCAATCCGGGGGAAAATAGGGTTTAAAGGTTGGCATCGCACTTGTGACTCCACTGGTGTCGCAGCAATCGCTTACCTTCAGGTGATCCGTCTACTCGTCGTGATTCAGTCAGTATAATAAATTATACTCACTTAAGAAGTAAGGTTTTGTTCTGCACAGATGTGCAACCCGCTTTGCTCAAGAAGCAAATAAGATGATTTACTTCTTGAGCAAAGCGGGTGAAGTTGCAAAAAGATCTATATCTGTAACATTAAAAATTTTAAACTCCCGAAAAAAATGTAAAAAGTCCAAAAACAATTGGAACTGCTGTGGACTGTCCCACGAATGAACATTTTTGGTTAAATATTGGTATAATATAACGTTTTTTAAAGCAAACATTTTATAGGTAGGTAAGGAAGGAGTCCCAGAAGTCGTAGCCCTATCAGATGGTCAGACCAAATACGTTCGACCCTGGACACCAAGCTGGAGATGCCCTCCACATTGCAAAAGATAGACATAGATGGAGGTCTATCATAAAGAGCAAATTGACCGCCGACGGGAGGAATCACGAATTTATTATTTCGCCATTTTATGTGGGTGGCCATCTTGGATTAGAATTTTTTTAAGTGTATTGTATTTTACAACTCAAACCCTTTTATATGATACCTATATCGAGGGGATTTGTCATACAATATGTTAATCGACATTTTGGATCAATTTCCATCTAACATAGCTAAGAACACTTCTGAGTAATTCATCTTTCAAACAAAAAAAACAAAATAAAAAGGTACGGTTCATTTGTTTGGAAGCTAGGATGCCACGGACAGACAGACACATAAAACTTATAACACACCGTCGGAGGTTAAATGATTTCGTGATCCGAGCGAGTGGTGCACGTTTAACAGCACTTGTTTTTAACCCCCGACGCAAAAACGACGGGGAGTTATAAGTTTGACGTGTCTGTGTGTGTGTGTGTGTCTGTGTGTCTGTCTATGGCATCGTAACTCCCGAACAAATGAACCGATTTTGATTTTGTTTTTTTTTGTTTGAAAGATGAATAAGGAGGGAGTGTTCTTAACTATGTTGGATAAAAATCGATCCAAGATGGCCGCCGTCTCAAAGATTTGGATTTTATGTTTTAACAAAACTCCCACAATATAGGTATCAAATGAAAGAGCTTTAGTTGTGTCGGGGGGTTTTAAATTTAAAATTTAATTATTATGCATAAGATAAGATAATAATATAATAAGCTTCCTTGGCAGTATTCTAAACGCCCCTAGCCACACGTCACAACATAGCCCTGGTGTGGCAACTGCAAGCCCCGCAGTAACTCGTGGTAATTCTGCGTGCATTTACAACTCGCCGATGGCGGCCATAATGTGCGAGTAAATTAGCCTCGCCTGGGTTGGCCTGGCCTAATTGTGAAATACAGCCGGCGTAGATAGCGCGGGTCATGCGCGAGCTCTTTATGGTAAAATAGTTACCTAGCTAGTTTAACACCTAAAATTGAACTTTCCAGCCGATATTTTCGGCGTGAAGCTGCACTGTGCTATGTTTCGCTCCGTGAGTGGTAAAGGTTGGAGCGCACTTAAGACTCCACTGGTGTCGCAGGTCTATGGGCGGCGGCAATCGCTTACCATCAGGCGAATGGTCTGCTCATCTGCCACTTACCACATAAAAATAAGTGGCGGCAAATTTTATTGATCAGAGGAAAATCAGAGGACATTATTATACAGATGAGCAGACTTATCACTTGATGGTAAGCGATTGCCGCCGCCCATGGACACCCGCGACACCAGTGGAGTCTATAGTGCGATACCCTCATTCACGTAGCGAAATACGGCACAGTGCTGCTTCACGCCGGTTTTCTGTGAGGCCGTGGTATTACTCCAGTCGAGCCGGCCCTTTCATGCCGAGGCGTGGCTCTCGGTGATGCAGTTTTTTTTTTAAATACGAGTAGAACACTGCAAGACAAAGTTTATTATTGAATAATACATGCATATACACCGCTATTTTTTCATCTTATACATCCCATTTAGCATATTATATTAACAAAATTAGTGAAAAAAAAGGTGTTCTATTCATTTTATAAGGAACTGATTTTTTTTTTCTTTTTTGTTGATCTAACATGCTAAATGGAATTTATTCATGAGGTTTTCAGGATGTATAAGATGAAAAAATAGAGGTGTTAATTCCAGCTGTCTACGGTTTAATATAGTGATTATTATTTATTATTACCTACTGAATGCGTAGCAGAAATTGAATAATCCCAAGCTAGTAATGTTGTAACACAATCCCTTTATCAAATCAACCCGGTAGGTACGTGTTACATAATATGTCGAAACCTTTGTAGGGAATCTGATAATCGCTCTAAGATTTCGACTCGAAACACATACTGCGTTGTTATGTTAAAATTTGTTTCCACAATCGCACGGCTCATCCGTACTTTTGATAGGAAGAGGTAATTATGATTGGGTGAGGTAGAAAGTGCGTAGGTATTCAAAATAGACTTTAATAATTAATAAATTGAAAATGTTATAAAAGCCAGATGGCGGCCATCTTGGATTTGAAATATGTCATAATATATATAGTCTACTCAAGCCCGACACTCACACACACACACACATGCACGCACGCACGCACGTACGCACGCACGCACGCACGCACGCATGCACGCACGTACGCACGCAAGCACGCACGGACGTGCGTGCGTGCTCGCACGCACGTAAAACTTATAACACGCCGTCGTTTTTGCGTCGGGGGTTAAACACCCCGTCGTTTTTGCATCGGGGGTTAAAAACTACTAAGCCCTTTTCATTAGTCGACAAAAAAGGGTGATTTCAATTTATCTAATTACCTAACTAATAAAAGCTTGTAAGTAAGTGTTATACTTACTTACAGAATACTTCCATTGCTCTGCTACTAAAATAGGCAGCTCAAGGGTGGGCAGCTACGGCTATCAAAATCAACAGTGGATTTTTTTTATGTGATAGGTGGCAGACGAGCAGACGGATCACCTGATGGTAAGTGATTGCCGCCGCACATTGACACCCGCGACACCATAGTGGAGCCGCAAGTGCGCTGCCTATCAACCCCCCTTTCCCCCAGATTGGGCCTCCGGAACACTCTGATTAAGATTCCATTACATCACTTGATACAGGCCGCTTCCATTGTGAATGAGATGAGAAAAATTTCGGAAACGGCTATAAAATCAAAGCAATTCCTACATAAATTTGGGCCAAGCAGACGCCCGATATCACAGCTTTCAAGCTTTGTACTTATCCGTCACGGAGAGTATTAACTTTCCAATCTAGCTTCTGAGACAATTCCACTTTACGACCTAAAGGTAGGGTAGTCATATCAACCAGCTCAATCACGGACTCTTTTTATATGTGACTATTCTGTCCTCACTTCGTTTCGGGGATTTAGTTTCAAATTGTACCGTAGATGGCGCTGGGCGTTGTTTGCATCGCGCAATTGTTTTGATGTTTCGCTTTACCTATAAATAAATGGGGAGTGTTCCAAGGAGCTGTTAGGCCTTATTCCAGCTGCAAATTTTCACCATCAGTACATCACGCCAGAACTCCAAATGTCACCCACATCACTTAGATGGATTTTACTCCACCACAGTGCGCTTCTCAGGCCACTTCCTACCGCGCGTAGTTAAACTATGGAATCAGCTATTAACGATGGTGTTTCCGAACAGATACGACCTGGTGATCTTCAAGAAAGGGTTATTCCTCCCTTAAGAGCCGGCAACACATCTGTGATGCCCCGTATGTCGCAGATGTCCATGGGCGGTGGTAATTCACTTACAATCAGGTGAGCCGTCTACTCGTTTATCTGCCATAATTAAAAAAAAATAGCAGACCAATCATATGATGGGACACCCGAGTCAAAAATGCTCTGCCTTCCCCTCGGATTGGGCCTCCGATAACCTTACTCAACGAACAGCACAGCGCTGCTTCACGCCGGTTTTCTTTTAAGAAACCGGCCAAGTGCGAGTCGGAGTCATGAAGGGTCTTGTTATATCTATGGTACCTACCATCGTGGATATCATGTCCGGTATTCTATATTGATATCTTGGAGTCTCTACTTTGAAGGTACAACTGGATTTTATTAGCAAGGAGAGACTCTACAACAGGGACATCTTAACTCGCAACGTGAATTCAGCTTTTGCTTTATGATGGACAATCTGAGCTCTATGTACTACTTACTTACTACGCTGGCTCAGCGATCCAAAGTGGGTCTTGGCCTCCGACGTCAAAGTTCGCCATTTTTTGCGTTCATATGCCAATTCCGCCCAATCGTGCACGTTGAGTGCTTTGAGCTCCTTGGCGACTTCGATCCTCCAGCGGTATCTCGGACGACCCACTAGGACGTCGCCCCATTGGTCGTCCTAGAAAGGCTCTTTTGGCTGCAAGATCCTCTCCCATTCTCTCCACGTGTCCGAGCCAGCGCAGACGGGATGATGTTATCTCCCCGATGATGTTCGGCGGTTCGAGAGAAGATGGGTGCTGGAGGCACAGGTTTAACCAGGAGAGTGAAGACCTGAGCTCTATGTAGGTGTCTCTATATATGTGCTAGACGGCACACGAGCAGACAGATCACTTGATAGTAATTAATAAGACCAGTAGAGTTACAGGTGGGGTGCCAATCTTTTCCCTTTCGATAAGGGTAAGGGTGAGTGAGAGCACTCACTCGGAAAAACACAGCGCAAAAGGTGCTTTACGTCTGTTTCCTGTGAGGCATTGGTATTATTCTGGTCGAGTCAGATAATTCTGCCGAAGTGTGGCTTTCCCCAAAAAAAACACGGGGGTACAAGATAGCCAAGTTCCAGACATTGAACTGACACTGAGAATTTCATCACAAAAAAACTCAGGCCTTCAAATGGACCGACTCGGAGATCGAGCATGGGGCCACCAAAACGCAGCCGTCGTCGCTTTAAAGTGCCGATCCATTACCTGCTGCGCCATCGAGGCATTAAAAATAATTATAAATAAAGGTACCTTAGTAAAGGTAAAAGGTACATTTTTATTTTTTTTAGGTTTTATTTGACTAAAAATAATTTATTTTTACTTGCATTTGGCGGGTGTTGTATCTCCTCCATAGTGCAGATAGGGTCAGTACCCGCTAGGTGTACACATCCCCACTTTCATAATTATTCCTCAGAGGCGCCTCTTCGTGTTGGATCTGTATCCCTGCTTACGCCTTCTAAAAGGACCGGCCCTCCGTGCCGTGATTTTCCGCAGTATAGATACAAATAATAGTTTATTGATCTAATTACATAAGCCTACTGCCAATATATCGGACTGGAGTTAGAGAATATTGGTTTGACATTTTTTGCGTCCTTTGTCTGTTTCAATCAGCTGAGTGGGGTTTGAAGCTCGTTGGCTGATGGGCCATGTCACAGGGATTAGGAAAACATAGGCTTTGTGAGGTGGAGCTAAAAGATTGTCTATCCTTTGAAACGCAATAATAGTGTTTTTGACAAGATTAAAAAGACCTTTGTAGGATTATTTTTGTCCAGTAAATTAGAGAGCTGGTAGCTCAGCGGTTCAGAACTGCGTTCAGAATTCTTGACCGTGGGAGAGCCACGCTTCGGCATGAATGGGCCGGCTTCGACTGGAGTGGCTTCACAGAAAACCAGCGTGAAGCAGCACTGTGCTTGTGTTTCGCTGCGTGAGTGAGGGAACTGAAGCCCCAATCCGACGGGGAAAAGGGAGTTTAAAGGTTAGCAGCGCACTTGTGACTCCTCTGGTGTTGCGGGTGTTCATAGGCGGCTGCAATCACTTACCATCAGGCTGATCCGTCTAATCGTATGCCAATTATGTCATAAAAAAAGACGCGCCTTCCATACGGTGGGTCCGGATTTGAATCCGAGAATGCAGCCTCTAGATTTTTCAAATCTACGTGCGTATTTCTACCATTAGCTCGACGGTAAGGGAAAATATCGCTTAGGAAACCTGCCCTTCGGATAGTTTCTGAAACGTGTAACGATGGTTCTTCCTTTTAAAGGGTTGCGAAGGTCAGACGGTAGTCGCTTAATTGCAATTACCAGACTCCCTAAATCAAGAATCCTCAATCATCATCATTCAAGAGTACCGCGGGCTCCAGAGCGACAGCTTTGGACGCAACTGGGAATTACCTACACGCTAAGATGAGTGGGAGTAAATTAGATACGTATAACTCAGACGTTCTTCGCAATTCTTCATAGCGCATTACTAACACCGGGTAACATATAATTATAGGAATCAAATTGTCTTCACCCTTCTTAGAATATATCAGCATCTCATGCTCTTACTAACCTCATCTTTATAGCTATATATTTATATATGTATAGCTGGTATATATTTATTTAATATAATGTATGTAAATACCATACTCGTATTTATACAATGTCTTTTTTTTCTCTTTTTCTGACTTTTTTTTTCTGCACTGCCTTACCCCTTTTCTTAATTCGCTATACTTTTCCCCTACCCTGAGGTTGTCTGGAAGAGATCGCTATTAGCAATAAGACCGCCTAGATTGTTTTAGTATAATAACTTAGGCTAAAATCTGAAAATTTTGTGCAATAAAGTGTATCTATCTATCTTTCTCGTCGGGGAATATGTACGGGCAAGCACCGTACATCGGCTCGAGTCAGCATAATTTTAGTTGCATTCCATATTAATTATATAAAATCAAGTCAGTTGGCATATACAACCTGTGCGAATAAAGTATTTGTATCTATACTCACACCCGACAAGACGACCGGTCAGACGGTCAGACGGTCAGACGGTCAGACGGTCAGACGGTCAGACGGTCAGACGGTCAGACGGTCAGACGGTCAGACGGTCAGACGGTCAGACGGTCAGACGGTCAGACGGTCAGACGGTCAGACGGTCAGACGGTCAGACGGTCAGACGGTCAGACGGTCAGACGGTCAGACGGTCAGACGGTCAGACGGTCAGACGGTCAGACGGTCAGACGGTCAGACGGTCAGACGGTCAGACGGTCAGACGGTCAGACGGTCAGACGGTCAGACGGTCAGACGGTCAGACGGTCAGACGGTCAGACGGTCAGACGGTCAGACGGTCAGACGGTCAGACGGTCAGACGGTCAGACGGTCAGACGGTCAGACGGTCAGACGGTCAGACGGTCAGACGGTCAGACGGTCAGACGGTCAGACGGTCAGACGGTCAGACGGTCAGACGGTCAGACGGTCAGACGGTCAGACGGTCAGACGGTCAGACGGTCAGACGGTCAGACGGTCAGACGGTCAGACGGTCAGACGGTCAGACGGTCAGACGGTCAGACGGTCAGACGGTCAGACGGTCAGACGGTCAGACGGTCAGACGGTCAGACGGTCAGACGGTCAGACGGTCAGACGGTCAGACGGTCAGACGGTCAGACGGTCAGACGGTCAGACGGTCAGACGGTCAGACGGTCAGACGGTCAGACGGTCAGACGGTCAGACGGTCAGACGGTCAGACGGTCAGACGGTCAGACGGTCAGACGGTCAGACGGTCAGACGGTCAGACGGTCAGACGGTCAGACGGTCAGACGGTCAGACGGTCAGACGGTCAGACGGTCAGACGGTCAGACGGTCAGACGGTCAGACGGTCAGACGGTCAGACGGTCAGACGGTCAGACGGTCAGACTGCTTAATATTTGTGCAGCAAATTAAGAAGCATGCTTTCGGATGAGACGTTGGATTCGTTGTTATTTCTTAGATTTTATTTTCGTGGCTTAAATAAGTAAATTATAGTTCCTGGTCTATTTTATTTAAAATATTAGTAGTCCTATTAACATTGATCTCTTTTGACAAATATTAGAAGTTGATTTTTTTAAGTTTATTGTAAAATATAAAAAAAACAAACTAGGCAATAATTTTTATAAGGGCCTAGTTTGTTAATTTTATTAGAAGAAATAATAATTTTGTTTTGTTTTTGAAGATTTAAGTAAAGATTTAAAATAAAAGGTTGATTTTGATATGTTTACTTCTTTTTAATTGCTACCATTTTCTTTACCAATAAAATCCCGGGACTATCCCGGGATCCCGGTATTAACAGTCGATAATCCCGAAATCCCGGGACTAGAAAAATCGACCGGGATCGAATCCTCTAGGCGGGACACACATTTTACCACTTTGGGAGCGTCTCTTGCGACAAGTATAAAGTTTAGAAAAAAAATAATTAGATACCTCAACATCATTTTTAGTGCCCTAATCCGAATCCATAGCCACACGTATGGGTTTGATGAAAATAAAAAAATAGAGTTTTAGTTCTAAGTATCCCCAACATTTTTTTTCCTATTTTTGTGTAAAAATCGTAATGCGGTTAAGAAAATACGATACATACTAACGGATAGACAGACAGACGGGTAGACGGATAAGCGGATAAGCGGATAAGCGGATAAGCGGATAGACGGATAGACGGATAGACGGATAGACGGATAGACGTATAGACGGATAGACGGACAGACGGTCAGACGGTCAGACGGTCAGACGGTCAGACGGACAGACGGTCAGACGGTCAGACGGTCAGACGGTCAGACGGTCAGACGGTCAGACGGTCAGACGGTCAGACGGTCAGACGGTCAGACGGTCAGACGGTCAGACGGTCAGACGGTCAGACGGTCAGACGGTCAGACGGTCAGACGGTCAGACGGTCAGACGGTCAGACGGTCAGACGGTCAGACGGTCAGACGGTCAGACGGTCAGACGGTCAGACGGTCAGACGGTCAGACGGTCAGACGGTCAGACGGTCAGACGGTCAGACGGTCAGACGGTCAGACGGTCAGACGGTCAGACGGTCAGACGGTCAGACGGTCAGACGGTCAGACGGTCAGACGGTCAGACGGTCAGACGGTCAGACGGTCAGACGGTCAGACGGTCAGACGGTCAGACGGTCAGACGGTCAGACGGTCAGACGGTCAGACGGTCAGACGGTCAGACGGTCAGACGGTCAGACGGTCAGACGGTCAGACGGTCGAATGGGCGTATGACCACCGGCGCCGACGCGTCTGCCCATTGCACTGGCCAAGTGCGAGTCGGACTCGCCCATGAAGGGTTTCCTAGCAACAAGTAAGATATTACTAAATTGTAAAACAATTGAGTTGACTAAATGGAAGTTAAATTGCGGTTTACGGTTTATAACGTATTAAAAAAACTACTTACTAAATTTAGAAACCAATTTTCGTGGTTAGTTTTCATGGTAATGTACGTCTTACATTTTTCTTAGTTTGATAATTCTTTTATTATAGAAGTTAGAGGGGGCGGGACACACATTTTACCACTTTGTTGAAGTTTAGAAAAAATATAATTACATACCTCAACATCATTTTTAGAGACCTAATCGACAGACGGTCAGACGGTCAGACGGACAGACATGAAGAATCCGTTCCGTTTTTTGCCTTCAAATTTTGGCTACGGAACCCTAAAAAAAGATAGGCTACTTCTTTCTAAAAGTCCGGCAACGTGTATAAGCGACTTCTTTGATCTTTTTAGCACAGTATATTGCCTCCCTTTAGTCTGCTGGTAAAGGAGACCCCACGTTGCAGTTCCAACGGACCCGATGGCATGGTATCACTTCCGTTAGCACTGCCATACCAGCCCGCTTCATCATGCTTCATTTAAATGAAAGGCTGGTTATTCTATAAGCATGTTTATTGCTAAAATCAGAGGGTGTCGTGTCTGGTGCTAGCCGGGTCCAGTATGTCATCATCCACTAAGATGTTGCGCCCCTCTCGCCTGCGCCGCCCCCGCAGTCCCCGCCGCTCCCCAACGTGATGCCATCCAACTGGCCATATGGTTTCCGAACTGCCTCGAGCGCGGTGTCGTTTTTCGTCTCTGAAAATATAATAATTTTTGTAGACTGCCCTCACTTCGTTTCAAAAGAAACAAAGCCCCGTTCCTTTTCTAAGTTAATCCCAATATCTACGGATAGATGGCGTTGTGTGTCGACTGCACCGCGCAAGTCGATTTCAGTTATAAAAACCTCAGTAATACAAATAACAGATTCGTACAAAGTGATGACCCCATAACGCTCGTTGGCGAGAGTTGAAGATCTTTTTTCTTTAGCAAAGTTTCTTAAGTTGAAATAATGATTCTGTACAGCGTCGGGTCGAGTCACTCACTCGCAGTGCAAAAAATGCACTTGCGTCTCAGATATAAGGACGGTCCAAAGTCTAACAAGGGTAACGCTGTGTGTACCATGTGACGCTGTGTGTACCTACCGCACGACGTGTAATTATAAGGAGGTGGTCTAGTTCCCATGTTTAGGGATTCGAAAAGACAATTGCTTCTGTAATTATCAGATTCACCAAATATTGGATAGCTTGATCCACGCGGACGCGACCCGGGAATCATTATCATCATCAGCCCATTTAAGTCCCCACTGCTGGGGCACGGGCCTCCCTCAATCACATGAGGGGTAATTGCCATACTCACCACGCTTGGCAGACGGGTTGGCGAGGGTTTTGATATAAATGCAGAGTTTTCCTTCTGTGTGCTGATGATCATGCCAGCCTTTACCTTAGTCGCCTTTTACGACACCTCGGTAAAAGTGAGGGTGGCCTATTCTACTCTGCAGGGGACCACACGACAAGCGTGATGATTAAGCCTAATCCCATCATAGTAGCGATAACTTGATTTCTATGATGGAGGCCTTTGCCCTGCAGTGGGCCAGTTCATAGGCTGAACACTATTACTATCCCGTATCGAATAAAAAATGAAGTTTTAAAATTTTCAAATATTTACGAGCTTGGTTCCTCATGATTCACAATCCGGCTGTTTACGTATGCCATAGCCCGTCTGGGGTCGATGATTTTCGCCACTCGGCCGTATGCTTTCAAATCGTATGTGATTTTTCCTGAAATAACATATAAGCAATTAATGAAACATTAAATAAATGAGCGATGGTAGTTTAGTGGATAAGAACACGCCCTCTATACGCAGGGTCGTGAGATAAAAAATCTTTAATTAATTTAGGTCCATACAAAACACTTATGAATGTCAATATAGGTAACACATATCACGTCAGAACGCGAAATACCATCCACATCACCTGGATGGATTTATCGACTACAGTGCGTTTCTCACGTCATTTCCTACCACGCACAGTAAAACTGTGGAACCAGCTGTCATCCGTGGTGTTTCCGAACAGATACGACCTGGTGACCTTCAAGAAAAGGGTGTACTCCTTTCTTAAGAGCCGGCAACGCATATGTGATACCTCAGGTGTTGCAGATGTCCATGGGCGGCGGTGATCACTTTCCATCAGGTGTGTCGTCTGCTCGTTTGTCCGCTATAATGTAAAAAAAAAAAAATCGATTTTTACTGAGAAGACACCAGCAAGAAACTCAGTAGTTACTTTCTTCAAATACCTATGCGCCTCGAGATTTTTAAATTCTAAGTGCATATTTTTACCATTAGCTCGGCGGTGAGGGAAAACATTGTGACAAAACCTGCATGTCTCGGATCGTTTCTAAAAATTTCTTAAAATTGAAATTGGAAGCAAACCATCTAGAATATTATTCTAGTTGGTCTGGTTCCCCTGTCTAAGGGTCGCGAAGGTGCAACGACAGTCGTTTCATTATAATTACCAGACTTCCAGAATCCGGAATCATGGTCCAAGCGTACCCGGAAGCGACAGCTTTGGACTGGAAATGAAGCGACTGCCGTCTGACCTTCGTTACCCCTTTTACAGGGGAACCAGACCAACTGAATCATGGTTAGGTACATGTTACAGTAACTATCCGAAACGTGTAGGTTTCCTCACGATGTTTTCCCTCACCGAATCATAGTAGAACTTACAAACACTTACATTATCTTAACTCGCACTCGTGGGTGTGCGAGCAAGAAGTGAATACCCAGAGAAGGAAAACTCTGCATATATATCAAAACCCTCGCCAACCCGTCTGTCAAGCGTGGTGAGTATGGCAATTATCCCTCATGTGATTGAGGGAGGCCCGTGCCCCAGCAGTGGGGACTCAAATGGGCTGATGATGATGATGATGATGATAAGTTTCAAATCTGCAAGTTGTTTCTGTGGGGTGTCATCTACAACTACTCTTCAAGCTGAACTGCTATCTGTACGGTACTTCGTGGTCTACTAAGCGGGCACCGTACACCTTACCTTACCTACCTGTAAAGTATATTTCTACATAGAAGTCAATCTGTAGGGTCTGAAAGTCGCTGCAGAGGTGAATGGTGCCGGCGCACCACCGCCGCAGGCGCAGCTGGGGCTGCTTGTTATTATGACCGAAGGCTGTGGCCTTAAACACCACGCAGTGGTACTCGACTGACGAGTAAATCGTCATCTGTAATTGAATGAATGATCTTGAGCTGTGTGAGTGAGGGGACTGCAGGCCCAAACCGGGGTCTAAAGGTTGGCAGTGCACTTGTGACTCCACGGTATCGCGGGTGTCCATGGGCGGCGGCAATCGCCAACAGGTGATCCATCTGCTCGTCTGCCACCTATCACATTAAAAAATCTTTATCTACACTCTTGTCGTAATCTTCAAATGAATAAATAAAAAAGGAACACATTTTGACAAGCTTTATTAGATAGGTACTCGTAGCTTTTTGGTAACGGGTAGGGCACACTAACGACGCCAATCGATTTTAATTGTTAGCTACTAAACCGGATCTATTTTAAACAATTTCGGAGTTACAACCTCTCGGCAAACACTTATACTATTTATTAAGTAACCATGCACAAATGTTGGGTCCGTTTTTGTACGCGAAAAATTGATTCACGCCAAAAGTACCCGCTTTTGGCGTGAATCTATTTTTCGAGTACGCGTTGAACCCAACATTTGTGCATGATTCAGTAGCTAAAAAATAAAATCGATTGGCGTCGCTAGTGTGCCCTACCCGTTACCTTAAACACCACGCAGCGGTTCTCGACTGACGAGTAAATCGTCTTCTGTAATTGAATAAATGATCTTAAGCTGCCTGAGTGAGGGTACCGCAGGGTTTAAAGGTTGGCAGCGCACTTATCTACACTTATGACGTAATTTTCAAATTAAAAAATCAAAAGAGAACACATTTTGACACGCTTTATTAGACAGGTACTCGTAGCTTTAAAGAAAATCAAATTATCCTGTTGCATAAACGTAAATGTTGCATAATGACACTTTATATTAATAATAATTAATTTATTTTCAAGTCATTTATGCAACAGCAATGGACAACATTTCAAAATTGCTGAGCTATGAAACAAAAAATACCAATTCTTCATTTACTTTTCCGCTTCTCGAATATATATTTTTTTATATTTTATATTGCTTATCTACTGGGAAAAAAATTAAAAACTAAAAAACGTAAGATGACGTCATCGGACGGCAGAATATAAAATATTTCTTTGCTTAGCACATTATAGTTTGAAATTTACGAAATGTCGAACCCATGACATGCAACTGTCAAAAAAAAACATTGAATGAATGACGTTGACAATGTTGACACTAGTATTCTTTACCTTTGACAGTAGTACCTTTTTTGTTTAAGTAATGATAAGCAAAGGAATATCGCTGTATTCAGCCGTCCGATGACGTCATTTGGCGCTTACGTCTATTTAGAATATAAAGAATTTCAATAATTATTTTATGTATGAAAATGGCAAAATTTTGAAAAAAGAAAAAATAAGGGTATGTTCATTTTAGGTCTATTTTCATATAAAAAAAACAATATGGACATGTTAAAAATACGAAATGTTGTCCATTACATTACTATGCAACAGCCAAACTTATTAAATGATAATATTAGGACAAAGTTCTTTCTTTGAAGAGTATTAACATGAGTGTAGATAAAGTAGTTTATGAGACTGCATATAACTTGGTATCAAAACACTCGTGAATACTATTATAATACTCGCAAAAGCTCGTTTTGAAATCTCGCTTGTGTTTTAACATTCCGAATTATGTGGGAGTCATATAAACTACTATTACTGTTCTGAAAAGACACTGGTTCCCGCACTATGATCCCTTGTGCTGCAGGATCAGTCTCTTATGTCGAATATAGGTACAATACAATCCGGGGTATATGAGATATATGAGATGGCGTGAAACGGTATCTCAGCAGGCCATTAGGGTGAGGATGGCAGACACAATGGGTACTTTGTTAGTTCTTCTGTGCCTGTCAGCCTCATATTTGGATTTCACGGCCGATTACCATCAGGCGGAGTGAGGTCATCCTGATTGGCCTTTCTATATATATATTTTTTATTAAAATTAAAGAAAACATGTTTTTTTCTAACAGACAGATGTTATTATTTTCCAACATTCTCACCTGATGGTAAGTGATGATGTGATTACTACGAAGGCAATGCAAAAATAAGGAGGAGGTGACACTAATAGATAGTGTATCTTAGACTTTATTGGACAACGAAAAAAACTTAAAAGCAACGTACAGGTCGCGGTACACGAGTGTAGTGCTGGCCATTCGTTTGCGCACTTGTAAAATAAGTCACTTAATAATACTAAAAATATTTCTGCGCACTCAAGGTCACCTCTAGACTTATCTGCCGCGACCTGTAGATGAGATAACTTACATTGTACCGTACTTTCTTAAAACTAAAATTTTCAGTAGATATTATGGTCGTATCAACATAAAGCTCTTCCTTCATCTCTTCTATGTCACAGGGTCCAAATCTCTGGATGTTGGATAAGGCTGGGAAAAATGGGCTACAAATTAAAAATATTAATAATATTTCACCGCATCACATACATTGATCTGACTCTGAGACATTTTATCGTTTACATCCCGAAAACCGTATCTTATAAAGACCATTTATCATGATAGATCATCAAAAATAAAAAATCTGCGAAAAAAAACCGCCTTGTGTGTAAAAGTGTTAATAATATTATTTTAAAATTTTAATTTCGTGGTTTTTGAAGGCGGTTTTTTTTCGCTGAAAATATTTATTTCAAGCTTTTTATTATTATTTTTTCTTCTTATTATTTACTAGTTCAGTGAGGGAAAACATCGTGAGGAAACCTGCACGTTTCAGATAGTTTCTGAAACGTGTAATCATGATTCAGTTGGTCTGGTTCCCCTGTAAAAAGAGTTGCAAAGTTCAGACGGCAGTCGCTTCATTGTTATCAATGGACTCGAGCGAGCGAGCCTGAACCATGGTCTAAGCGTACCCGGGCTCCAGAGCAACCCTTCGGCATGAATGGGCTGGCTTGAGCGGAGTGATACCGCGGCCTCACAGAAAACCGGCGTGAAGCAGCACTGTGCTGTGTTTCGCTGCGTCAGTGAGGATACCGGAGGCACCATCCAGAAGAAAGTTGAGCCCAATCTAGGGGTTTAAAGGTTGGCAGCGTGACTTCACTGGAGGCGCGGCTGTCTATGGGTGGCGGCAATCACTCAACATCAGGCGCTTACCATTTATAATAAATTCACTTTTATAGATAGGTATAAATGACAAAAGAACAGACCACATTGGATAGAAAGAAGAGACAAGGAAAGGAGACTATATATATTCTGCGAGGACGAGGTATCACTCCTGTCGTGCCAGCCCATTCTAAAAGAGAGAGAGAGAGAGAGAAAGATTTGAAATTAACTTACTTCTCCTGAGAATGACTTCGTTCTCTCCTATTCTGGTGATGGTTGGTTTGCCCATCCTAGTGATGCTGCTACGCACCCACTTGTGGTACATACCGTAGTCCAGGAACCTGGCAGGAGCTTGGCACCCTGGCCCGTGGACTCCGAAGCCGGCCTAATCAGAAGAAACAAAGAAAATTTTATTATTTTGGAAATCACAACACGATACAACATTAGTTTTAAAATTACAAACAAAACAAAAAAATTAATACAGAAAAAATACAAAGCAAAACAAAAAAACTATTAAGGGTACAAATAACCAGACAGCGCATGTATATTGTGTGTTGTGACTTCCAACATAAATGGCCCTCACTCAGCTTATGTCATGGCCCTGAAAAAGGTCATGACTCTGATTTTCAGTAGTCCCAGCTGAGTACTCCACGGACATAAACTTGTCAATGTTTAGTAACTATCCGAAATGTGTTGGTTTTCTCACGATGTTTTTCCTCATTGTAGAGCTAATGGTGGAAATATGCACTTATATTTGAAAAAATCCAGAGAATTGTGATCGGATTCGATTTCATCGGTATTAAATGGATCACGCAGCAGAGTGAGCCAGGGTTTTAGAGACAATGCCTTAGAGTAATTGTAGCTCAGTGTCCCAAGTAAAACTGTAGCCAGCATACAAAGTTGCTACTGAAGACTGGAAAACATCATCGGGACGCAAGACGGAGAATGGGTTACCACCCTATTGTCCAAAATGGTTCAAATGTACATTCATATTGCGTGCAGCTAAGGAATGGAACTTTCTGCCGGAAAATTTGTTCCTTGAACGCTATGATCTGAAAGTATTCACGAAAAGAGAGAATAGGCTGTTACTAGACAGAAATGATCCACGGTCACATCTTCTCTTACCATCAGGTGAGATTGTGCCCAAATGTCTGGCTATTCTAATAAAAAAGAAACGAAATACATACCAGGTGCCACCTGTTGCCCTGGTACAAGACTAGTGCAGCCCCGCTTCGCCACACGCACTCGCCCCCATGCTTAGCTTTAGCACAAGCCGTGTGAGTAGGCCAGATTGTACTGATGTCCAACTGAAAAAATATAATACAATACAATACAAAATAATAAATTTATTGACATAATAAAGCATACAATGATTTTGTGGCGATAGACACTCTACTAGGTTTATTTTACATAAAAGGGACGAGCTTGGTAAATATAAGTATTTTGTTTATAAAAAAAAACTACGATACAATAATAGGAATAACTATGACTATAACTTAATGTATGTTTGTGTTTGTGTGTGTGTGTGTGTGTGTGTGCGTGCGTGCCTGCGTGCGTGCGTGCGTGCGTGCGTGTGTGTGTGTGTGTGGGTGTGGGTGTGGGTGTGTGTCGGGTTCAGCTATGGTCAGCCCACTGCCACTTCAAGTTGCTAATCTGGTGAGCTATGTTACACTAAGTGTTGAACATTTACAATAAGCCACGTTACGAATGTAAACCACTGATCCGAGACGGGTTGATGAAAATGGATTACAACGAAATTTAAGGTATACTCCTAACCCCACTGTAGTTAAACAATAGTGTAAATAATTACAACACACACACACACACGCACACGCACGCGCACATATACACACAAACACACACACACACACACACACACACACACACATTCTCAACATATAATATCACATGTCTTAGAGCACCCATTGATTCTTGGATGGGACCTGGAGGCCTGAAATACAGGGGCGCCCTAGTTTACGCTCCAGTTCTCACACTCTCTTTATGCAATGTAATCACTTGTGTAATGTAATTTGTATGTTATGTATTGCAACCGGATTGTGTGAGAAAAAAATAATACTTTTTATTTTTTTTTATGTCGATGACCTTTTTCTCTGCCGGATCACCTTGTTTCAGCGTCAGCCATTATTTTTAATTTTTGACGATGTAAATCTACAATTAACGTTGGCACTTACTCCAGCTTTTCTGTAGTACGTCCTACATTGACTGTTATCAACGAATTTCATTTCATATAATATCACCTTTGGTTTGTCGCAATCTGCAAGAAGAATCAAGAATGTAAATATATTATTGTTATCCTTTTATTGATTCAACCCACACTCATCCACTGCTGGACATAGGTCTCCCCTAATGCACGCTACTGCTCCCCGATTTTCGGCCACTCTCATCCTGCCCACACCAGCCAGCCTTCGAATGTCATCATTCGATCTTGTCGCAGGGCGTCCAACACTACGCTTACCGAGTCGTGGTCTCCACTCAAGGGCTTTACGGCTCTAACGGCTGTCAGTTCTGCAGCTAATATGACCAGCCCACTGCCACTTCAGTTTGCTAATTCGGTGCATGTCAAACCTACGATTCGCCGCCGGCATCGTCATCTTGGCGTCATCGGGAACCTACAAGACCTACAGGAGATGGTGAGCAGCCTGGCTGAATCTTCCAAACACATCGGTCTTCGGATGAATTTGGATAAAACCAAGGTCATGTTCAAGAGCTCGTTGATCCGGGACCGGTCGCTGTTAATGGAGTACCTCTCGAAGTTGTTCTTAAGGCCTTCAATGGAAGAATGCCTGCCTAGGTGGCGCAGTAGTCAGTAGGTCAGACTTTAAAGTGACGGCTCCGCAAGAGGTTCCAGGTTCGATCCCCAGGCAAAAATTGTACCTAAGTTTTTGGTAAAACATTCTTAGTGTCAGCCCGGAGTCTGGAAGTCGGCGTTCATGTACCCCCGTGCCTCGGAAAGCACGTTAAGCCGTTGGTCCTTCGTCCAATCCCTCTCGGGTCGTGTCACGCTGGTGTCCCATCGGATTATGGTCTTGTGTTTGCGCACATACTTGAGCACTATAATGTATCCTGCTTACGTAGCTGATCGTTGAGTTTGGCCGCCGTAGCCGTAATCGGTTGGAGGATATTAAACAAGAAACCAAGTTCAAAAACTATGTGTCAATTAATTTACCGTCAGAGAGTGTCATTGCGTAGAATTCTGGTTCGAACATGTGAATTGGCGGGGGACAGATAGGTCGAAGGGTCCCTGTAAACAATTTTGAAAAAACTAAATAATATTTTTCCATGTTGCTGCTTTTTCAAAAGACCGGCAGCGCACTTTTGACTTTTGATGTTGCAGGTGTCCATGAGCGGCTGTAATTACTTACCCTCAGGTAAGGACCATTTTACATTGCCACTTTATAATTACAATTGCTACAATCGCCACTGACATCTACCCCGTTCCAAAGGACGAGGAGAGCCTAGCTTCGTCATGAATGGGCTGGCTCAACTGGAATGATACCAGGGCCACACAGAAAACCGGCGTTAAGCACCACTGTGCTGTGTTTCGCTGTGTTAGTGGGGGTACCGGAGGCCCAATCCGGGCGAAAGAGGGGGTTCAAAGGTTGGCAGTGACTCCACTGGTGTTGCCACGGGTGTCCATGAGCGGCGGAAATCACTTACCATCAGGTGATCCGTTTGCCATCTATAACATTAAAAAAAACTATCTATCTTCATTGACAGATTGTTGTTTTTACTTTTAGGCCAAAACAGACTTGTCGTTAATTACCTGGGTCGACATTTTCCATTTCCAGCTGGATCATAGCCAAAGCGCTATGGGTGCTGGTCCCGTAGTCCGGGTGAAAGTTGTAGTCCCTGACCCTCAGCCAGCTCTTTAAGCAGTTTGTACCTAGGACTAACCTCGCACGATGTCTGGAAAAAACATATCACCACATCTGTTTAACTCGAATCGTCGACTGCCAAGATATTTCTAATCGGCTATACTCCTTAGCACTGCGTAGAGATGTAGCCACGCTATGTATACTCTACCGCTTATACTATGGGGAATGCTCTGAGGAATTGTTCGGACTGATTCCTGCCGATTCATTTCGCACTCGACAACAGTTCCATCCACATAATCTAGATGGTTGGCAGTCTTCAACTGTATGTTTCTCAAGAAACTTTCTACCTCGTACGACAAAAAGTATGGAATTAACTATCGCCTGTGTCATTTCCGGACCGATACGACCTGCAAACGTTCAGGAACAGAGCGTAATTTGTTTTTAAAAAGCTGGCAGCGCAGTTGTGACTCTTCTGGTGTTGCAGGTGTCCTTGGTCGGGGGTAATCGCTTACCATCAGGTTATCCGTCTGCTCACATAAAAAAAAAGTTATGACCGTCACGGTAGCAGACAAACGACAGGAGAGTGTCCTGCGGAAATCGGACAGCTACATGGGAAACAAATATAATGTCTGGCCATGCCAGTTGGCGTTTCAGGGGGCCTCCAAATACCCATAGCAAAGTCAAAGCGACGAGTCGCTGGTGGACCCCCCATAGCAAATGATGAGGCGCTGGGGGCCTTTGTGGCAAATAATGTGGATCCCTTCCTAGCAAAGAAGAGCCGCTGGGGGACACTTCGTAACAAATTATAAGCTACCGGCAATCCTTTCGTAGCAAATAATGAGCCGCTGGAGGGCACTTCGTAGCCAGAGTTGTCACCCATCCCGATTTTGCCGGGACTGTCCCAATTTCGAAGATATTGTCCCGCGTCCCGACGCCCTAATGATTTTGTCCCGATTTTTGACAATATGCTATAGGTTCAATCCCAACACAGTCACGCGCCACTGCGACATTTACCGAGCACCGCATGTAGTGCGTTCGTCTTCGCCTTCTCCCGCACCCCCATTTGATTGAAAATTTTGTGCAATAAAGTTAGAAAAAAAAACATATTCCTTAGACTGTCTCACATGGGTCACATTTTAAATGGACTAAACTCCGAATGTCTCTGATGCATGCCCGATCGTCCCGATTTTTTTTCGCTAAAGGTGGCAACCCTCTTTGTAGCAAATGATGAGCTACCGGTGATCTCTTCGCAGCAAATAATGAGCCGCTGGGAATCCCTTTGTAGCAAATGATGAGTCGCTGTGGCCTGGCCTCCCCTGGGAAAAATCCTTAGCTACGCCAATGCTTGACTGGGAAAAAAGGGGGCTTCCTGACGTCCACGCGTGATCTAGCGCCGCCACTGATGCAATCTCCGCCAGGTCCTGGCAGAAGGGATAGATCAAAACCCCAAGGAAACCTGAAACGTCACCATCTTAAAAAACCTGGCGGTGGACTATCACTGCAGAAGCGAAGGCCGTAGGACTGACGGAGAGCGAAGTAAAGCGCGAAGCTCAAGACCGTTCGGGATGGCGATACACTTTTTTTATAATATGGCTCTACCCGAAGATATCTTGCCAATGTCAAGTAACTTATTGAGAATAAGTCGGTAGTCAACAGTCGAAGTCAGTCAAAGTCACAGACACTCAATAAAACGCCGGTGTTTTGCGTTTTATCGATCTACGGATTCTGCCGATACCACTCTAAACACAATCGCAGGTTTAAGACTCTATTAGGTCCAAGCAATCAATAGCAGTGTTAAAAACAATGCAATTCACCGATTCTTATTATTAGGATCACTTATTTATTTATTTATTTATTTATTTGGACTGCCAGAGAAAATTACAATATTTCTTACACAAAATTAACATTACAAAAGTAGTTACATTTAAAAAGTAAAATTCTTTTAAAGGCTGCCACATCAAGCTTAGAAATCTTCGCCGCACTTCACTGCACAAACATACCTCAAACTCTCGAATGCTTTGATTTATTAGTCATAATAACGTGTAAAAAAATATTTATTTTTTCATTGCTAGGTGGAACCCGTACGTTATAGTTTCTGAAACGTGTAACCATGATTCAGTTGGTCTGGTTTACCTGTTAAAAGGTTGCGAAGGTTAGACGGCAGTAGCTTCATTGTAATTAGTAGGCTCCCAAAATCAGGATCTAAGCGTACCCTATGCTCCAGAGCGACAGCTTTGGAGGAAACCGGGAATCAAACGCTTAGATAAGGTGATTTATACCCAAAAAAGCTAAGGAAATTTATAGATATACAACCGCATTCGAGCGTATGAGGCAGTGCAAATGTTTTTCGAATCAGCATCTTTCGCGACTACATCATTCGAGTTCATGAGCTTTCGAAACTATGAAGCAGTAGAAAAAAAAATCGCAACAGAATGCGTCGCGACAGCGGCATTCGAAACTACGTAGGAGTTCGGAGCGGAGTGTTTTAATGCAACCGCCAGAATCGGCGATGCACTTTGGAAGCCCCCTGTTCCTTTTAGGGGACATAGGACATTAAGTCAAGGAAGTTAGATTTGAGGAGGTGTTTCCTTACCTGAAGTCGTGTTTTGGCAGTTTGTCGATGTCAGTAGCCGTCCCAAGAGCCACCTGCTTCGTGACTAGGACCACGACTGTAGAGAGAAGTTCCTTTGCTGCAAACAGTAATATTAAGTGGAGTAATAATAAATAAAACTACACACTATATATATTATGTTATAAATAGGATTTAGGATTTATTGGTTTAGTTTATAATGTTTAAAGTGTTTAGTTTATAATATATAGATACCTAGCTTTATATAATAATTAGATAGTTGCACTATCGCATTAGGCTAAGCCCTGTAAAGATAGCGTAAGAAGAGAAATAAATAAATAAATAAATAAATAAAATAATCAATAAATCATCATCATCATTTCAGCCAATAAACGTCCACTTCTTTACATAGCTACGTTAGTACTGAGCTATTAAACATAAACATTGTCATTACCTGTCGGATAAAATAGATATCCCAGCCAAGGGTAGGTTTCTATGTTGGCGACTCCTTCAAATACCACTTTGATAGGTGAGTTGTCTAAACCACAAGACGAGTTTATGGCTGCTTCCACTACTGATGAAGAAATTATATCTATTTAGTATTTATGATTGAATTTTGTTACACTATTGAAGTGTAGTGAAGTGTCGACGAGATAAGTTCACCTATCTCGTCGGCACGTCGGCATGCAAATATTTTATTGCCTAGTGTCAATCTAATTTTAGAGTCAATACTTAAAATACTATTACATCATAACATTGCGTTATTAAAATAATCATTACAATAAAATAAATAATGAATTATACAATTAAAATTAAAATGTCGAATATTCAATGAGATAATTAAAGTAGTTGGAAATCATTCAAGTCAAGTCAAAGTAAAAGAAAAAAGCTGTCTGCACCTTCAGGATTCAGATTGAGCGATATCCTTTTCAAATTTTTTTGTGCGAAATTTTCTCTGATTCCATGAATCAAGCATTCTGCTTCATATCGTAGGTAGTCGATTTTTTGTTTATTAAATTTAGCTAAAGTACAGCTAAGTACCGTAAACAATTCGTAAGGATTCCAATCATTTGATCCCACCGAAAGAACAATGATAAGCTGAAGTGTAATGATAAGCTGAAGGATTGTGAGTTGAGCGTTGTTGTGTGTGTTTTTGTTTGGAACGTCTGTTTGTAGTCAGTTTTTGCTTGCATTTTTTATAAACACGTATTTTCTCTTCATTTAGAATCTCTTAGCCGTGTGGTCCCCGGCAGAGTAGAATAGGCCACCCTCACTCTTACCGAGGTGTGGTAAAAGGCGACTAAGGTAAAGCTGCTGGCATGATCATCAGCACCCAGAGAAGGAAAACTCTGCATTTATATCAAAACCCTCGCCAAACCGTCTGCCAAGCGTGGTGAGTATGGCAATTACCCCTCATGTGATTGAGGGAGGCCCATGCCCCAGCAGTGGGGACTTAAATGTGCTGACGATGAAATCTTTATCAATAAATAAATAAACAGCTTATCGATTGGCGTCGAGTGGCGTGCCCTACGCGTCACCTAAAGGTTCCGGGACCTGTGTTGGATGTTGAAGTTTAAAAGAGATAGAAGAGACGGGCAATTAATGTAGGAATGTTGAGATGATGGAACGCTTACCAAACACATAGGTCGTGAAAAAACCAAGTAATGCTTTAACCACTTTCATGTTCTGTCACTTTTCATGTACTGAGTTTCATTTTCGGCTATGTAATGATTTATTTATTATTTTTATTTAGCGTAGAAACTCAATTGTTTGTTTAAGTTTCTTGATGGAATGTAAACTGGATATTTATTTTCGGATAACAGGAAAACACGATATCTCATTACGCAGGGAGTGTCGGTAAACATGTAAACATACAGATTAAACAATAAGAGAGATGTAAAATATAAATAAATTCACACAACATCTCAAACATTGACTTGATTCCGTAAAGTAGCTTAAGCACTTGTTTTACGGATATCAGACAACAGAGGAATTACAAATATATACACCTTTCTTTTTTTATCCTTTATATCCCAAAAACCTTTAGCATTTAGATATACTATATAAGCGAATACAAAAAATCTGTTATTCCCTGCAAAATTCAAATTCAAATTTCAAATGTGGGAGAGCCACGCTTAGGCATGAATGGGCCGGCTCGTCCGGAGTGATACCACTGCCTCACAGAAGACCGGCGTGAAGCAGCGCCTGCGTTGTGTTTCGCCGTGTGAGTGAGGTTACCGGAGGCCCAATGGGTAGAAGGGGAAAAGGTTGGCAGCGCACTTGTGACTCCACTGGTGTTGCGGGTGTCCATGGGCGGCGGAATTGCTTACCTGCCACCTCTCGTCTGCTCGTCTGCCACCTCTAATATAAAAAAAAAAAAATAAAAAAAAAAATCTGGCGATAATGTTAAATGAAATTTATTCACGATACCTACTATGTGGTTTTTGAGATGAAAAAAAAAAAACCGATGTATACTTAAATACATATATTACCGTGGGAGAGCCAAGCTTCGGCATGAATGGGCCGGCTCGACCGGAGTGATACCACGGCCTCACAGAAAACCGGCGTGAAGCAGCACTGTGCTGTGTTTCGCTGCGTGAGTGAGGGTACCGGAGGCCCAATCCGGGGGACAGGGGGGGGTTTAAAGGTTGGCAGCGCACTTGTGACTCCACTGGTGTCGCGGGTGTCATTTACCTTATTACCTTTACTTTTTACCTTATTTAGGTTAATATTTTAATTTAACAAGAAAATAAGGTTATGTAAAATGAAACGTCACTGAACGAATGACTGAATGATTCGATCAATTTTGACAGTATCCTGCGGTACTAAGTGGTCTATAGTTAGTCGAGGATTTGTAATAAAAATTTAAGAACTAATATTATTTCGTAATAATCATGAACTTACTAGTTTAAGATTAAAACCGGTATCAGAGCAGTTTTTTGTAATAAGAGGGAAGAAATCTCAAATTTTAGTTTCGTGTTTTTCCGCGGGACTCCTCTCGTGGCGCGGGTATGTGACTACTCAATCACGGTAAAATTAAAATATGTTGAATATCGAAATATGTTGACAATTATATTTGAATGTTCGGGTTTTGGAGTCAACGGCAGGGCATTGATATTTTAATGAGTAAATGAGCGTAATTCCGATGCGAAAGTTTTGCGATCTCATTAATAATTTTGTATTGATTCTACATTCGGATTGCTCTGATTTCGCGAGCGTATTGTGGGTAGTTGTTAATTGGCAAACAGCAGATTTAATGTAGAATCCAATTTGCATTTATTATTTACTAGTGGCCCGCCTTCATTTAGTTTTGGGACATTAGTTTCATTAATACCAATAGATGGCGCTAGGTGTCGATTACATCGCACAAGCGTTTCCGTCTGTGGGATTTACCAATTTATAAATATAGATATGTATATAGAATATAAAGAGTATGGTTTTGTATGCCTATGCAAATAAAGTACTTTTGAATTTTGATTTTTTTTTAATTTAATACTTATGTATAGATGAGTTATTTCAACTTATCCCATCCTCCCCTTTCCACTTCCGAACAACACGTGCTGGACAGCGTTGCCATCCGCATACCATCCAGACAATGGCGGCGCGCACCAAGAGGTTTTGCTCCTCGTTCCTGCCCCGAGCCATCAAGGCATGGAATGCCCTCCCAGCTCATGTGTTTCCTCCTTCATACAATCCGGGGTCTTTTAGGCGGGGCGTGAAACGGCATCTCAGCAGGCCATTAGGGTGAGGATGGCAGACACAGTGGGTACTTTGTTAGTTCTTCTGTGCCTGTCAGCCTCATATTTGGATTTCACGGCCGCTTCCACCATCAGGCGGAGTGAGGTCATCCTGATTGGCCTTTCTATAAAAAAAAAAAATGGCCTCGACATTTTGGATATGGCGGACGACCAATCTCAACAATCAGACATCGACCTAGGATAAGTGTATGCTGCAGATACATGTGCACTCTCTATACTTTTACACTTATATTTTAATGGGAGACCATAGAGACACGACCGATGAATGATGCTTTTCGTGGCACGGGGGTTCAAGACTGTCATTTCTAGACTTCGGTTAGAAATTACTAGACATCCCAAATCCTGTATTTGTCCTGTCCTGTCCTGTGGTTTTTTCAATAAAATTTATTTATTTTGTATCATAGTCCAATCGAACCCGGGGCTTCGAATCTTACATCAAGACCATTTAAATGATAAGGATTCTTGGTCATGTCCATCGATTAGACTTTTGAGTTGTTGCCCCAACACAAGTATTGTTTTACTTACTGGGGACGTCTTAACACTAATAATGTTATAATAATTTGACGACCCGTTTGGAACAGTGGTAGTGAACGCTAACTCTGGTGCAAGGGTTGCGGGTTCGATCCCCGCACAGTGCAAACATTTGTGTGCATGAACATATCTGTTTGTATTTGTCTGGGTGTTATCTATGTATTATAAGTATGTATTTACAAAAGAAAAGTATTATATGTATATAATTGTAATCCCACTGTTGATTCTGATATCCGTAACACAGGTGATTGAGCTACCTATCTCGGAGACAGATCAATGTATGTGATGTTGTGAAATATTTATTAAAAAAAATATGCCATAAAAAGTTTTTTTTTATTCATAGTAGTCTGTTAACTTAGATAATTGTATTTTTTTTCTTCTCTATTGAAACTCTGTAACATCATCAATGTTTGAAAAGAGTAACTAATGAGTTTCTCGCTGGTGTCTTCTCAGTAGAAATCGACATTCCAAACCAGCGGTAGATGATAATATGTGTACCTATTTTGACATTCAGAAGTGTTTTTTTTTTTGTGATAGGTGGCAGACGAGCAAACGGTTGGCCTGATGGTAAGCGATTGCCGCCGCCCATAGACACTCGCGACACGTTTTACTCGTGGGAGAGCCACGTTTCAGCATGAATGGGCTGGCTCGACCGGAGTGATACCACGGCCTCACAGAAAACCGGCGTGAAGCAGCACAGTGCTGTGTTTCGCTGCATGAGTGATGGTACCGCAGGCCCATTCCGGGGGAAAGGGTGGTTAAAAGGTTGGCAGCGCACTTGTGACACCACTGGTGTCGCCGTGGGCGGCGACTATTGCTTACCATCAGGAGATCCGTCTGCTCGTCTGCCACCTATCACATAAAAACCAATGGAGTCACAAGTGCGCTTAAATACCTTTAAACCACCGTTTCCCCCGGATTGTGCATCCGGTACCCTGACTTAATCAGCGAAACACAGCACAGTGCTGCTTCACTCCAGTTTTCTGTGAGGCCGTGGTATCACTTTGGTCGAGCCGGTCTATTCATGCCGAATTCATTTGTTCAAATATAATAACTAGTTTAGAAGTTATGAGGGAATAGGGAACAGATGAACAACCATACATACATACTTACATCCATACATACATACAGGTCAAAATCATAACCCTCCTTTTTGCTTCGCCGTAGTCGGGTAAAAAGTTAGCACAAAACGTTTTTAATATTCAACATCTTTATACAGAGTGATTGCTGAGTGCGCAGACGTGACATCGCGTCGTTTGAGCATCAGATAAACGCCAGACGATCTGATACGCCCAGTGGTTAAGTATGGACTTTGTTATTCCTTGTTTTTTAATGGAAACTTGCCTACGAAAACGTGTAGTTTTTTTTTTTATATGAGAGGTGGCACACGAGCAGACGGATCACCTGATGGTAAGCATTCCGCCGCCCATGGACACCCGCAACACCAGTGGAGTCACAAGTGCGCTGCCAACCTTTTCCCCTTCCCCCCATTGGGCCTCTGGTAACCTCACTCACACGGCGAAACACAGCACAGGCGCTGTTTCACGCCGGTCTTCTGTGAGGCAGTGGTATCACTCCGGTCGAGCCGGCCCATTCATGCCTAAGCGTTGCTCTCCCACATTTATTTAATACAAGGTGACTCCTGAGCTGAGCTCCCAGTATTTTTAATACAAGCTGACGCCTGACCGCTACTGATGGAAAGTGACAACGAGGTCTCGGATGTAACGCGTTTCCCCAGAAGATACTGGTTGAATCTCGCCAGATTTGAGGATCAGCGAAAATAGGCCTTGTTTTAATAGAAATTTGCTGCTAATCTTTTGTAAAATATCCAATTACCTATATTATCAGCTCATCGCCTTTTACTGTTGAATGCAATTTTTTTTATGATCTATAGGTAGGCTAACGTTTGACCATAATCCCACCTGATGGAAAGTGACAATGAGGTCTAGGATGTCTCGTTCGCCTAGAAGTTGCACGTTCACTCTCGCCTTAAAGATGTCCAGATTATAGTTGTCCGGAAAACAGACCTTGGCAAGCAGTCCCATTTCTTAGCTGACCGCATTATGAACGTGGAAGCAAATCGATTCGTGCGGATAAATGGTAAGCCAACTTGTTGTCCGGTGATAGAATGGGCTACGGGGGATCAAATTATGCAGAACCTTCGCACACTGCCCGAAATGAATCCAGTAGAAGACTGAGAGGCTTGCCACACGTCACGTCGGCTGCTCACTGAAAGAGCGCCAACCTGCACCGGTCTCCCTAAAGGTACCATTGGTATTTCCGATATTCATTTGCTTTTCTATTTTCACAAATAAACAAGCGCAGATAAAAAAAACAAATGAGCATCAGACAAACAAATAACATGAGCAAATATAAAACTAATTCGTCATTATTTTTAACCCCCCACGGAAAAACGACGGGGTGTTATAATAAGTTTGCCGTGCCTGTGTGTGTGTGTGTGTGTGTGTATCTGTGTGTCTGTCTATGGCATTGTAGCTCCCGAACAAATGAACCGATTTTGATTTGTTAAGATTTGATGATCGCACACTATTTGCGTCTATACTCGCACTCGTAGGGTGCCCCACGAGTACCCCACGAGTGCGAGTATAGACGCAAATAGTGTGCGAGCGAGAAGTGAATAGATGCGCCGCCATTTCTGATCCCATTCTTTATCCGCACGGGTTGTATACACTTTTAGATTGTCTGTCATTTACAAATACCGCACATACGTTCTCGAATCCCGCCGGCAGCGGCCTGCCGGTACATATTGTAACTAGTTTTTTTTCCTCTCTCATTCCATTAATCATAAGCACAACTTATTATATTCACTCAAAGTTAGTGCGATACAGGTCTGCGAGCCTAGTGCAATAACTAATGTAACTCGATACTTGTAAGTGCTTTCATGAAATAAACATTCTCATCATCATCATCATCAGCCCATTTAAGTCCCCACTGCTGGGGCACGGGCCTCCCTCAATCACATGAGGGGTAATTGCCATACTCACGGCAAGACGTGGCACGGCAAGACGTGACGTTGGCAGACGGGTTGGCGAGGGTTTTGATATAAATGCAGAGTTTTCCTTCTCTGGGTGCTAATGATCATGCCAGCAGCTTTACCTTAGTCGCCTTTTACACCTCGGTAAGAGTGAGGGTGGCTTATTCTACTCTGCCGGGGACCACACGGCACGTAATATGCATAAACATTCTATTTATTATTATTTTACTTAGATATTATTATTATATCTTGGATACCTTTAAATTTTAATTGATCCATTTTTCTTTACTTTTAATTTTAATCGTTAGTCTATAGTTAGTTTTAGTATACAAAAAAATACCATTACGAGTGATTTATTATAAAGTAAATTATTCAAAACAAATTTGAGCTACAGGGGTCGCCATGTAACGCTAAACATTTCAGAGTTTTAGGCCTGTAGGCGGTTCCTTTGAAGTCCACCTGAATTCTGAATAATGCAAATGAGTTCTTAAACAGTTTTTATTTAGGAATCGGTAACTTTTGCCGAAATAAAAGCGATTTTATCCAACTTTCACATTATCAGTTTCAAAGAAAAGAACGTCTAATGTTGGTAGTAATAAAGGTAATTTTCCTTTGTCTTTCCGGTTCATTTACTTCCGGACTTAGTAGTACAGGAGGGCATTAAATATTTGGGAGCGAAATGTAAAAGAACTTTTTATTTGTATTTATAGTCTTTTGTTTGTTTTGAATCCAGTATTCCAGTTTCAAGATAGTTTAACAAGAGATGTCCCATAACCGCCCAGCTTTATTATGTAGTACTTCATAAATCCACTTATTTGGTGAATCACTATAAAAACAAATCAACGTGGCGAGGTAAAAATCTGAAAACAATTTTATAATTTTACTCTCAACACCCAAATTGCGTCGGAGCGAGGAAAAAAACATACAACTGTCTCTTTTAAATAACAAAATATGTTTGTATTGTCAAAGCTGACAGATTGGCTCAAATAAATATCAGTTCCGCCATGATAATTTTATGCGGTTTTGTGTTGTTAACACTACACTTTTTTTTGTTTGTGTCATTAAACGAATTGATGTCGCAGGTAGGTCTTTTGGTCAGCTGTATGAGCTTCTGGCTTAATTTTCATACAACTTGGGACATCACCTTTTAAAGGGGCACGATGATGTATTTCCGTCTCTTGTACTATCAGACGTCAGTTAATTGAGTGGGCCCGTTGTGGAGTTTTTTCCTATTATCTTTAAACGTTTTACTTTTTAACTCATGCAAATTGAGACCTCGGTAGTTGCTGGGTAGTTACAATAACCTCCAATCGATTACGGCTACGGCGGGTGATCGTAACATTCAGCCTCGTACGCAGGATATATTAAAGCGCTCAAGTGTGTGCGCAAACACAAGCGCACTCTCTAACCCCTATGGTATTCCAATGGGACACCAGCGTGACACGACCGAAGGGGGATCTGGTGCAGGACCAACGGCTTAACGTGTTTTCTGAGGCACGGAGGTAGAAGCCCGCCAACTTCCAGACGCCGGGCTAACACTAAGAATTTATTACCGAAAACTAAGGTACTAATTTTTGCCCCGACCCTGGGATCGAACCCGGGATCTCTTGAGCAGCCGTCGCTTTAAAGTGCGACCCATTAACCACTGCGCCACCGAGGCAGTTAGCACAAGCTGCTGTCAGATCTTTTGTTTCATATTTTTGGCACGATATAAAAATAAAAATCGCGATGACACAGAGCGTTGGTAGCTTAGTGGTTCAGAACGCGGCTTCCATACGGGGGACCGGGTTCGAATCCGAGCAGGCATCTGCACGTTTTAGATAGTGTTTGAAACGTGTAGGTATTCAGTAGTCTGGTTCTCTTGTTAAAGGGTTGCAAAGGTCAGATGGCAGTCGCTTCATTGTAATTACCAATGTCTTTTCTTTCTTTGAAAAACTATCCGTAACCTGCACAGGTCTCGATCACGATGTTTCTCTCACCGCCGAGCTAATGGTAGAAATATGTACATAGATTTGAAAAATCCAGAGGTGCATGCTCGGATTCGAACCATGATCCCCCGCTTGAAGGGTGCGTTCCTATCCACTGAGTTACCATCACTCACATCTTAAAAGCCGTGTGGTCCCCGGCAGAGTAGAATAGGCCACCCTCACTCTTACCGAGGTGTCGTAAAAGGCGACTTAGGTAAAGCTGCTGGCATGATCATCAGCACCCAGAGAAGGAAAACTCTGCATTTATATCAAAACCCTCGCCAACCCGTCTGCCAAGCGTGGTGAGTATGGCAATTACCCCTCATGTGATTGAGGGAGGCCCGTGCCCCAGCAGTGGGGACTTAAATGGGCTGATGATGATGACATCTTAACAATAATAAGCGTAGGTTTAGGACTTAAGGACCTTCAAGAGAAGAGCGTACTCTTTTTTAAAAAAAAAGGCCGGCAACACATTACCGATCTCCCTGTTTCCGCGGATGTTCATGGGCGACGTTGATTATTATTGGGTATGTATGTATTGTTTATTATTATTTATGTTATCTTATATTATTAATATATAAAATATGTATATTTCTGCCATTCTCAATTTCATTTGTTAAACTACTTAACACTGCCTTCCCTTATTACGAATACGATATTTCTTTCCTCTACCCAAAGGTTGTCTGGAAGAAATCGCTACAAGCGATAAGATTGTACTTATTGTACTGTCTGTTCCTGTTGTTGTATTTTTTTTATTTAATTCTCACAACATCTCATACGTTAACCTGATTCCGTACTAAGTAGCTTAAGCACTTGTGTTACAGATACTTAATTACATATATTACACCAAACAAACACAAGTGTTCATCGCACGAATGTTTGTCCAGGGTAGGGATCGAACCCACGACCTTTGGCGTAAGAGGCAGGGTCACTACCAATTGCGCCATCCGGCCAGTCAATCATGCGGTCAGTATCATGCTTGTATTTGATTTTTGTGCAATAAAGAATATCTATCTATCTTTCCATCAGGTGACTCGCTCGTTTCTCGCCTCTAGCATAAAAAAGGTAACTATAAACATCTTTTCAATAGTAAGAACAATACTTTTTACCGCATTTGTATCTCAAAAGCCTCAAAGCCTCTTGTAGGTGCTCGCGGCCAGATTTGAGACTCGTTACCGACAGAAAGCGGAAGACAGCCCAAACTGCTGGAAAATGAAGCTAACTTTGCAGGGTTGTGCCATAAATCAAACAAATAAGGGAAACTTACACAATTCGTCTGCTCGCCTGCCACCTACCCCATTTAAAAAAATGCATCAACATCACCTAGATATATTATATTCTACTACAGTACGTTTTTCATGAAACTTTTTAAATAATATATATTTCACAACATCACATACATTGATCTGAATCCGAGATAGGTAGCTTAAGCACTGTTTTTTTTTATTGCGAATAATAGGCAAACGAGACATCTGATGGTAAATGGTAACCGCAGCTCATAGACATCAACAATGTCGCACCACAGTTATGCCGTTGCCTACCGTGAAAGAAGAACTCATTTCAAACCTCGTTTAAAACTTACTTACTTATTACGCTTTCTCAGCGATTCCAAAGTGGGTCTTGGCCTACGACGTCAAAGTTCGCCATTTTTTGCGGTCCTGTGCCAATGCCGCCCAATCGTGCACGTTGAGTGCTTTGAGGTCCTTGGCGACTTCGTCCCTCCAGCGGTATCTCGGACGACCCACTGGACGTCGCCCCATTGGTCGTCCCAGATCTCTCTGGCTCTTTTGGCTGCACGATCCTCTCCCATCCTCTCCACGTGTCCGAGCCAGAACAGTCGGGATGATGTTATTTCCCCGATGATGTTCGGCTCGGCTATCAGGTCTTCGATCTCCTGATTGAACCTGTGCCTCCAGCACCCATCTTCTCATTTGGTTGGTCCCAGAATCTTTCGGAGTAGCTTCCGTTCCGTCACCAGCAGTTGATTTTCCTCCTTCAGTGTTAGTGTCCAAGTTTCACACCTATACATTAAGATTGGTCTAATGACTGTCTTGTAGACGCGAATCTTAGTAGCCCTGCTTAGTAACTTGGACACCAACACCTTGTGGAGGGCGGCGGAACATCTCAGGGCGTTTGCTACGCGAGCATTGATTTCATCCTCCCTACGATTTGTATCGGTGATGGTGCATCCCAAGTATTTAAACTTTTCGACGCCCTTATAGGTTGCACCGTTTACCTGGAGGTCTTTTCTTCTAGCTCTGCTGTCTTTATAACGCTTCATGAAGATACACTGTTTTTTCTCGACTGATTCTGAGACCAACCTTCTTGCCCTCTGTATCCAACTCCTCTGCTAGTTTGACAACGTCGGCTTCACACTCGTTTAAGAAACTCAAAAAACTTAAATTGAAAATTTAAAAAGCCCCCGACACAACTAAAGCTCTTTCATTTGATATCTAAGTATATTGAGGCAGTTGGAACAACAAATAGGTTATTCGTCATTTTCTGACGGCGGCCATCTTGGATTTGAATTTTTTCACAATTAATATATTCTGCTACTGAAGCCCTTTTATATGATACTCATATTGTGGGAGTTGTGTTAAAACGTAAAATCCAAATCTTTGTGATGGCGGCCATCTTGGATCGGTTTTTATCCAACATAGCTAAGAACACTCCCTCCTTATTCATCTTTTAAACAAAAAAAACAAAATCAAAATCGGTTCATTTGTTCGGGAGCTACGATGCCATAGACAGACACACAGACACACACACACGCACGCACGCACGCACGCACGCACGCACGCACGCACGCACGCACGCACGCACGCACGCACGCACGCACGCACGCACACGCACGCGCACGCACACACATACACACACACACACACGTCAAACTTATAACACCCCGTCGTTTTTGCGTCAGGGGTTAAAAAGGACATGTCGTAGCAAACAGGGAACACCGCGAACTGTGTTACGGATATCACAACTAACAGCGGGATTACATATAATAATACTTTTATTTTATAAATACATACTTATTATATGTAGAAGCGTCCCATCCAGTCCCCAAGTTGCGCTTCTGTTCTATCTCTGTCCCTATTTGGCTTCACCCTTACGGGTTGTATAATGGAGGCGGAGGGGAACAGAGGCGGTAGTAAATGTGGACAGTTCCTTAAGCATGCTCACATATAGCATGCTACAAATGAGTATGTGTAACATTAGCTTTATGATCCTAAAACGAAAAGCAGCAGCCCTGAACGCAAATCATTAGCGGGTTGAAAGCTTTCGATAGTTTACCTTTTACCGCTAACGACGTCGCAGCCCTGCGTCTTGCCTCGCCTCGCCTCTCGCCTCGTGCCTTCGCCTAATTTTGTTTATTTGTGTTCGCGTGAACTCATGTTGCTGAACAACTAGACTGGCATTTTTAAAATGATTTATCATTTTTAGAGTTTGCTGAGAATGAGGATAGATACCTACATATTTTTTAATTTTTTTATGTGATAGGTGGCAGACGGATCGCTTGATGGTAAGCGATTACCGCCGCCCATAGACACCCGCGACACCAATGGAGTCACAAATGCGCTGCCAACCTTTCCCCGCTTGGGCCTCCAGTGCCCTCACTCACGCAGCCAAACACAGCACAGAGCTGCTTCACGCCGGTTTTCTATGAGGCCCTGGCATCACTCCGGTCGTGCCGGCAAATTCATGCCGAAGCGTGGCTCTCCCTCAATCAAATAAAATATAGCTTTTAGTTGTAGTATACTAAGCGATAGTAGCTCAGTGGTTTAAATCGCGCCTTCCATAAGGTGTCGTGGTTTGAATCCGAGCATGCACCTCTAGGTTTTTCAAATCATCTGCGTATTTCTACCATTCGCTCGACGGCAAGGGAAAACATCGTGAGGAAACCTACTTGGACGACACTGTGAATTACAAACTAATATATAAATAATAAATAAATATTTCACAACATCACATACATTGATCTGACTCCGAGATAGGTAGCTTAAGCACCTGTGTTACGAACATCAGAATCAACAGTGGGATTATAAATATATACATATACCTAATACTTTTCTTTTGTAAATACATACTTATAATACATAGCAAACACCCAGACCAATACAAACAAACATGTTCATGCACACAAATGATTGTACTGTGCGGGGATCGAACCCGCAACCCTTGTATCAGAGGCAGCGTGCACTACCACTGTTCCAATCGGGTCGTATATATATAACAATTAGTTTGTTAGTTATACCGAAGTCGGCGCCTAATCTTGTTGAATAATTTAATGTTGTATTTAAATTACAAGATAGTAGGTATTGGGCGCCGCTTTGGTAACATCTTTTCTCGAGTGTACAGGAGCCCAATTCTCGGGATTTCGATATGAAAAAAACATGGCCGATATCACCTGAAAACCATACAAAAAAACCATGTTTTAGTGATATATGTCTTATGAAAATAAATGTCACGAGCCCGAGAATTGGGCTCCTGTTATAAAATGTTATTTGAAGTGTATAAAGTGATAAAAATATTATTTTACACTTTTTAGTTCGTGGTTTTGAAGGCATTTTATAACAGTACACTCGAAAAAAGGTGTTCCGAAGTCGACGCCCCATACTATCATATTAGGTACTAAATAGTTTTTTAGATTTTCGCGTTGCATTATAACTATAATGTATCAATACGGGGACTAACACGATATCTATTACGTGAAACAACATTGTGTACTCACATATTTGGCTCGACGTTTCGGCTACGTTACAGCAGCCGTGGTCACGAGCGGACTGTCTACGTTACAGCAGCCGTGGTCACGACCAGTCCGCTCGTGACCACGGCTGCTGTAACGTAGCCGAAACGTCGAGCCAAATATGTGAGTACACAATGTTGTTTCACATAATAAATATCGTGTTAATCCCCGTATTGATACATTATAGATATTAGGTACTAATCTTGTAATACAATATTCAAGGGTTAAACTGTATAATACTCAAATGTTTAATTGCTTGAGATTGATCGTTTTTTGAAGTCGGTTAAAAAGGAGGTTTGACATAATAAACTTATCAGCATGCATGTCTGATTTAGATGATGGTAAAACATATTTTTCTAATTTTTTTTATTTACTTTATAGCGGACAAACGAGCAAACGGCACACCTGATGGAAAGTGAACACCGCCGCCCATGGACATCTGCAACACCTGAGGTATCACATATGAAGACCTTCAAGAAAAGAGTAAACCCTTTTCTTGAAGGTCGCCAGGCCGTATCTGTTCGAAAACACCATGGATGACAGCTGGTTCCACAGTTTTACTGTGCGTGGTAGGAAATGACGTGAGAAACATAATAAATTATACAAATTAGCACGTATGTTTTTATTCATACAACATTTCCTACTCGTACATTACAATTATAACCCTTAAATACATAGGTACATGGCGTATCGTTAACCAATACATCAGTATAACCACATTTTTTACTATGGGAAAGTTTTCCTATATTTTATGTCACATCACTGGCAGAGTCAAATTGCAACGCGGGCTTTTCTCTTGCTCAACAATAGGATGAGGAGAGCCAATTAACTGTGTCACTATAAAAAAAAACGCAGACAAAATACTTCGACCCTTAAGGCCCTAACTAAAAAGCAGCATTGCAGCGGCTATCCTCTCTTTGGTTTAGTTGTAGTGGGAGGTGGTGTTGTGGGATAAAGAAACCAATAAATACTATCATTATCTTTGTTTTGATTCCGGTATATCCAAAGTTTTTTTTGTTCATAAGCCATTACGAAGGCTTCGCTGGCCGTGGGTATTTTTATGGGATCAGAGCTATTGTTCATATACGCCATAGCTCGCCTGGGGTCGAGCGCTTTCGCCAAGCGACCGTATGCTTTCAATTCGTATTTAATTGACCCTGAAACAAAAGATAACATAAATAAAGAACCTACTTTTTCATGGAACTATAGAAGTCATCGAAATGTGTAAGTAAGTAATAGTCTATAAACTGTCTCACAGCAGGCAAAGGCCTCCATCATAGAAATCAAGTCATCTCTACAATGATGGGATTAGGCTTAATCACCACGCTTGCCAAATGCGGATTGGGGATTACAAACCCGAGCTATGTTCGAAAAATTCAAAACATACTTTATGCTCGATCCAGGAATCGAACTCAGGACCCCGAGATCACAGCCCGGTACTTAAACCACTAGACCATCAGGGAGTTATGTAATTTTCGGAAAAAACGTCACAGAGTATGAAAGAGATCCAACCGGCCCTGACGTAGATTCTATACGGGTGCAGTAGTGAAAGAACATCGCCCAGCACATCACCCCAGGTTTCGCGCAGTTTTTCATCTATAGCTTTCTATGAAAAGGCATAGTCTATTTAGGGTGCATGACTATGCTCTTTTTTGGTATAAGTGCCGGCCAGAAAAAAAAATTGCTGTATTTTTTAGGACTTTCCCCCCTGCTTATTTATTATTAATATAATATGGCACTAAAAACTGTTTCAAGAATCAACATCTTCGTAAATTTTCAGTAAATTGAATCGCTGCCTCGTTTCTGTAGCGCACCAGGGATGTTTGCCGAGGCCAGGGTGAATTGTTTCTTCACGACAATGCGCAAAAAATGCACATCCCTGGTGCGCAGGGTGCGGGACAGTGGCAACAGCATCCTTTTTTTTTTTTTTTTTTTCTTCTCGCTGGGGAATGCCGCCGGCCCGTAGTGCAATGGCCGACGTCGCCGCCTAGTGGCGGCGCCTTATGCATACCCTCCTGCTGGGGAGCAGGAGGGTTATGTCGGGCTCTCCTCTGGCGGGGGCTTCTCCTAACGAGAAGCCGGCCAGAGGCATACCGACTAAACCCCAGCGGTTTTCCCTCATCGCCCTTAAATGGGAAGGCGTCGTGGGCTGTAGGACGAACCTATTACCCATACGGGCACCACGACCCTCCCCGGGCGGTGCCCGCCTACACGGCGGGCCAGGCGGTTCCTCCCCCGGCTTGCTGGCCAGGAGAGGGGGTAGGGACGGCCGGGAAAACTGAGCCGTCCCTACCGGGCTGCTGAGGGAGCCCGTGCAATGCCGGCGCTGGTGACCCCCCACCATGCGCCAGCGGGCTCCCTCTGCGGAGAGGAGCGAGACGCGCATCTGTTCGGCGTCTCCTACCCCTCCTTGCCCTTCGGAGCGCGGGAGCGAGAGGATTTGCTTCGCGCTCGCGCTCCGCCGCCTCCTTCGCTGCCATTACGTGCTCGCAATAGTCAGCGAAGGCCTTCCAGGCCACCTCGCTCACTAGCATAGCTCTCACTATGCTAGGGAGCGAGAGGTCCTGGCCGACCTTCGCGACCAGCGCATCACGCTGCCGAGACCACGACACACACTCCGCCAGGGTGTGGTGTGCCGTGTCCTCGACAGCGCCGCACGCATGGCAGGAAGGCGTCTCCTCCCGTTTGATTAGGTGCAGGTAGTGACCGAAACAACCGTGCCCGGTCATTACCTGCGCCATTCGGAAGGAGACGTTGCCGTGGTGACGCTCAAGCCACAGGTCCAGGACCGGGGCGAGCGCGTCGAGGGTCCTACGGCCGTACGGAGCGGTGGTGAGATACTCGGACCACCGCCTCAGGAGGCTCTTCTGAGCCCTCCTCCGTACGGCTTCCCTCTCGACGGGGCAGAGGCGTTCCCCCTCTGCCCTACTGACCACCATTTTCTTGTAAACGGTGGTCAGCACCACGGCTTCTAACTCCCATGGAGGGGTCCCAGCGAGCAAGCAGGCCGCGTCAAAGCCTACCGTCCGGGGCAACAGCATCCTGGCCATGATTGCCAGTAGGCTAGACTGTGTGTACGTGAGTCATTGTTGCGCCACGACCTATGAAGTGAAGTGGAAGTGAGTCATGTACTCAGTCTTAATTAAAAAAAAGTAATTGATTGATGATTTAAATGTGCTGTTAGATTTTAAGATTTTATTTTGTGAGTCCTAGTTACTTAAATAAAGAAATATATTAATTAATTAATTAAAAATTATGTGTTACAGATGTCCATGGGTCGTAGTAATCACTTACCATCAGTTGATCTGTGTGCTAGTCTGCCATCTATAATATAAAAAACCTTCTAGAGTTCAGAGTCATTAAGAATTTCTAAACAGAGAAACAGGTTTTTTTATGCTGAACATCCGCGAAATCAGAGAGATCGCTAATGTGTTGCCGGCCTTTTTAAAAAAGAGCATGCTGAGGAGTGCGCTAAAAGGCTTAAGAGTAGTAAGGATTTTTTGATGATTTAATTTTTTTTATGTGAATAAGGTGGCAGAGGAGCCGACGGATCACCTGATGGAAAGCGATTGCCGCCGTCCATGGACACCCGCGACACCAGTGCGCTGGCAACCTTTACCGGAGGCCCAATCCGGGGGAAAGGGGCCACTTTTGGCCATCACTCACGCAGAGAAACACAGCACAGTGCTGCTCCACGGTTTTCTGTGATGCGGTGGTATCACGCCGGTTTAGGCGGCCCATTCATGCCGAAGCGTGGCTCTCCCGCGGTGAAAATACACCTACCATAGAAGTTAATTTCTACATAGAAGTCAATTTCGAGGGTCTGGAAGTCGCTGCAGATGTTGATAGGTGCGGTGCACCACCGGCGCAGGCGCAGCTTGGGCTTCTTGTCAGTGGGACTGAACGGGGTGACTCTGAAGATTATGCAGTTGTACTCGACTGTCGAATATATTGTCATCTGTAATTAGAAAAGTTAGGTTTTGGTTTGGTGATTGTGAACACACCCAACATCATCGGTGAGACCAAGGCGCACCGTCTTTGTTGACTTGGCCATCTCCAGAGGTTGGGCGAAGAACGTCTCATTAAAAAAGCACACCAGTGGCGTCCCGTAGGCACAACGCCCTGTTGACTGACCTAGGTATCGCTGGAAGGACCTTGTCGTGACTGATCTGCGCGAGCTCCTGGTCAGTAACTGGCAAGAAGCAGCCCAGGATCGACTTACGTGGCGATCTCTTGTTTCGGAGGCCAAAATTTTCGGGTCGCTGGGCCAACGGAGTAATTAGGTTTTGGTTGGTTTCGTCACACTCCACACTCTAGTGGGGTGTGACACGTGAAATCTGATAGGTTTCCTTGAAGAACTCGGCTGGTTGGAATGACACCGGCCGACTTCACCCTCCGCACGCGAAATGGGCGCAACTGCTGCCTGATTGCGGAAAAGCCCGCACGACGAAGAAGAAGAAGAAGAAGAAGAAGACACGTGAAATCCGCAACGTAGTGCGCTCATTGTGGTAATTTTCAGTTTGACTGTCTCGGTGGCGCAAGAGCTCCCGGGTTCGATCCCCGAGTCAGATCGAAATTTGTACCTAAGTTTTCGGTTCGAAGTCTGGTAGTCGGCGGCCATGTGCCCCCGTGCCTCGGAAAGCACGTTAAGCCTTTGATCCTGTGCCCAATTCCTCTACGGTAGTGTCACGCTGGTGCCCCATCAGAATATGAGGGTAAGGGAATAGAGAGTGCACTTGTGTTTGCGTACACATTTGAGCACTATAATATATCCATCGTACGTGGCTAATCCTTGAGATTGGCAGGCGTAGCCGTATCCGGTTGGAGAATATTAGGTCAGGATCTCACACTTCCCAGCTTAATAATCGCCATGTTGGGAAGCGAGAAGAGCGATAACCGCTTCTTTCTGCGAAGAAGTTAGATCCCTGAAAGAGGCGGTGGAAAGGGGACGCGTGGCAGATCTCTCTCTCTCTCTCTCTCTTTCTCTCTCTAGGTAACGACGAACACTTGCGCGTCATTTTTTTTTCACTCCCTGGTGGTGGCCTGCTGGTTTCTGCTGTACCAGTGCTGGCTTTACAAGGTCCTCTATCAACGTCGGACAGGAATGACGCCATCCCTGACGCCCCATCTGTTAGGAGCTGTGTTGACCACAGTGTGTAGCTGAGCATTCTACCTGAGAGTTGTGGAGCCAAGGCTATTCTGCTGCTGAATTCCCACGATCTCCCTTAATATGGTGATGACACCGCTGGTGTTTTTGTTGGTAAGCCTCTGGGCTCCATTCCCAGACGGAAAACCCCACACATAAACATGCAGAAGACATGGACCTGTCATTGTACTTCAGGAAGGCCGCATTTCACCAGTAAAACAAAAGAAAAAGGTTAGGTTTTGATTGGTTTGTTGGACCGTACCATCGGTCAGCTCAGTGGATTAGAACGCACCTTCTACCATACAGGGGTTGTGGTTCAAATACAACACCTCTAGATTTTTCAAATCTATATGCATGTTTCTACCATTAGCTCGGTGGTGAGAGAAAACATCGTGAGAAACCTTCATCTCTCCGATAGTTTCTCAATCAAGTTGTGGACACTGTAACGATGGAGAAACTCCTTCGTTGCTGAATGTGTAACACTGTGTCTCATTATTTAAAAAGAAGATTTGAAGTGAATTGATTCGAATTATCAGTCTCTTTGTCTTTATTGTCAAAGATTCCGTGGACATTCGTGGACAAACTAAGTAAAATTATTTTTTTGTTTTTATATGAGTGGTGGCAGACGAGCAGACGGATCACCTTATGGTAAGCAATTCCGCCACCCATGGACGCCCGCAGAACCAGTGGAGTCACAAGTGCGCTGCCAACCTTTTCCCCTTCCCCCCATTGGGCCTCCAGTAACCTCACTCACACGGCGAAACAGCGCAGGCGCTGCTTCACGCCGGTCTTCTGTGAGGTAGTGGTATCACTCCGGTCGAGCCGGCCCATTCATGCCTAAGCGTGACTCTCCCACATTCGTACTCCTAGATTCGTGGAGTAAAATTCGTCTACATATAGTTATCTGTGAACATTCGTTAAGTAATCAGCTACGGGGCCACAGGTACCTACAATATTTGAGATAATTATTCAGAACGTGTTCCAGTCGTTTGTGTTCTGAACTAAATCGTGATCTAGTTGGTCTGATTCCCCCGTCTATGGAAGGTCTATGGAAGGTATGGTTGCGAAGGTCAGACGGCAGTCGCTTCATTGTACTAAACAGATTTCCTGAATTCTGGATCCAAGTGTACCCCGGGCTCCAAAGTGGCAGCTTTGGACGCAATGGACAACATTTCAAAATTGCTAAGCTCTGAAACAAAAAATACCAATTCTTTGTTTACTTTTCCGCTGCTCGAATATATATTTATTCATTTTTTATATTGCTTATTTACTGAGAAAAAAATTAAAAACTAAAAAACGTAGGATGACGTCATCGGACGGCAGAATGTAATATATTTCTTTGCTTAGCACATTATAGTTTTAAATTTCCGAAATGGCAAACCCATGACATGTAACTGTCAAAAAAAAGACAACTTGTCAACATTGAATATATGAATGACGTTGACAATGTTGACACTAGTATTATTTACCTTTGACAGTAGTACTTTTTTTTTATTAAAACAATGATAAGCAAAGGAATATCGCTGTATTAATCCGTCCGATGACGTCATTTGGCGCTTACGTCTATTTAGAATAAAAAGAATTTCAATAATTATTTTATGCATGAAAATGGACAAATTTTGAAAAAAGAAAAAATATGGGTCTGTTCATTTTATGTCTATTTTCATATGAAAAAACAATATGGACATGTTAAAAATATGAAATGTTGTCCATTGGGAATTTCACGCTAAGATGAGGATAGCGGTATGCTATGCCGACGGTGCGTGAAGGAGTGATAACTTACATTATATCTCATTCTCCTAGGAGCAGCTTTTTTATGAGTGATCTGGGTCTTATCAGTATATAGCGTCTCCTTTGTCTCCCCTCTGTCACAGGGTCCCCATCTTTGCAGGGTGGCTAAGGCTGTAAAAAAAACATTAAGCTGTTAAAATTGGCATAGGAATTGGCTAGGATATAGAACAGTATTCCAAAAATCAAGAAAATTCTAATCATTTCGGGCAAAATCCAAATATGAAGATTTAAATTTAAAATAATTTAGGCTCAAAAGATACGAAAACTGAACCTACATCTTCTTAGAATGACTACATTCTCTCCTAGCCTGGTAATGCTTGGTCTGCCCATTCTTGCGATGCTGTTACGCACCCATTTGTGGTACATGCCGTAGTCCAGGAACCTGGCAGGGGCTTGGCACCCTGGCCCGTAGACTCCGAAGCCGACCTGACAGATGATAATGGGTATTTGATCATCCAATGCAACCAAAAAGAGAAACCAGCTGTCAACCGTGGGGTTCCCGAATATATATGATCTGGTATCCTTCAAAACTTGTTTTTGGTGTCCACCGGTGGCATTGATCACTTACCATCAGGCCGTGTGTGCCGTCTGCTCATTTGTCCACTATCGTCCGGAAATTTTGCAGTGAAACGGTCTAGCAACCTCAGGGTTTTACTGATTGGTCGTGTGTTGACACCAGCGCCGGCATTGCTCCCTCCGCAGCACGGTAGAGGTAAGGGTGGTTACTGACAGGGACAGCCGGGAAAACTGTTCTCCCGGCTGTCCCTACCCGCTCTCCCGGCCAAGCCGGGGGAGTTACCGCCTGCCTCGCTGTGTTGGCATTCTCAAGTCATGAGGGTCATGGTGCCAGGGTTCACCGATTTTGAACCCATGACTCCTCCCCACTTAAGGGTGATGAAGGAAAACCTCTGAGAATCTGAAAAGGAGCTCGTAGGGTTTAATATCAAAACAGCTACTGGATTTTTGCTCATATTCTACCAATGTTGTTGGGAGAGGAGGAGGGAAAAAGAATCGTGAAGAAACTAGCACATCTCGGATATTTTCACAGAACGGACGAGACTCAATCATGAATCCACTAAGGTCCCCTGTTGGTAGTGAAGGTCAGACGATGATGGCAAGTCTGATATTTACAATGGTAAATATCAGACTTGCCAAATACTGGAATATGGTACAAGCGTAAGCTTTGCAAAAACGTGATAAAGTTCTAGGAGTAGGAGGGGGTCTAGCACTCAGCTGGTACATCTTTGTCTTCTTATCGTGTGGACTGTCAAGCCCTGCTGTTAGAGTAAAGCGGTATAGTGGTCTATATGTCATGGTGTTAAAGTCAACAACCATTAATGATCACTTAGGTGCCCTCAGAAGCAGGGAATCGTCATTCTTCCGGAGAATCAATCATCTTATACAAAGTGGTACCAACTACGTTACGGTACCGAGGACTGCCTTTAATTTTTTTTATATAGCGACACAGTATATTGGCTCTCCTCAGCCTGATGGTAAGCAAGAAAAGAGCCCACGGATGCAATTACAACGGAAGCGATGACAATTTATCTTATTTCCCCTTGTGTCGTTTCCTTCAATTATCGATTGTGATCTCGACGAATCTCCTTCTCCTGGACTACCTATTGGTGTCGAATACCTTCTTTGATATCTTTGATGTGAATTGAATACATACCAGATGCCATCTATAGCCCTGGTACAAGGCTAGTGCAGCCCCACTTCGCCACACGCACTCGCCACCATGTCTAGCTTTGGCGCAAGCCGTGTGAGTAGGCCAGATTGTACTGATGTCCAACTGAAAAAGGTAATGCGTCATGGTTTCGTTCTGGCGGCAGTTATTCTTTAATAAATAATGACATAGCGTAAATAATGAGCGTATAGTGACATGGGTCCACCCTTGAAGAAAGGTATCCGCAGCACTAGGCCCGTGGAGGCGTGGTTAGGCTATTTTACATACATAATTTTTAATGATTAATCATAATCAATGTAAATCTACTGACAGTCACCTCGTTGGTCTAGTGGTTTAAGTACCATGCCGTGATTTCGGGTCCTGGGTTCGATTCCCGGGTCGAGCAAAGGTATGTTTCAAATTTTTCGAATATACTTCGGGATTGTGATCATCAATCCGGATTAGGCAAGCGTAGGTGATTAAGTCTAATCCCATCATAGTAGCGATGACTTGATTCCTATCTTGGAGGCCTTTGCCCTGCAGTGGGACAGTATAAATTGCCGAAATTGTATATTTAAGTTTCTGTAATGCCTTTTTTAAGTAGTGTTTTCTGTGCAATAAAGTATGACTATCTATCTATATAGGTTGATACTTTACTTAACTCTAATGATGAGCGATGGTAGCTCAGCGTGTGCCTTGAAAGTTTGAATCCGAGCATGCACCTCTTGATTTTTTTAATAAATGTGCATATTACTACCATTCAATTTAGTATCGGAGAGTTTCACAATGGATACCCAAGAATGGTTCCCATATTCCCAAGGGTTACAAAGGTCAAACGGGAGAATATTCATTGTAATAACCAAATCCTGGAAAATGTATCTGGTTCCTTGTCAAAGAGTAGGTGGGTAGGTACATCGGGCTTCAAATGGAAAGCTTTGAATGAAACCAGGAATATAAGATGATGTAAATCTACTGCAAAATATTATACTTACTCCAGATTTTCTGTAGTACGTCCTACATTGATTTGGATCGACGAATTTCATTTCGTATAACTTTACCTTTGGATCGTCGCAATCTGCAAAGCAGTATTCATAAATGTAGATGGTTAGTATTTATGTTATTTATGTTACTCGGATACTCTCTCTTGCCGTGTGGTCCCCGGCAGAGTGGAATAGGCCACCCTCACTCATACCGAGGTGTCGTAAAAGGCAACTAAGGTAAAGCTGCTGGCTGCTGGCATGATCATCAGCACCCAGAGAAGGAAAACTCTGCATTTATATCAAAACCTCCGCCAACCCATCTGCCAAGCGTGGTGAGTATGGCAATTACCCCTCATGTGATTGAGGGAGGCCCAGTGCCCCAGCAGTGGGGACTTAAATGGGCTGACGATGATACTCTCTCAAAATTGTGGTTATCTACAATATTCGTGATAATGAATCTGAACGTGTAACTGTGATCCAGTTGGTCTGGTTCCTCTGTCTAAGGGTTGCGAAGGTCAGACGGCAGTCGCCTCATTTTAGTTATCAGACTTCCTGAATCCTTGATCATGGGTGCCTTCGGAGCCTGGCTCCGAAGGGACAGCTTTAAACGCAACTGGGAATAACACGCTAAGTTGAGGAGGAAAGACACTACTAATTCTCAATACATACAGGGTGTAAAAAGACCCTTAACGAAGCCGGTGTCTACGCACTCAGACCATTAAAACAAGTCTTAGAACAAAAAAATATTGATGGGACACGAAGTTGATTTTTTGGTGTTAATAATAATCCTATAAACGGACAACGCAATGAACAGCGTACACCGGACCGCGCCGCACGCGCGCCCGCGCCTCAGTCGCCGAGACGCGTCCCCCGCACACCCCACGCCCCGCTCTCAAACAATTCAATTGCGGGCTGTACGTTTTGAAGCCATTTTTCCCTAGGAATTACTTAAAACTTTGAACAAGTTTCTTTGGACAAAAATTAGGTAATAATGTTTAACATTTATTTACATCAAAATCTTGAGATTTTTATTCTGACTTTTACCTTCAATAACTTGGAAAGTATTGAGTTCCCAGGTATGGTCTAGGAGGAAAAAATGGTCCTGATGATGTGCTGAATACGTAGGTTTCGGCTTCGTTAAGGGTCTTTTTACACCATGTATTTACCGTCAGAGAGTGTCAACGCGTAGAACTCTGGTTCGAGGATGTGTGCTGGCGGAGGACAGATAGGTCGTAGAGTATCTGTAAACAATAAAATACAATTATAAGAAGGTGTTCACGTGAAGATGGCGTCAGTATCTCTATGGCGGGAAATGAATTCAAAGGCAGGGTTTAGGTAGCACAATTTATTCATAACTGCAAAATACATACGCGCTTTCGCGTTACACATTTTTTTTATGGAAAAGGGAGACAAACGAGCAGAGAGGTCGCCTAATATTAATTTGGCACTGTCTGGCTGGACATAATTGAATATAGTTTTGTTTTTTTTCTTTTGTTTTATTTATATGTATTTTTAACTGTTTTATGTTTTGTTTTCTGTTTGTGCCAAATTGTGTTCTGTTTACAACTGCTATAAGTTCTGTGTTGTGATGTCTATAATAATAAATATTTCTTTCTTTCTTTCTTTCTTTTAATAAGTGTTTACCGCCGGCTAGCTAGTAGCCAGCTGCCGCGGCCATAAATGCCACCACGAGTCTTGACGTCACTAATTTTTGTCTTGGCAAGCATGTCATAAGGGATGGCATGCGTGCCAAAAACATCACTACAATGGATGAGAAAGACTATGCGAAGTGGAGAAGGCCCATTTTTATTGTAGGTGGCAGAAGAGCAGACGGATCACCTGATGGTAAGCGATTGCCGCTGCCCATGGACACTGCAACACCAGTGGAGTGACAAGTGCAGAGCCAAACCAGTGCAGTGTCACCGCCGCCAAACCCCTTCTCCCCCTGATTGGGTACTTTCACTCACGCAGCGGAAGATAGCAGACTCTGCATCACATTGGTTGCCTGTGAGACCGTGTTATCATTCCCGGTCGAGCCGGTCCATTTATGACAAACATCCGTGGCACTCACTCAGCTGGCCCTACTGAAAATCAGCGTCATAACCTTTTTCAGGGCCATGGCATAGGCTGAGTGAGGACCATTTATGTTGGAAGTCACAGCACACAATATAGATGCGCTTCATTTTTTCTGTTTGGAGTGTTTATGAAGATTTATAAGACTGGTTTGGAGTATTTATAAGACTGTTGTTTTACTCGTACGGTCAGCATCAAAAGTTAAGCTTAACACTTTAGTACCAAGTCGAAGCAACATTTTTTACGTATCCCATAGAAACTGATTATAATAGGCAGAGCAGTTACTTTGACATGGTACTAAAGTGTTAATCTACTTTTGATGCTGACCGTACATAGTGTTGTGATGTCAAAAATAATAAAATTTTCTTTCTTTCTTACTTACTGGTTCTTACACAGTAAAGGGCGTTGCAGGAAACGGACTCCGAGCTCTGAAGCACCAGATCGGGGCGCAGCCGGGACATAACGCTATGATGATGAAGTGCTTACCTGGATCGACACTGTCCATATCCAGTTGGATCAAAACCAAAGCGCTATGGGAGTTGGTCCCATAGTCCGGGTGGAAGCAGTAGTCCTTGATTTCTATTGAGTTATCCTCAGAGCAGCTTGTGCCAAGGACTACTCTCGCACGCTCTCTGGAATACATACAATCTCATTAAATAGCTGTGGGAGATATAAGCTTTGTCATGAATGGGCCGACTCGGTCAGAGTGATACCAAGAACTCAAGAAGACCAGCTCGTGAAACCGCAATTGCGCTTGGTTTCACCTAGTGAGTGAGGTTACAGAAGACCTAATCTGCGAACTCCGGGGAAGGAACGTATAAAGGTTGGCAGCGCACTTGTAACTCCACCCGTGTTGCATTTGGGTGGTATTATACTCCAGTAATACGTTTTTTTATGTGATAGGTGGCAGACGAGCAGACTGATCACCTGGAGACAAGCAATTGCGGCCGCCCATACACACCCACTAAGTGAAGTCACAAGTGCGCTGTTAACCTTTTCTCCCTCTCCTCCCGTGGAACCATGGTAAACTAACTAATAGATGGCGTTGTACGCTTTTACATCGCGCATGTATTATGATTTTTCGGCTAGATAAGTTCCCAGTTCAAACAAAATTAATTGTTCCATGCTATTACCAAAGAATATATAATCACTCTTACAAATACACAGTAGGGATGATCGATATTAGGAAAACATCGATGTTGACATCGATGTTAACATCGAATCAAAAGTATCGATGTACGATAAATATCGATCGGAAGACATCGATATTTCTAAAACATGTTTTTGGATACAAATAGAACTGTGTTTTAATTATTACAAAAATGTACTCTTACTGAGACACCGAAGTTTCATTATTTACAAAATCAATAGTAAATCTAATTCACCTCACTCATCAAGTGTGTGACAATGACCGTTTTTTCTTCAATCTTTTGAGAAATTTAAACAAACTTATTCGTACGGCTGTGGGCATACTCTGATTATTTTGATCAGTGTCATCTAGTGGAAAATAGTTGAAACATAATCACATAACATAAACTTAACATAAAGTAATCTACACTATCGCAATGGGGAAACCTGTAATGTTTGTTATAAGATTTTGAATAAATAAATAAATAAATAATACTCATCTGCTAATAACTATGAAATATTTAGTTGGAGCTAGTACACCTACTGCAGGCTAGACCGCGCCGGAAAATAATGGACGTTTCGATATTTTATTCAGGTAACATCGATGTTTCGATGATATCGAAGTCAACCCATCGATGTTAATACATCGATGTTTTGTAGTTAAACATCGATGTTTTTTTAACATTGATGAATACCAATCATCCCTAATACACAGTGTTTTTATTTTATTAACTAACCTGAATCAAAGAGCAAGCAGTGGTACCAGAAGACCAACCTACGGCCCGTAGGCCCGTAGAGGAACTCTCTTAAGTCCCGTAGCCTACGGGACCGTTCAGTAAGCAGTATGATTACTTAGCAATATGATTATTAATATAATTACTTCCCTTTTCCTTTTATTCTTCTGAATTTTTTTAACAGCTTAACTGACATTGATCATTAATGACTATATGAGATATACACCGTCTACCGGGAGTATTTAGTATAATATCCTCCAACTGATTGCGGCTAAGGCGGCCAATCTCAGCGATCAGCCACTTACGCAGGATTTATTATAGTGCTGCAGTGTGTGCGAAAACACAAGTGCACTCTCTATTCCCTTGCCCTCATAATCCGTTGGGGCATCAATGTGACACGACCGGAGAGGAATCAGGCACAGGACCAACGCTTAACAGGCTTTTCGAGGCACAGGGGTACAAGACCGTCAATATCCAGACTCCAGTGAGAATTTCTTAACAGAAAAGCTCAGGTACAAAGTTTAAAGGTAGGCCCGACCCGGGGTACGAATCGGGAACCCAAGCGCTAGCCGTCGCTATTAAGGTGACGGGTAGGGATTCGGCGGGTAGGGCTAAAAGAAGCCGCGTGGGCTGATGCAATTCAAAGGTTTTAAATTAGTGTCTAGTGGTTTTTAGTGTGCAAGTTTGGTGTTTATTTGTGCACTGAAGTGCCGCAAAGTGATCCTAATAATAAGAATCGTTGGATTATATCGTTTTTTAACACTGCTATTGTGTGTCGAGTGCGTTGTCTCGTGACAACTTGCTTGGACCTAATAGAGTCTTAAAACCCGCGATTGCTTTTGGAGTGATATCTGCTGAATCCGTAGGTCGATAAAACGCAAAACACCGGCGTTTTATTGAGTGACTGTGACTTTGACTGACTTCGACTGTTGACTACCTACTTGTTCTCAATAAGTTACTTGACATTGGCGAATTATCTACGGTTGTCCCGCTTAATAATGCCTAAAATCTAAAACATGATAATGGCAGGAGTAATTCTCAGTCGAGAAGTTGATTGCCACAAATAAAATAAGAAGAAGAAGAAGGTGACGGGTAAGGCACACTAGCGACGCCAATCGATTTTAATGTTTAGCTACTAAACCGGATCTATTTTAAACTCCGGTTTTGTACGCGAAAAATTTATGCACGCCAAAAGTGGCCGCTTTTGGCGTGAATCAATTTTTCGCGTACGCGTTGAACCCAATATTTTTGCATGGTGATTTAATAAATCTCTAATCTCACTAGTCCGTGTGGTCCCCGGCAGAGTAGAATAGGCCACTCTCACTCTTACCGAGGTGTCGTAAAAGGCGACTAAGGTAAAGCTGCTGGCATGATCATCAGCACCCAGAGAAGGAAAACTCTGCATTTCAAAACCCTCGCCAACCCGTCTGCTAAGCGTGGTGAGTATGGCAATTACCCCTCATGTGATTGAGGGAGGCCCGAGATGATGATGATGATGATGATGATTAATAAATAGTATAAGTGTTTGTCGAGAGGTTGTAAAAATAGTTTATAATAAATCCGGTTTAGTAGCTAAAAATTAAAATCGATTGGCGTCGTTAGTGTGCCCTACCCGTCGCCTTAAGCGCGACGCACTACCCACTGCGCCAGCGAGCCAGTCTAAGGCAGGACACGAGGCAGGTTGAGTATAGTTCATGATGAGAGGCAGACGATATTTCCTTACCTGAAGTCGTGTTTCGGCAGTTTGTCGATGTCGGTAGCCGTCCCAAGAACTATTTGCCTAGCCACCAGGATCACAACGGTTGTGAGGCGTCTTTTTCCTGCAAAAATATACATGAATTAATTTAGTACTATTGCGGGTAGAGGGCACGTTAATTCATTCTAGAATTTTCGAGAACAATAGCTTCTAGAACATTCGCGTGCATATCGGGACTGTGATGGAGACCTAGTTTGTTCTTCTTCCTTGTCTTATACTCCTAACGGAGTGGGCGTGATTATGGATTGTCTGTATGTTGGATGTGTGCCGTCTGGTCCCCGGCAGAGTAGAATAGGCCACCCTCACTCTTGCCGAGGTGTCGTAAAAGGCGACTAAGGTAAAGCTGCTGGCATGATCATCAGCACCCAGAGAAGGAAAACTCTGCATTTATATCAAAACCCTCGCCAACCCGTCTGCCAAGCGTGGTGAGTATGGCAATTACCCCTCATGTGATTGAGGGAGGCCCGAGATGATGATGATGAGGATGATGTTACTAAATAGTATAAGTGTTGTCGAGAGGTTGTAAAAATAGTTTATAATAAATCCGGTTTAGTAAGCTAAAAATTTAAAATCGATTGGCGTCGTAGTGGCCCTACCCGTGCCTTAGCGCGACCGCATACCCACTGCGCAGCGAGCCAGTCTAAGGCAAGGACACGAGCCAGGTGAGTATAGTGCATGATGAGAGGAGACGATATTTCCTTACCTGAAGTCGGTTTCGGCAGTTTGTCGATGTCGGTAGCCGTCCCAAGAACTATTTGCCTAGCCACCAGGATCACAACGGTTGTGAGGCGTCTTTTTCCTGCAAAAATATACATGAATTAATTTAGTACTATTGCGGGTAGAGGGCACGTTAATTCATTCTAGAATTTTCGAGAACAATAGCTTCTAGAACATTCGCGTGCATATCGGGACTGTGATGGAGACCTAGTTTGTTCTTCTTCCTTGTCTTATACTCCTAACGGAGTGGGCGTGATTATGGATTGTCTGTATGTTGGATGTGTGCCGTCTGGTCCCCGGCAGAGTAGAATAGGCCACCCTCACTCTTGCCGAGGTGTCGTAAAAGGCGACTAAGGTAAAGCTGCTGGCATGATCATCAGCACCCAGAGAAGGAAAACTCTGCATTTATATCAAAACCCTCGCCAACCCGTCTGCCAAGCGTGGTGAGTATGGCAATTACCCCTCATGTGATTGAGGGAGGCCCGTGCCCCAGCAGTGGGGACTTAAATGGGCTGACGATGATGTATGTTGGATAGCGGCTTTTGCGAGACGTCTCCATTTTTATGTTTGTCTTGGCACTGTGTGCACATTCAGCAAAGGAACGCTTTGTAGCAGACTTAATACTGTCTGACCACCTTATAGGTGATTTGCCTCGGGAGCGTTGACCTTCCACTCTTCCCTGTACCAATAAACGTGCCAAGGATCTCTCGTTTCGGATGACATGTCCAAATATGTCCGACGAGAGTCTTTGTTTGATTCGAAGCTCTTTAAAAACAGGATAGATTGTTCTGGAACCTTCCATTACATTCTCGAACAAATGGGTAATGTTCAGGCGATTAAGCGTATGCGATATAGTACTTAATATGTCCCTTATTCTTTTAGTGACAAGCTCTGCTTTCACTTGCAGTGAACGTCGTAAGATCTTAAGCGGCCTCTTTCGATGAGAACCGAAGTTAATTTATGCTATAATAGCTTTGCCCGCGGTTTTGCTCGCGTTAACAACGTGGTCCGCTTACCAATTTATTGCTTTTTAAAGTTCAATCCCCCATTTTAGGGAAGTTGGGTAAGAAAAAGACAAAAAGTAGCCTATGTTATTCGCCATCTCTTCAAAGTTCTCCACTTATATAAAAATCACGTCAATTCTTTGCTATGTTTTTTTTATTATTTAGAACTGTTGATCTACTCCCTGCGGTCGGCCGCAGGGAGTAGATCAAACAGAGGAGAATTCTTACATCGAACCACTCGCAAGCGATTGTCATTCCATTCGCATCATCTCGATGGATGGCGGTCTAATACTGTGCGTTTCTCCCGGAACTTTCTACCACGTACATCAGTTCTGTGGAACGGTTTAGCTGCAGGAGTATTTCCGGACGGCTACGACTTAGGGATCTTCAAGAGAAGAGCGTACTCTTTTAAAAAAAAAGGCCGGCAACACATTAGCAATCTCTCTGATTTCGCAGATGTTCATGGGAGGCGATGATTACTTTCCATCAGGTGACTCGCTTGCTCGTTTGTCCGCCTCTAGCATAAAAAATATATATTTATTTGGAAACAAACAGTCATTTACAAACTTTGCACAAAAAAACATGATTAATAATAGACTTACAGTTTCACTAATTGCAATTAAAAACAGGACTAAGATAGACTCATTTAAACTTTAGAACAAATATTTTAGTTCAGAATAGACTTAAACTATCGTTACAATAAATCTAACACGATAAACATAAGCAAAAATGTAAACGAATTTAGTTAGGGAAAATCTGATTTTAAACAAGTTTCTAACTTAAAAATTTAAGTAAGTGATTTGAAAAAAATAAAATTCCGATATCACACATTTACTACACGTTCACTTGTGTACAGACAGCCACACGTTCGGTCACTTACTATCCGCCAAATTTCCCCAGCCTACTCCGCCCTGTTTTGCCGTGAAAGACGGACAAATAGACATCCAGACAGCTTCACCATTGAACTATTATTACTGGCGTAACAATGAATAAATAAATAAATATTTCACAACATCACATACATTGATCTGACTCCGAGATAGGTAGCTCAAGCACCTGTGTTACGGATATCAGAATCAACAGTGGGATTACAAATATATATTTATAATACTTTTATTTTGTAAATACATACTTATAATATATAGATAACGCCCAGAACAGATATGTTCATGCACACAAATGTTTGTACTGTGCGGGGATCGAACCCACAACCCTTGCACCAGAGGCAGCGTTCACTACCACTGTTCCAAACGGGTCGTCAAAGAATGTGTGTGAATGAATATAAGAAGAGTATTTTGTTATACTGTGTTATTAGTATGGATCATCATAATCATCATTTCACTCAATAGACGCCCATTGCTGGACATAGGCCTCCCCCAATGTTCTCCACACAGATCGGTCCGGTGCCGCTCGCATCCAAGGGATTCCAGCGATCTGCAGCAGATCGTCGGCCCACCTTGTGGTGTGTGGATGGATACCACGGCCTCACAGAAAAGCAGCACTGTGCTGCGTTTCACTGCGTGAGTGAGGGTACCGGAGGCCCGATCCGGGGGAAAGGGGAGTCTAAGGTTGGCAGCGTACTTGTCACTCCACTGGTGTCGCGGGTGTCCATGGGCGGCAGCAATCGCTTACTATCAGGCGATCCGTCTGCTCGTCTGCCTACCTCATCATCAGCCCATTTAAGTCCCCAATGCTGGGGCGCGGGCCTCCCTCAATTACATGAGGGTTAATTGCCATACTCACCACGCTTGGCAGACGGGTTGGCGAGGGTTTTGATATAAATGCAGAGTTTTCCTTCTCTGGGTGCTGATGATCATGCCAGCAGATTTACCTTAGTCGCCTTTTACGACACCTCGGTAAGAGTGAGGGTGGCCTATTCTACTCTGCCGGGGACCACACGGCCACCTATCACATAAAAAAAAAGATGGTGACTTAATAGTGTCCTTAGTTCCTACCTACCAAAGGTTTCCTCTACCCAAAGGTTGTCTGGAAGAAATCGCTACAAGCGTTAAGACCGCCTTATTGTACTGTCTGTTGCTGTTGTATCATGCTTGTATTTTATTTTTTTGCAATAAAGAATATCTATCAATAGATAGATAGATAGATATCTACCACAATAACATTCATCATCATCATCGTCAGCCCATTTAAGTCCCCACTGCTGGGGCACGGGCCTCCCTCAATCACATGAGGGGTAATTGCCATACTCACCACGCTTGGCAGACGGGTTGGCGAGGGTTTTGTTATAAATGCAGAGTTTTCCTTCTCTGGGTGCTGATGATCATGCCAGCAGCATTACTTTAGTCACTGTAACGTAGGTTACATAATAATATATAAATTTATAAAATAAATAAAACAAATATCAAAATAAAAAACTGCTTAAAGAAATAATTATATAATAAGACTTATAACTAAACTAAACCTAATTATAACAACACCAAATTATTATATACTTAAACCTTACTCTTAAAAACATATTCTTATTAAAATTCATTAAAGACGGACAGCGCATCCTTGTCTAATGTGTTTTGTGACCGCTGTTTACGTTAAACGTATTTAGTTAAGTGTTGTGAAATATCCCATACTGGGATCACCCTACGGGTTCGGCTACCCTGCGATGCCTACTGGACTGAAGTTGGAGAAGGAAGACCAGAGCTAATCGTGCTGGACAGCCAAAGGGGAGTGCGGGAGCGTAAAGGGTTGTTTGTGTTTGATTGGAGCGAGACCAAGACCCTCCTCAAGATTTACTATTATTTATATATTAAATAAATCTAGCACCTATACTTATTTGATCGTTTTATTGACCTTGAATAAATAAAACGTGACATCACAATAACATTGTTGTTACCTTACCTAATGGGTAAGTTAAATATCCCATCCAAGGGTAGTTGTATATCTCGGCGACTCCCTCATAGACCACTTTGATGGGTGAGTTGTCAATACCACACGATGAGTTGCGGCGGGCTTCGACTACTGATGAGGAAATAAATTCAGACTACATCTCATACATTGACCTGATTCCGTAAGTAGCTTCACTCGACCGTGGGAGAGCCACGCTTCGGCATGAATGGGCCGGCTCGACCTGAGTGATACCACGGCCTCACAGCGGTTTTCTCTGAGACCGTGATATCACTCCGGTCGTGAAGCAGCACTGTGCTTCGCTGCGTGAGGGAGGGTACCGGAGGGCCAATCCGGGGAAAGGGGGATTTAAAGGTTGGTAGCGCATTTGTGACTTCGCGGGTTCGGGGGTGTCAATGGACGGCGGAAATTGCTTACCATCAGGTGATCCGTCTGCTCGTCTGCCACCTATCACATAAAAAAAACCGTTACGGATATCAGACAACAGAGGAATTACATAAATAACACTTCAAGGGCGATACCTTTCAGCTAGAGGTTGTATAAATAAATAAATATTTCACAACATCACATACATTGATCTGACTCCGAGTTAGGTAGCTCAAGCACCTGTGTTACGGATATCAGAATCAACAGTGGGATTACAAATATATACATATAATACTTTTCTTTTGTAAATACATACTTATAATACATAGCAAACACCCAGACCAATACAAACAAACATGTTCATGCACACAAATGTTTGTACTGTGCGGGGATCGAACCCGCAACCCTTGTATCAGAGCAGCATGGCAGCGTGCACTACCACTGTTCCAATCGGGTCGTCAAATCGGGTTGTATATGTCCACAACTGTAATTTTAAAGGAGAGCGTTTTAAAAATGACCAGACGCCCTGTTGGTCTAGTGGTTTAAGTACCGGGCCGTGACATAGGGGTCCTGGGTTCGATTCCTGGGTCGAGCCAAAAAAGTGTGTTTCGAATTTTTCGAACATAGCTCGGGTCTTTATGTTGAAGGCCTTTGCCCTGCAGTGGGACAGTATATAGGCTGAAACAAGTTTTAAAGATTGACATTGGCTTAAACACTGCATTTAAGACTTCAAAATGCATGAAAAAAATAAATGGAGTTCTACAAATAAAGCTCTTTTTTAAGTAAAACGTTAAATGCATTTTTGTGGTAAACAAATAAATTTACGTGGTAGGTATTATAACCAGACACTTAAAAATTGCAAGTGATCAGCACACGAATCTTTGCAGGATAGAGATCAAACCCAAGGCTGGAACACTATGAAAAGGGCAAGATTTTAAAATTTTATAAAAATAAATTAACACTGTAACTGATGTTACTTGATGATGTTTGATATTAACTAATATCAAGTGATGATGTATGTTGGTGGGACGCGAAGAAAACGGCGACAATGATCAAGATGATGATGGGTTTTATTGAAAACTAGTGATATAGTGACAAAAGTACATACCGGGCCGAAATTAATTCGGCTAATGTCGAGAAAACCGGCAGCTAAGTAGCCTAGATAGGACACCTGATTCGTCTAGAGCCTCCTAGGTACAGAGAAAGCAATTCAGATTGAGCAGACCGCGCTGGAGCTAATGAAACTCGAATTGATTTACAAAAGTTTACTGGGACCCTTATAGGTCCGGAAAATCGAAACGCTGGTGCGAATTAATGCACTCCCAGCGACATCTATTGGAGTATGTAGTAGGATGTGACGGGAGTCAAACAGGATTCGATATTGGTCCGACGTTATATAAGTTAAATGGTTTGTTACAACACTACGTACGAGTATCATCAAAAATAATGATTCAATTATGAATTACAATGCTCACCAAACACCATAGTTGCAGAAAAAACCATCAATACTGTATTCATTTTCATGTCGACACTGTACCGTCACTTTCCGAATACTGAGCTCGTGATTTACGCCAAATAACTAAAAATTCGGTTGTTTGTTTGATTTCAGTATGATGGAATGTAAACTGGATAATTGTCGAAAGGAACGTCCGATCTTATTACTCTACAGGGTGTATAGGGAAACAGACACATCCTTCTAAACACTTCACTTAGATTTTGACCGTGGGAGAGCCACGCGTCGGCATGAATGGGCCGGCTCGACCGGAGTGATACCACGGCCTCACAGAAAACCGGCGTGAAGCAGCACTGTGCTGTTTTGCAGCGTGAGTGAGGGTCCCGGAGGCTCAATCAGGGGGATAGGAGAGTTTATAGTTGTGCGCACTTGTGACTCCACTGGTGTCGCGTTTGTCTGTGGGCGGCGGCAATCGCTTATTATCAGGCGATCCATCTGCCCGTCTGTTACCTATCACATAAAAAAAAAGATTGGTCGTGGGCTCAATTTGTTTGTGCTTGAAGCGACATATAAGCAAGAGTGGCACCTGATGGTAATTTATCACCGTCGCTCATGGTTACGAGAGATGGTAGCTCTGTGGATTAGAACGCACCTTCCATGCGGAGGGTTGTGGTTGGAATCCGAACATGCACCTCTGCATTTTTCAAATCTATGTGTGTATTTCTACCACTAGCCCGGCGTTGAGGGAAAAACATCGTGAGGAAACCTGCACGTTTCAGATAGTTTCTGAAATGTAACCAGCCCCAAGGCCTACAGGAAGGTACCTTCCTTAAGTCCTGGCTCACGATCGCGCCTCAAGTGGCAATGGGCAGGGCACATAGCGAGGAGAACAGACGGCCGGTGGGGCGGAAAGGTCCTCGAGTGGAGGCCACGTACAGGAAGTCGCAGCAGGCCCCCCACAAGGTGGACCAAAGATCTGGTGAAGATCGTGGGAATCCATTGGATGCGGGCGGCACAGGACCGATCTGTGTGGGGAACATTGGGGAAGGCCTATGTCCAGCAGTGGACGTCTATTGGCTGAAATGATGATGATGATGATGCTTTAGAACAAGTTACGCCTACATATAGATATACGCTATATACATATGTATCCGATCACATGTTAAAGCTTTGTTTTTGTATTTATAATTAAACTAAAATTCAAAATTTAATAAACTCCCGACGGCGGCCATCTTGGATTTGAAATTTGTCAGAATAAATATATTCTGCTACTCAAGCCCTTTTATATGATACCCATATTGTGGGAGCTGTGTTAAAACATACAATCCATATCTTTGTGACGGCGGCCATCTTAGATCGATTTTTATCTAACATGGCTAAGAACACTCCCTACTTATTCATCTTTCAAACAAAAAAAAAAAAAAATTCGAATCGGTTTATTTGTTCGGGAGCTACGATGCCATAGACACACACATACGTCAAACTTATTTTACCTAGACAATCTACATAATTTAAATAAGAAAACAAAAATGAACTAATATGAAAAAAAACGAATTTAAGAACTTCCGTTAAAAGTCTATCTACAAATCATTCGGGAATTCGGAATCGTTTGGCCTGTCAGTGCTCAGCTATGCCATTTTTGGTGTAGAGTTCTGCCCTTAGTTAACTATCGATATTTTTCGACAAAAAGACTACTTTTAATTTTTAATCCCGCGACAAACTAATTTGGTAAATCTATGGTATAGCGCTGTCATTCTATGTCAATCTGACGTCAAACCATATATTTTTCCACGAAATTTTTAAATATCTGTTGAGTTTGAGTATACTAAATGCAAAGACGTAGTAATTTTTATAAACAGATATTTCTTTCAGTACTTAGTATTTTTAGTGACATGAGTAAGGTCACTGGTGAAATCTGCTACAATTTGCAATATTCATAATCATATTCTTAATTGTTCCACGTAAGGTAAAGCTTAGATCAAATCTAGGTCTTAAATTAAAGTGCGTTAAGTTATTATTATTTTGAATGAATAAATAATATAACATTAAATAATATAGCCTATACCGTACAGGATATATAAATAAATATTTTTTTTTGCAAAATAACATATACCAAGTACAAACTTACCATAGACTAAACCTGTAAACTTTAGTGTATCTATCGATCTATAATATCGTTCTTACTTTTTAACTATTGACAGTTTTTCGATACAAGTTTGTAGGTTTCATAAATCGATAGACTTTTGTTATACAACACTAGTTCCAGTTTAATCGACGTGTGAACCAAAACCGGCAACATGGCGAAACTGTTAAAAAATTTGCCGGCAAATTCTAACAACGAAGACTAAATGAAATCTGTCAATCCGTCCGTTCTTTCATCGTTGCTGGTTTTTCCATTCTTTGGCATGAATGAGCTGGCTTGATCGAAGTGCGTGTACTTTGGCCTCAAAGAAAACCGACGTGAAGCAACCCGCACTTTCATCCAGTGACTGAGGGTACTGGAGGCCCTATGCGGGGGAAAGGGAAAAGGTTAGCAGCGCACATGTGACTCCACTGGTGTTGCGGGTGTCTAAAGCTGGCACTAGTTGAGGTGACACTAGTTGAGATGACACTAGTTGAGATGGCACTAGTTGGGACGACACTAGTTAAGATAATACGAGTTGAGATAACAAGAGTTAAGATGACATTAGTTGAGATGTCACGAGTTGAGATTTGTGATGACACGAGTTGAAATGAGAAGAGTTGAGATGACACGAGTTAAGATGACAATAGTTGAGATGTCAGGAGTTGAGATTTGTGATGACACGATTTGAGATGTGACGATTTGAGATGATACGAGTTAAGATGACACTAGTTGAGAAGTCACGAGTTGAGATGACACTAGTTGAGATGAGACGAGTTGAGATGACGCGAGTTGAGATGACGCGAGTTGAGATGACACGAGTTAAGATGACACTAGTTGAGATGACACGAGTTAAGATGAGGTGAGTGTCACGAGTTAATGAGACGAATGTTACGTTTTGTTAAGACAAGTTACGATGACACGAGCTTCCTTACATTCCTCTAGTTGAGCATCTAAGAGCAAATACCTGTGCTATTTAAGTGAGGAGCTTCTTGGCTATCGATGCCAAAGCTTATGGAGGGTGCAGAAGCGTTCGGAATTTGCCGATCCATTCGTCTATTGGAGTCGAGAGGCATACGGTATCGCCCACTCATGGAATCTGGTTGATAGACTTAGGGGGTAAGATATAAGCGGTGGCGGGACAACATATTTTTGTACGAAGCACGTAACTTTTAAAGAGATACACAGTACGCCTATCTTTCAGTGTTTACCCATTTGACAGGCCTAATAATGCGTTTGGTAATGACTGTGCCACACCGCTGTTGCCAAAAAGGAGACACTAAAAAGCATGAAAAAATTTTTTTCCACGAAACTTAAACCGCATTAAAAAACCGATTACATTTTATAAGTGGTGTGGAGTATTATCTGTAGTGTATGAAGTGTGTTCGTGGTTTTTGAAGGCGTTTATTTCGTAGATTTTATTTATGTTTTTAATGTAAAAAAATGACCTTCTTTATTATACTAAAGAACTATGTGAGATAGTGTTATTTGCTGACATCGATGATTTTTGAGGTTGATGAGCAAAAAAATGACTATAGCAAACAAAACCGTAGATAGGTAGAAAGGAATTATAACATTCATTCCCAAGTACTACACTGGTTCACTACTAACAGCTTTGCTCTTCATCATCATCAGCCCATTTAAGTCCCCACTGTTGGGGCACGGGCCTCCCTCAATCACATGAGGGGTAATTGCCATACTCACCACGCTTGGCAGACGGGTTGGCGAGGGTTTTGATATAAATGCAGAGTTTTCCTTCTCTGGGTGCTGATGATCATGCCAGCAGCTTTACCTTAGTCGCCTTTTACGACACCTCTTCAACTTTGCTCTTAAATCTGACTAAATGTGTTAAGTTCACTATGCCTAATTTAAGGCAGGTCAATATTAATATTGTCCTGAATAATGAACCTATTGAAGTCAAGCGGAATCCCGGGCGACAGCGACAGCTTGCGACGCAACCGGGACAAAACCCTAAGATGATGATGATGAATGAATCTATTGAAGTCATAAACTCAACAGTTTTATTTTTTTAATCTAGTCAGAGCACCATAAAAACCTGAAATAAAAATCTTTTCAAATATAATGATTTAATTGTGGGCCGCCACAATTAAACGGACGGACTGCTTCCACGCCACCATGCACAAGAGGCGTGCGTCTCTGATACCGTCCTGAGGATGATCACGGGTAGGGTAGATTGCCCTTATATATTAGACATTGTTGTGACAGTCATCTGCAGCAGATGAGCAGCACTCTTATGATTTTTTTATTTTTTATAATATAATAATATCTATTTATTTCAAATTCTCATTCTAAATTAAAATGGCGTAATTGTAAAATGTAGATGCAATGTAATCTGGTATTTCTTCATTATGATATGATATAATATAATTGTGTGTAAATTAAGTGGACTGTAGTTTTGGCGAAACGAAAAACGAAAACAAAAAAAATGGTTGTTTGCTCTGCTAGACCGGGAATCGTAATCTTGTGCACTACTTACATGGAATCCCTGGAGCTTGTGGAACGGGTACACACTAAAAGGTTCAAACCTAGCACAGCTGAGACTAATGTTATCTTTACCCAAAGTGGAACACTCCTCCTCGTAGGCTGCCAGAAGACGATGCGGTGGTTGCAGGCACAAATTAGTTAGGCTAATTTATCAAGAAATTATTGAAAATATACGAGAAATGAGAGCGACGAAAAATTGTGTGTGCTGTAGCGCGAATTCGAAAAGAAGAGGAAGTTTCTCCTTATTTAACCGCCAAAAAACGTTTTGAAACTTACCAAAAAATGTAGACTATATCCTACCAGTGTGGCAAGCGAAAAATTAATACATTTTCAATTTGGTCAAGAAAATATATTTTTTATTTTATTTTAAATTTAATTTAAGTGAAAACTGAACAATAATTATATACCCATTTGCCTGAAATAAATGACATTTTATTTATTTAATACATTGAGTACTATTAAAGAAAACATTCATAGTATATGCGTATTTTTTTATGTGATAGGTGGCAGACGGGCAGACGGATCACCTGATGGTAAGCGATTGCCGCAGCCCAGCCCACCCGCAACAGAGTACTTCCACTATGCCCCACCTGTGTGGCCTCTTGGTGGGGCAAAGTGGAAGTACTCCCAGTATCCCACAGCAACAGTGGAGACACAAGTGCGCCGCCAACTTTTAATCTCCCCTTTCCCCCGTGTATGTTTTATTACTAAGACTTGCTTACACGGTTTACTTAACGCGTGTGTTTGTCATTGTGTCAAATCAATCAAATAATTCTTTATTTGCATAGGCTTGTACACAGCACTTACAAATCGTCATACATTTGAATGATTTAAAACTATTTATAAGTACTTATGTAATAATTTACATGTTAATACATATATATGTTGATACATAAAATATACTAAAGAAATAAATAAACATAATGCGATTCTACCACCGGCTCGGAAAGTTGTTTCTGGTCGAGAAGATCCGGCAAGAAACTCGCCAGTTACTCTTTTTAATCGCCAACTTTTTTACAATGGTTTATTATCCTCATACCAAGTCATACAGTCTAATGCAACACAAAATAGAATGAAGCAAATTAAAAGCTAAATATGAGGTAAACCGAAGAGGACCAGTCCCCAAAGGTGGCACCTGTTCACAAGTATGTGTGTATCTGTAACCTCTATCTCAGCATTGATCCTCAAGAGTCAGGTCTTCCTATATCGCCACCGCTTATGAATTACGTCGGAGACGGCCGGTACGTTACGTATTATGATTTTACTCGAATGCGCTTATTGAGAGGACCGCTATCTGTGCCCGTGCTCTAGGACTCATGCTGCTCGCCACAGTCAGCAAAATAAAGGAACAAATTGACGTTTTAAGATTTTCAAAAATCCATGATCATTACCTTAGCTTGTGTTTTGATTGCACTGATGGCGTCTTTGTTGTATGACTTTATTTATTCGAGTTCTTCGGAGCCCACCACAAGATGGCGATGGTCGTTCCATCCTCATCATCTAGATGGATGGCGGTCCAGTACTGTACACTTCTCACGGAACTTTCTACCACGTACCTCTGTTTTGTAGAATGGAGCCATAGACTAACGGCTAGTAGTCGGCTGGCCAGTGCCATCTAGGGAAAAGACCAACTCTAAACCCCTGGAGTAGGTAAGGTCGCTTGCTCGCTTGTCATCTTTAGCATAAAAAAGTTCCAGTAGGGAAGACAAGTTCTATCCACTGAGCTCCATTGTTCTTCAAGCTTGAAAAGTATCCTGAATTTTTTTGCACTCGGTACCGGTCTAGTGGTCGTGGAAAGCGCATCTCGATCCGCGGTCCTAAGAGCGATCCGCTGATTTCTGCTGCTCCGGTCTAGAATACAAACCGTTTGTACAGAGTCAAAATAATGCTTACCGTATGCATACTTGCTTGATTAGTTTATTCTAAGATCTAGGGAGGATTCTAAGAACAAAAACACAGTTGACTCATCATCATCATCAGCCTATCGCATCCAGCTCTTGCCAGCCATCCTGCGCAGATCGTCCCCCCCCCTAGCCAGAGGGCGCCCTACATTACGTTTGCCAAGACGCGGTCTCCACGCAATATATATAAATATATATATACACACATTACAACAACACGTTAGGTACACAAAATACACTAGACAAGCGTCCGTGGCACTCATTCAGCTGGTTTCACTGAAAACCAGCGTCATGGCCTTTGTCTGGGCTGTGACATAAGCTGAGTGAGCCATTTATACTAGACGTCATAACACATCATAATATTCATTTGGCACTGTCTGGACATGATTGAATATAGTTTTTTTTTCCTTTTGTTTTATTTATATGTATTTTTAATTGTTTTATGTTTTGTTTTCTGTTTGTGCCAAATTGTGTTCTGTTTACAACTGCTATAAGTTCTGTGTTGTGAAGTCTATAATAATAAATATTTTCATTCTTTCTTTCTATTAACATCTGCGAGATCAGGGAGATCGCTGATAATATTATAAAAATATTTTATTAAATTTAGGTCGCTACAAAACATATATGAATGTCAACATGTTTACCACTGGCTCGGAATGTAGTTTTCTGGCAAGAAGACACCAGCAAAAAACTTAGCAGTTACTGTTTAAAAAAAAAGTTGGTTTACAAAATCAATTAAAAAATAAAGAAAAAAAAAGTGTTACTATATAACTATCCTGCGCTAATGCGTTGCCGGATAATGCGCTTCTCGTGAAGATTCAAAAACCACGAACTAAAAAGTGTAAAATAACATTTTTAACACTTCATACATTTGAAATAACATTTTATAACAGTAAGTACACCCAAGAAAAGGTGTTATTGAAGTCGGCGCCCAAGACTATCTTGTAATACTTAATTCAATTATTCAACAGGGATTGAGCTAACGATCAGCCTTATTGTGAATACGGTATTGAAAAAGTTATCTTTTAACTCCTAACCGTTGAGGAGCTGACCTTCCATCATCAGCTGACCCACATAATTAATACAATCAGGCGTTATTACTGTTGCATTTTTAAGAAAAATAAACAAACATTTTATGTGCCTAAACAATTTGAGGGTTGCCCTCGATTTCTCTCTGACATGATGAAAATGAGACCAACTTGGAAGTGTGTTCTTTCAAATAAAAAAAAGAATTGTGCATATCGCTCAACAATTGGCGGAGAAATCGGTGAACATACATAAAAAAATATTAAAAAAAAAACATACAGTCGTCCATAGACCCGCCTCCTTTTTTGAAGTCGGTAAAAACTAACGTAAATTTGTGAGTAGGCAATGTCATTACAACATCTCTGCCATTTCAAAGTGCACCCACACTTCTCTTGAAGGTCCCTAAGTGGTAACCGTCAAGAAATATTGCACACAAACCGTTCCACAAAACAAACGTACATCTGTGATGGTAGGCAAAGTCATCACGACATCTCTGCCATTTCCCAGTGCACCCACACTCGATCTGAATGATTGGCGCAAACACGGTAATAATGTCCTTAGCGACAATACGCCTGTGAATAATCCGAAGCCACTGCTGTCGGCACGCGAAACAGGCCCTTATGTGTGGGGAGGAAGGGTGCCGTGATTGAGTATGCAGTAGGCCGTGGTTCAGAATGGAGCGGAGAGAGCAATATAATAAAATAATGTTTAATGTAGTCTGCGATGCCATTTATACCATGCTATATCGCGTAAGTCGCTTGATCTCTTAGCACGCTATATCGCGTAGTTTGCTTGATCTCACAGCACTGTATATCGCGAAGGTAACTTGATCTCATAGCACGGTGTATCGCGTAGCTCGCTTGATCTCATAGCACGCTATATCGCGGAGGTCGCTTGATGTCATAGCACGCTATATCGCGTAGGTCACTTGATCTCGTAGCACGATATATCGAGTAGTTCGTTTGATCTCATAACACGCTATATCGCGTAGGTCGCTTGATCTCATAGCACGCTATATTGCGTAGGTAGCTTAATCCCGTAGCACGCTTAATCGCGTAGGTCGCTTGATCCCTAAGCATGCTTCATCGCATAGTTCGCTTGATCTTGTAGCACGCTTTATCGCGCAGTTTGGGTGTATCAGGTAGCACGTTATATCGCGTAGTTCACTTGATCTCATAGCACGCTTAGGTCACTTGATCTCATACCACGCATAATGGCGTAGGTCGCTTGAACCCGTAGCACGCTTAATGGCGTAGGTCGCTTGATCCCGTGGCATGCTTTATCGCGTAGTTCACTTGATCTCGTAGCACACTTTATCGCACAGTTTGGTTGATCACGTAGCATGCTATATTGCGTAGGTCGCTTTATCGCGTAGTTTGTTGATCTCGTAGCACGCTATATCGCGTAGGTCGCTTGATCTCATAGCACACTATATCGCGTAGGTCACTTGAACCCATAGCACGCTATATCGCGTAGGTCACTTGATTTCATAGCACGCTATATCGCGTAGATCGCTTGATCTCATAGCAAGTGTGCTATGAGATATAGTGATATCGCGTAGGTCGCTTTTTTTATGTCATATTCGGCAGACGAGCAGACGGATCACCTGATGGTAAGTGATTGCCGTCACCCATGGAAACCCAGTAGGGTCACAAGTGCTAACCTTTAAACCCCCCTACCCCCGTTGGGCCTCTGGTACCATCACTCACACAGCGAAACACAGCACAGTGCAGCTTCATGGCGGTTTTTTGTGAAGCCGTGGTATCACTCTGGTCGAGCCGACCCATTCATGCCGAAGCGTAGCTCTCCCACGGTAAAATTGATCTTAGAGCACGCTATATCGCGTAAGTCACTTGATCTCATAGCACGCTTTATCGCGTAGTTCACTTGATCTCATAGCACGCTATATTGAGCAGGTCGCTTGATCTTATAGCACGCTATATCGCGCAGGTCGCTTGATCTCATAAAATGCTATATCGCGCAGGTCGCTTGATCTCATAGCACGCTATATTGCGCAGGTCGCTTGATCTTATAACACGCTATATCGCGTAGGTCGCTTGATCTCATAGCACGCTATATCTCGCAGCTCACTAGACCTCCTAGCTTTATTGCGTATATTTAAAAAATCGCCATCCCAAATTGCATTAATGAGTTTTTGTGTATGAGAATACGATTATATTTTAATTATAGATATTTTTATATTTCACCATTCATATTTAGGGGTATATTTAGGGTAAGGAGAGGGAATGGCGTTCAAAAACATGTGTATTTTTTAAATTTATTTTAATGATAATTATGAAACGTTATAAATTCTTTAATTATCTATTAGTCTACAATGTACCTACAAAAGCTTATATCTTAGACCCATTAATAGTAAAAAAACATTTTAAAAAATCATGTTTGAGCGGCATTGCCCCTGACATCGGGTAATGCCGCTCGAGGTCCGGGCTGATGACGCCCTAACATGTTTCTTGGAAAATATCAAACAAATATCAAGACATTATAATTAAACAAAATATTAACGAGGTCAAGTCTACAATCACAAATTAGCATATTAGTACTGAAGATCAGCCTTTTAGACTTACCGTCAAAAATCATGAGACGAAATATTAAATCAGTGCGGGCACAAAAAAAGAAAATCATTTGACCGTCGTATGACGCGGTCTGACTGTCCGATCGCATCGTTGTAGGTTCGAGGACCCTTCCCCTCGCCCTTCACACAACGTGGCATGTTGCTATGTACTGTTTTGACAGAGCTACAAAGGTGGGCGCTATTACCGAGCGCTATTACTGAGCGCTATTCCCCCTGCTTACCCTACTACTTTAAAGTTTATTTATTTCTCTATCAGTCAACCTTTGGGGCACAGGAAGAATAACTGTACTGACAATCTATGGGATATCAAACTGAGCATGCTAACACTGAATTCCGCTAAGTGCAAGCCCCTGCCGTACCCTGTGTTGCCCTGGACTAGAACACGGCAATCAGCGTATTTCGCGTGCAGAACGGCTTGTTATTACGGCAATAATTTATGGTAATGGCGAATTTAACGTTTCAAGTAATCATTACTTCGCTCGAACGGTGTAATGAGGGAAATATTAGTTTTACACTCTACTCGGCTTCAAGACGAAGTGGGGTAAGAATTCAGTTACAAGTTACAGGACATTATAATGAAAACTACAGTTAAGGCCATCCATCACCGTGAAGCGGAGTAGAACGGTTTGAAAGATTATACTTTTTAGGTTACATACAAAAATATCTGTCTTTTTTCTATGATAGAGGTGACAAGCGAACAAGTGAGTCACCATATGGAAAGTAATGAACATCCGCGATCGCTAATGTGTTGCCGGCCTTTTTAAAAAATAGTAGGCTCTTATCTTGAAGGTCCTTAAGTCGTAGCCGTCGGGAAATACTTCTGAAGCCAAACCGTTCCACAGAGCTGAGGTTCGTGGTAGAAAGTTCCGCGAGAAACACACAGTACTAGACCTAGATTATTATTATGCAGAAATATGTCTTAATTTTTTATAAATAACCAGGAAAAAGCTAGCAGCACACTTGTAACTTCATCAATGTGGCGAGTGTTTATGGGTGTCAGCAGTCGCTTGCCGTAGGGTGATCCGTCTGCTTGTCTGCCATCTAGGTACTTATCACATTAAACATCTGCGTTATCTGTAGGGACCAGCAAAAATTTATATGTACAACCTCTGCGGATAAAGAATGGGATCAGAAATGGCGGCGCACCCCACGAGTGCGAGTATAGACGCAAATAATGTGCGAGCGAGAAGTGAATAGATGCGCCGCCATTTCTGATCCCATTCTTTATCCGCACAGGTTGTATGTGCAATTTTTGGTTAATAAATACTTACTACTACTACTACTATTACATCTATGTTTTGTTTGGTAGTGCCTAGTTGGTCTAAGGTTTAAGTACTGTTATTAGGTATATTTCTATGTATTAGGCCGTTATTTTGGGGTCGAACAAAAAGTAAATTTCGAATTTTTTTAACATACCTAGCTCGGGTTTCTGTTGATCACAAATCCGCATTATTAAACAAGAGAGGTGATTAAGCCTAATCGGTAGCGATGACTTGATTTCTATAATGGAGGCAAGTATAATAAATAATAAATAAATATTTCACAACATCACATACATTGATCTGACTCCGAGATAGGTAGCTCAAGCACCTGTGTTACGGATATCAGAATCCGTTACAGAACAGTGGGATTACAAATATATACATAAAATACTTTCCTTTTGTAAATACATACTTATAATACATATAAAACACCCAGACCAATACAAACAGAGATGTTTATGCACACAAATGTTTGTACTGTGCGGGGATCGAACCCGCAACCCTTGGACCAAAGGCAGCGTTCACTACCACTGTTCCAAACGGGTCGTATGTTCCTTGCAGTGGGAAAATAAATCCTCCTTAGTCGTTCACTCCTGACAGAGTGGTCGTAGTTAACGATATAGCATTTTCGTGTGCTGATGCGGCTCGCGCGATGTGTCTCCACTTGTTGCGGTCCATAAATAATACTTAATTAAAACAATATTTAATTAGAAAAGCTTTTTATAATTTAAAAGAATTGTTCCTAAATAATAAGTGCCAAATATTAATTTGGCACTTATTATCTAGGAACTAGGCGGCCTTATCACTATGAGCGATCTCTTCCAGGCAACCTTTGGATAAAGGACACTTGATGTATATTTAATTAATGTTTTTTTTAATTTAATTTGATTTATTTATTGTTAATAATGATTTAATAATGCATGCTTTAATGTTATTGATTGCTTCCAATGTTATATTTTAATATTACTTGTATTTACATAATTTAAATATTAGTTAATTATTTTTTTAAGAAAGCACACCTACTCTCTAACACTTTGCGGTGCCCTTACGGGGCGTCACATGTCTCTGTTCATGTTATTTTGTAAGACCTTTATACCATGTGACTATGCAAATAAACTATTTGAATTGAATGTGGCCATAATACTTTGAAAAGGATAAAGATAAACAAAATCTTTATTCATTTAGGTCCACACAGAACACTTATGAATGTCAAAATAGGTACATAATATCTACCGCTGGTTCGGAATGTCGACTTCTACTGAGAATATACCAACAAGAAACTCAGTAGTTACTCTTTTCAAATATTGATAATGTTACAGAGTTTCAATTGAGAAAAGAAAAAAATACAATTATGAAAGTTAATAAACTACTTTGAATAACAACTCAAAAGATTAATCAATTAACATGACCAAAAATCCTTATCATTTGAATAGTCTTGTACACTATAGTAACCTTTCTTCATTAGGCAGGTTTTACTTAAACTTATCCAGTGATAGGTTAATGACATTTTGTGGTAGCTTATTAAATGTCTTAATACTTAAGCCAACAAATGAATTACCGATTTTATGAAGTCTGAGGACCGGGACGGCAAGCCTATGTTTATTTCTGGTGTTAATACTATGACTATCGGACTTTTTTGGAAATGTGTGCAATTTCTTACGTACATACATAATGCAGTCGAGGATAAATTGGGAAGTCACGGTAAAAATATTTATTTCTTTAGGATGAGATGATGACGATGCGTAATTGTACAGTTGACGACCTCTGTTTGATTTTCAGTTCTTCCAGGATTGAAACATCGGTCCTGTGTGCTGTCCAGGGAAAATAAATAGGTCTAAACTTATTTAATCGATGCTTTATCGATACCTTTACACTTTTCTTTTTATCGAGGTGTTATCGACACCTACATCTCTTTACATCCTGCCTCATGGAGTGCTCGTTGAGAACAACGTGGCCAAATTATTTGAGGATTCGTAATTTAACAGTTGACGATAACCTCTTTTTGATTTTCAGTTCTTGTAGGATTGAAACATTGGGCCTGTGTGCTGTCCAGGGAAAATAAATAGGTCTATACTTTTTTAATCGATACCTTTACACTTTTCTTTTTATCGATGTGTTATCGACACCTACATCTCTTCACATCCTGCCTCGTCTCAAGCATACCGCTTACGTAAGTATTATAGGAAACGCTCACACTCGCCTCTCCGCTAGAGGGCGCCTTTGTCTCCGTGACGCCGCGGGCACGTCCGGCGTGCTTGCTTTCTTTTACACTCGACAGGGAAAGAAGGGTGCTTTTGTAAGTACCGCCCTAGCATAGTATTTCCAGGCCCTTGCTCCCTTATGAGCAAGGGTCTGAATATGTAGAGATTTTATTAAGGCAAAAGGTACCAAGTCCTACCTACCTAGTCAATGAATGAATGAATGAATGAAAACTTTATTTGGCACAATACAAAACAAGGAAACTTAATTAGAAACATAACCTAGACATAAATCATTAACAAAAAGTAGGGACAACATTATCCCTGTATGCGCCAAAGAGGCGGCCGCTCAGCATTAGTCGGTGCTGATCCAAAAGGTACCACCCGACGCTGGTTTTCAGCGACTACCATAACATTATTGCGCATCTGTTCCATATCTATGCAACAGTCGCTTGCATAAAAATAGTCACTCCAATAGATTTAATTTTTTCGCAATTAAACTCGGTCTATTTTTAACACTAGCCAATTTCAAGTAACTTTTGACCGTGGGAGAGCATGAACGGGCCGGCTCGACCGGAGTGATACCACGGCCTCACAGAAAAGCGGCGTGAAGCAGCACTCTGCTGTGTTTCGCTGCGTGAGTGAGGGTGCCTGAGCCCCTATCCGGGGGTTCCAAGGTTGGCAGTCGCACTTGCGCAACCAGACCAACTGAATCATAGTTACACGTTTCGGAAACTGTCCGAAACGTGCAGGTTTCCTCACGATGTTTTCCTCACCGCCGAGCTAATGGTAGGAAAACGTACATCGATTTGAAAAATCCAGAGGTGCATGCTCTGATTCAAATCTGGACCCCCCGTATAGAAAGCGCATTCTCAACCACTAAGCTACGACCGCACAATTCATTATAATAAGCAGACTTCCCAAATTCTGCATCATGGTCTAAGAGAACTTTGAAGCGTAACAGAAGAAGAGCCAAAACATCATTTAGGTGTAAATTATACCTATATCCAGTTAGTTTGTTTATTAAGACAACTTACTAAGGCTTATATATAATTATTCATACTTTTTCATTGCAAATTGTATTCAAGAGTATTTTATACATTTTGTTTCTTTGTTGTTGCGCGATGTAAAGTACATCCAACACCATCTGTTATCAATTACCAAATATAATTTCAAATTTTGTATTGGATTTGACGGCATAAGTTGCACCTGTCCACCACCTGTGTCCGCGAATGCGGTTGCGATGGCTTTTGGCATGGGTACGTAATTAATTTAAATATGGCCTGTTTGTTTTGCCAATGTTTGAACTGGCTGATTGAAAACCTTTTAAAACTTAATAATATTTGTCTTTAACTATGAAATTACAGTTTTGCATCTACGTAAATTATATTTGACTAACTGCCGCACTCAGAGACGTCAATTAAGCTAAATGTTCACTTACTTATTATAAATATGAAGTCTTTATGCGTATTGATATAAGTGTCAATATTGTTTCTTAAGTACCAATTAAAGTTAATATGACGTCTCTGAGTGCGGCAGTTAAACTTGAAAATAAGGTAATTATTCATAATAAAATAAATTTGATTTCACTTTGTTATATAACTTCATTGTCATAAATAATCTGAAATTGAATTTGTGAAAAAATTCATTAGTTTCTTTCCCTAAGTCTCCTAGAGGGCGCTGTAGTCTAGTTTAACGTGACGTCATGTAGCCTATAACCAGAAGACAATCAAGACGCATCTAACGACTCATTTGTACAAATATGATCACTAGTTTAAAAGTTATGAGGGAACAGATGAACAACCATACATACATAAATAATACAAATACAGGTCAAAACCATAACCCTCCTTTTTGCTTCGCCGTAGTCGGGTAATGAAGAGGACATCTGTAGCATCTTGTAGTAATATCGTAGTCGATATCCGTAGCTTCTCGTAGCAAAACGTCGTAGCAGCCGTAGTCACTCTATTCTTATGTATGCAGAAATTGTATTGATGTGGCGTTGGTGTGCGCGCGTGTGTTCGCGCGTGTGATATATGCGTCTGTGTGTGCGTGCGTGCGTGTGTGCGTGCGTGTGTGTGTGTGTGTGTGTGTGTGTGTGTGTGTGTGTGTGTGTGTGTGTGTTGCGTGGTATGTGTGCGTGTGTGGGTAGGTGAGTTCTAATTTCAACTTACTAATTTTACCCTAGATACTAATGACTAATGAGAACCAACCAGCAACACCTCCATTTCAGCGTATACTATAAATATACACGCAGCGATCTGCCACATCGCGTGACTTCGCAACCCTTAGACAGGGGAATCAGACTAATTGGACCACGGTTACACTTCAGAATCATTACCTCAAATATTGTAGGTATCCACTATTTTGAAAAACTATCCGAGATGTGCAGGTTCACTATGTTATCACCGTCTCAATAGAAACCCTCCGTATGGAAGGCGCGTTTTTGATCACTGAGCTACCATCACCCGTATTTATTATCCCTTGAGCTATCAGCGCTTTATTTACATTTTATATTCACACTGAAATAGCACAACAGGAATTTTGATTGCCAATGATACTCCCCTGACGTACCTCCGTAAATATTATGCTTAGCTCTCCAGACTATGACATTGTTTGCATCTCAAGTCACGCGACACGGCAGCTCGCAGCGTGTATTTATAGCAGACAAGGCAGCTGATATGGATCCCCCAGCAGCCGCGACGCTGCGCGAATTCGTTAACAATAATCTGTCGTCTAAAGGAGTAAGGCACTGAACTCTAAATATATTTTTTTAATACATTACACTTAACACTTAAATAAATTCCACCACCGGACAACAAGGCGTGGCGAGGGGTTTCATCCATACGTTGTTGGCTTACCCCTTATCCGCACGAAGCGATTTGGCTACACGTTCATGCGGACAGCTAAGGAATGGAACTCCTTGCCAAGGTCTGTTTTTCTGGAGCACTACAATCTGGACATCTTTAAGGCAAGCGTGAACAGGCATCTCCTAGGCAAACGCGTTACATCCTAGACCTCATCGTCACTTTCCATCAGGTGAGATTGTAGTCAAGCGTTAGCCTACAGTTCGTAATTAAAAAAAAAACTTTCGATTTATATTATTTACTTTCATACACATATATACACACACACAAACACACACACACACATACACACACACACACAATCAGACACAATCACACACACACACACACACACACACACACACACACACACACACACACACACACACACACACAATCACACACACACACACACACACATACACACACACACACACACACATACACACACGCGCGTGCACGCACACATTGCAAGTACCCGCGGTCGTAGTCGCAGCCGCGGCGTGTGAGTAATGAGTGAGCGCGTAATAAATCTTATTCGACATAGACGAATATTGACGAGCGGCCGTCGGCAGAAAACTTGTGTTACGTGGAACGGAGTGTACCTTTAATATTAGTTGTTTGTTACATGTGTATTTATTATACACCGTGCACTGTGACTTTTTGAATACTAGAGAAACTTCTTGAAGATATTTTTTTTTATTTTCATTAGTGTTTTTTCAAATTTTTTGAAAGGTACATATTTTATAGGATGTTACAAAGTGATATTATTTCACTTGTGTTATATGTAGTTTTTTTAGGTGATAGTTGGCCGACGAAGAGACTGATCACCTGATGGTAAGCGAATGCTGCCGCCCATGGATACTCACAACACTAGTGGTAACAAGTGCACCATCAACCCTCAAACCCCCCACTCCCTCGGGTACTCTCACTCACGCAGCGAAACACAACAGAGACACTGTTTCACGTGTAACACGGTTTCTTTTTGGTGATAGATGGCAGCCGACGGGACGGATCAACTGATCTTAAGCGATTGCCACCCCCCATGGACACCTGCAACACCAGTGGAGTCACAAATGCGCTGCCAACAACTGCTTTATACCCCCCTTTCCCCCGGATTGGACCTCCAGTACTCACGCAGCGAAACACAGCACAATGCTGGTTTTTCTGTGACGCCATGGTATCATTTCGGTAGAGGCAGCCCATTTATGCCCAAGCGCGGCTCTCCCAAGGTTTTCTGTGAGGCAGTAGTGGTATCACACTGGTCGAGGCGGCCTATTTAAGTCGAAGCGTGGCTCTTCCTCGGTTAAATGTATATATGTATAGCATTTATGAAGCTCATATGTAAAGCCTTATCCGCTCTTATAAAAATGATTAAGTAAACAAAGGTATGAAAATTTGTTCGACTGTATTTGCGAACGGTACTTTTCACGGAATTTTTGTCGAAAATTTCACCGCCTGACACTGATTAGTAGGTGGATGATATCCATCCTTCCGGTACGTGTCTTATTTTCCCCCCTTACTGTTCATCAGTGTTGCCATTGTACGAGGGCGACACTGAAAGTTTTTAGAACTGGCCACTTATAAGACGATGATTAAAAAAATAAGTTTAAAATTTGATTTTTAGAGGATCGAAAAACAGTCACCGCAGAGTGGTACACTAACAACTGTTTGCCACTTGTCTTGGAAAAAGTTCGGGAAAAACGACCTCGCAGTAGGATCCTTCTTCTGTGAGGACCCTCCTCGACAACGCCTAGCCGCACACCGCCAAGTAAACACTCGAGTATTTGGCGACGTCAGGCGTAGAATTACTGGGTCACCCGCCATATAGCCCAGACCTCGCACCCTGCGATTTTTATTTATTTCCAAAAATAAAAGAAAAACTAAAAGGAAAACGTTTCACGGACGCCGAAGAAGCAGTGGCTGCGTCTCAAAAGGCCGTCGAAGAGACCCCTAAAGAAGAGTGGGCCAAGTGCTTTTCTCAGTGGTTTCATCGAATGGCAGCGATTGGTGTAAAGGGACACATTTTGAAAAGATATAATAAAACTAACAACTTGCTAAATTGTTCAGTTTTTGATTTTCTAAGAACTTTCAGTGTCGCCCTCGTATATCCTCCAACCGATCCGGTTATAGCGGACTATGTCACGATCAACCACGTTTGCAGGATATACACAATCATTTTGCTTTAGAATAGTATAGTATATACGGGATTTCTACCTTGCACCTTTTTAAAAAAGGTACATAAAAATAGGTAAAGGTGTAAAATTAGGTACATGGTAGAAATCCCGTAAATAACTATTCTAATGTTAGTGACCATGAAAGTTTAAAACAATATATTGTCATTTTGCTATCATACATCCTAAAAACCTTATAATAGGTATTGAGAATATAGTCCATTTAGAATGTTCTTTTTTTAAATTTTTGTATTGGTTATTTACATGCCACAGACTCTAGGTCTGTGCCTTGTTTGCTAGTACTGACGAGTACATAGTTGGTTATCTTATGGTTCTCCGCGCACAAAAAAAAAATATTTTTTTTTACATTAATACACTTACTTAATTGTTTTCTTGCTAACTTAACAATACATTAAGCATGTTAGATCAACAAAATAAGCGAAAATAAACCAAGTCAAGGAGATAACGCCGTGTGGTCCCGGCAGAGTAGAATAGGCCACCCTCACTCTTACCGAGGTGTCGTAAAAGGCGACTAAGGTAAAGCTGCTGGCATGATCATCAGCACCCAGAGAAGGAAAACTCTGCATTTATATTAAAACCCTCGCCAACCCGTCTGCCAAGCGTGGTGAGTATGGCAATTACCCCTCATGTGATTGAGGGAGTCCCGTGCCCCAGCAGTGGGGACTTAAATGGGCTGATGATGAAGGTAAAGCTGCTGGCATGATCATCAGCACCCAGAGAAGGAAAACTCTGCATTTATATCAAAACCCTCGCCAACCCGTCTGCCAAGCGTGGTGAGTACGGCAATTACCCCTCATGTGATTGAGGGAGGCCCGTGCCCCAGCAGTGGGGACTTAAATGGGCTGATGATGATGAAGGAGAGAAGGTCAGACGGCAGTCGCTTCATTGTACTCATAATTACAAGACTCCCAAAATCCTGAATCATGGTCCAAGCGTATGGCTCTAGAGCGACAGCTTTGGACGCAACCGAGAATCTGCCCTCTGGCAACACTGGCCCATCATTATGATAGGTAAGTAATGGAGAAATTTTGACAAATTACAACGACGTCTCAACGTATGGGGGTTACGCTTTTGGCAAAGTGGGGTGATTAAATTGTAAGGCCGTTTATAATGTTATAACACCCCTGTGTTGTAATTCGGAGGCAACCAAAATTGATGGAGTAAGTAATAAAATGAAGGTAGACTAGCGGTGCCGCGCGGTTTCAACTGCGTGAAATAGGCATATGGACTCCATGTTGGTCGTCTAAATTTTGTGATCACGATCACACTATTTAACTTTTCTACTGTGGAAGAGTCATCCTTCGACATTAATGGGCGGGCTCGACCGGAGTTATGGGGACGGGTAGGGCACACTAGCGACGCCAATCGATTTTATTTTTTGCTACTAAACCGGATCTATTTTAAACAATTTCGGGGTTACAATCTTTAGGCAAATACTTATACTATTTATTAAATAGCCATGCACAAATGTTGTGTCCGTTTTTGTACGCGAAAAATTGATTCACGCTAAAAGTGGCCGCTTTTGGCGTGAATCAATTTTTTCCGTACGCGCTGGACTCAACATTTGTGTATGCTTATTTGTAAAAATAAATCGTATAAGTGTTTGCCGAGTGGTTGTAACCCCGAAATTTGACAGTGGACAGAAAACTTGTGTTGCCTCGTCATCGTCAGCATAATATCCTACTTGAGTGGTGACATTGGCAATTTTTTATGTACCTTTATTGAATTCGCCAGGACTACTTTATTTGTAATTAGCTACCAGTTAGGTTAAAAGTAATTTCATACATTATTATTATAACATTAGTTCATGGATATATAAATTGTAAATAAATACAACACTTTAAATTTTAAATTATAGAGAGGTAGATATATACATAGAATAAGGTATTAATTATAAGGATTGCGATGCTATCGCATTAGTTTAAGCCTGTAATGATAGTATAAGCTTGAAAAATAAATAAATTAATATTAGACAACTGAGGCCAACCTTCTTGCCCTCTGTATCCAAAGGTATAAAATATATCTTCTCTAACCTTATAACGTATCTATAAGTATTATATTTTATATATTTTTATATAATTTGTGTAGGTTTTATTGTATTTTAGTTATGTAACATTCGTATATATTAGTGTATGATAACGTTTTATTTATTATCTAGACATATGTATTTATACTATAAATTTACCTAATCAATGTTCAAAATCAAAAGGATTGCACCACCCTCCCCTCTTCTATCTAATGTCCGGTTGTCAGGTAGAGATCGCTCCCAGCGATAAGACCGCCTAAATTGTACATTGTATCTCTGTATACCAAGCTTTTATATTTTGTATGTTGTGCAATAAAGAGTATGTAACATTCATGAATGCAATAAACACTTTTGAGTTTGAGTTTGAGTTTCTATCTATCTATCCAACTCCTCTGCAAGTTTGACAACGTCGGCTTCACACTGTCTAAGTAATGCCAAAAGAGCATATCTGGGACGACCAATGGGGCGACGCCATGTCGGTCGTCCGAGATACGGCTGGAGGGACGAAGTCGCCAAGGACCTCAAAGCACTCAACGTGCACGATTAGGTGGAATAGGGTATTTGACTAAGCTCGAGATTTTACAAAATATAAATATTTTATCAAAATATAGGTAAATATGTGCCAAGAGCAAAAAATCTCTATTAAAAATATAACGTCTAGCCGGTTTTATGGTCATTCAAAGATTCATGGGCAAGTCCATTTTAAAAGTATGAAATTTAAAAAAAAATATTATACCATTGAATAACCCATACAATTTACACCAACTATTATAATGGAACCATTGACATAAACGAAACATTTGATATAACTACCATACAAAATTCAAATGAAATGCATACAAAATACTTGCGTGTGACGTCACATCTCAGTAGCCATTTGTATGGAGCGTTTTGGGTTTGCCCAAAATAATGTGATTTTAAAGTTGTGATATCTCAGGTAGTTTAAATGAGAATCAAGTAATTCTTTCAACGATGTTTCTATCATTGAGAGGTCTTTTGATTACACAAATGAAAAAAAAATAGTCAAATACCGTTACCGCAAAAAATGGCGAACTTCGACGTCGAAGGCCACAACCCACTTTGGATCGCTGAGCCAGCGTAGTAAATAGTAGTAAGTAAAGTAAAGTAATAATTTATTTGGCAAAATAAAGATACAAGCTTAACATGCAAAATAAAAGGATCGGATAAATACAATACAGTACAAGATATGAAACTTATTACTCATTACTGCCAAATAGGCGCCCGCTAAGCATATTACCCTGGTCTTAGTAAGCTCAGCATATTACCCTGGTCTTAGTAAGCTCAGCATATTACCCTGGTCTTAGTAAGCTCAGCATATTACCCTGGTATTAGTAAGCTCAGCATATTACCCTGGTCTTAGTAAGTTCAGCATATTACCCTGGTCTTAGTAAGCTCAGCTTATTACCCTGGTTTTAGTAAGCTCAGCATATTACCCTGGTCTTAGTAAGCTCAGCATATTACCCTGGTCTTAGTAAGCTCAGCATATTACCCTGGTTTTAGTAAGCTCAGCATATTACCCTGGTCTTAGTAAGCTCAGCATATTACTCTGGTCTTAGTAAGCTCAGTATATTACCCAGGTCTTAGTAAGCTCAGCATATTACCCTGGTCTTAGTAAGCTCAGCATATTACCCTGGTCTTAGTAAGCTCAGCATATTACCCTGGTTTTAGTAAGCTCAGCATATTACCCTGGTCTTAGTAAGCTCAGCATATTACCCTGGTCTTAGTAAGCTCAGCATATTACCCTGGTTTTAGTAAGCTCAGCATATTACCCTGGTCTTAGTAAGCTCAGCATATTACTCTGGTCTTAGTAAGCTCAGTATATTACCCAGGTCTTAGTAAGCTCAGCATATTACCCTGGTCTTAGTAAGCTCAGCATATTACCCTGGTCTTAGTAAGCTCAGCATATTACCCTGGTCTTAGTAAGCTCTGCATATTACCCTGGTCTTAGTAAGACAACAGAGGAATTATACATAGGTATAATACTTTAATAAGTAGGTTGTAGGTACATATTTATATTACTACCCAGGTCTACCACCAGACGAAGCCCAGACGAAGTGTTCATCATACGAATATTTGTTCTTTCACGTTCACTTGTGACTACTGCGCTTGAGGTCCCGGCACAGAATAATAGTCTACGGGTGCCGGGTTCGATCTCCGGGTCGGGCCAAAATTTGTACCTGAGGTGCGACTGTATTTTATTAGCAAGCAGAGACTCTACAACGGAACATCTTAACTCGCAACGTGAATTCAGCTTTTGCTTTATTACAATCTTAATCACTCTTATCACTTATCACTAAGTACTTATACTTTGTTTTTTAATATATTTCTCATTTAAGTGAACTTATGTAATTCTTATGAGAATAATTGTCTTTGAACCTAATCTGAGCTCTACGTAGGTGTTTTTATGCAGGGTGTATCTGTGAAAATTTACATTCCTTTAACCACGTATTCTACCAACCATTCTGAACAACATTTGTTCGACGACTTTTCGAAATTCATCGAAAAATTTTTCGACTTCCCATACAAAATGACTAAGTCACGTGACCGACTTTGTATGAAAAGTTGAAATTTTTTCATGCGAATTTCCAAAAGTGATAGAACAAATGTTGCTCATAATGGTTAGTAGAACACGTGGTTAAAGGGATGTAAATGTTCACAGATGGCAAAACAATTTATCCGCCAAAACAGCCTTGTCGCTATACCGCCACCTTTGTCCCACATTCACTCGTTAACAACAGTTAGCCTCTTGACCCGGCTCCGCCCGTGCCGGGTTATAATGAGATGACGTCACGCGCATTGCCAAGAAAGCTTGTATTACGAATGCACACTGGATTTTAAATTTTATACCTGTTATTGACGTACAGAATGAGTAGAAAACACGATTTTACATTTATAAAAAAGGTATTTATTTATTTATTTGATGTTAGGGAAACACATAGTACATATAGTTTACATAAAAATGTAATATGAGTTATACTTAGACCAGTTCAGTTTCCACTTATTCAAAAAACATAATTATATTTTTGCGGTCATCTACAGCCAAGAAATGTGACAAAACTCATCGTCAGCCCATTTAAGTCCCCACTGCTGGGGCACGGGCCTCCCTCAATCACATGAGGGATAATTGCCATACTCACCACGTTTGGCAGACGGGTTGGCGAGGGTTTTAATATAAATGCAGAGTTTTCCTTCTCTGGGTGCTGATGATCATGCCAGCAGCTTTATCTTAGTCGCCTTTTACGACACCTCGGTATGAGTGAGGGTGGCCTATTCTACTCTGCCGGGGACCACACGGCTGTGACAAAACTAGACAAACTATAATCTGTGCGTCCTGTGAAAAGTGGTACAAGTCGACTTATATCCAATTTGATTTTCTTCTTGCTACTTCATAACGAAAAAATCCTCTATTTTCTGTCTGATCAGACATGCAAAGAAATCGTCCATTTGTCCGTCTGAACAATACATATAAATACATTATTACGTGCAAGGTACGTACAGCCACACATCGAGGTATGCGGAACAGTCAGATTCTCTTCATTCAATTCTCACCTTAATGTCAAACACTTTCGACCAATTGAAGAATTTTGACGGACTATAGTAGCCTGATGTGTGGCTGTCTGTACACAACTGTCAAATTGTATTGGTTGTTTTCTTATTTTTCCCTTTTTTGCTGCCCCTTGGCTGTTGTATTTATATAAGTTTGTCAATGTATTTAAAATCTGTTATTGGCTGTAAGTAGTATATAAATTTTAAATAGTATAATTTAAGAGCTGTAGATTTGGAAAAACAATAAATAAATAAATAAACAGACAGAATAATACAGGATTTTTTTGTGATGAAGTAGCAAGAAGAAAATCAAATTTGATATAAGTCGACTTGTACCACTTTTCACAGGACGCACAGAAACATTTTCCACGGTAAAAGATTAAGAACTAAGAATACATTAAGAATACAAAACCAGACAGTGTCATTAGGATTTATTTCTCTTTAAGAGCCTTTTTATACGCTCCCATCGTAGAAAAAAACATATATTTTGAAAGTGTTGAATATAACTACGACATGAGCGCAGCAAGAATGTATTACCAGTATAATTGATCGACACTGTCGGTACATTGAATAAAAGATGGTGACGAGAGTTCAAACGGGGACCTTAGATTAATATTACTTAATAGAAATGCTGAGTCAATGTTATTATTCAAAATTTTAAATAAAAACATTTGGTCTCTTTCCATTCGTCGTGACGAGGTATTTATCGCTTAAATCCCCAAAAGCTCATAATAGGTATTGTGAAAATATATACCATTCAGCATGTTAGATTATATAGAAAGAAACATTTTTGTGCATGATCAATGTCTGTTTATGTTGGTCTGGGTGTTTTCAATATATTATTTATTTATTTTTATAGTGACACAGTATATTGACCTAATTCTCTCTCATCATTTCTGATACAATCACGCACTTGCACGATGTAATCGACGCCCAACGCCATCTATGAGTACACCATGGAACTAATGTTCCGAAATAAAGTGTTCCTACACATAGTTCTGATAAAAAGAGAAGGACAAGCGTACTTTTATTGAATTGATTAATTTGATTAATTGAAACCTCAACCAAACGTTCCTTACCTCCTCCTATATCTACAGTGGGGTTGCACATTTCACGGCGACTGCTAAATCATTTGGGTTCAAACTACTCGATGCAAGCGGCAGTCAGCAACTCGAACTAGACGGATGCTGGCTCCCGAATAAGCCCGATCGATTCTAGGAGCTACAGGTACCCACAGAAGTGTTAGAAGTAACTTTAACAGCATTAAATGTAAAAAGGAAAATTGTGTGGCCTGAATGTTATGTAAAGTTGGCGTGAATGTTGAGTGAAGTTAGCGTGAATGTTGTTTGAAGTTAGCTTGAATGTTGAGTGAAACTGGCGTGAATTTTGCCTGAAGTTGGCGTGAATGTTATGTAAGGTTAGCGTGAATGATGTGTGAAGTTCGCGTGAATGTTGAGTGAAGTTTGCGTGAATATTTAGTAAGTTAGTGTGAACTCTATTTCACGATTTTGAAGGAAGGTAAAAAATTCTTTTTTACAAGGAAGAACCGGAGGCCCAGGCCGTTAGTAACTCAAATAAATCGCATAACGGTAAACCCAATCTCATGGACAAATTGGAGTCGTTGCAGTCGCGAAGAGATTTTTGCTCTCTTTGCCTCTTCTATAGGCTCTTCCATGGAGAGTGCTCTATGGAGCTGTTTAATATACCAGGGTCACGATTTTACAATCGCACGACTAGACGCCGCGGCAAACTTCACCAATACTACCTGGAACCAATCCCTTCCAGAACGCTTCGTTTCCAGCGCTCTTTATTCCCACGCTCGTGCAAACTCTGGAATGAGCTTCCAGCCGCAGGTGTTCCCTGATCGCTATGACATGTCCCTTTTTTAAACGAGGTTTGAAAAGAGTACATGGCATCGGCATGACTGTGCTCCGGCATTGTTGATGTCTATAAGCGGCGGTTACCGTTTACCTTCAGATGGGTCGCAAGCTCGTCTGCCTATTAAAAGCAATAATGAAAAAAAAACCAAGTCCTTGGCTTCCTATAACAAGATCCTCCATCTAGGTCGGTCTTGTGTTATTTTATGCCTGTCATTCCCCAAGAGTATACGCAAATTATTCTTTCTAAGATTAACTTGAATCGAAATAAAGCGCGGCCGTTAAAAACTGTTCGCGTCGACAACGCACTGTGGACGCCATCTGCCCTAGTCTAGGTAACACTAGGACATTAAGTAAGACAAGTGATTCTTCCAGCGGAACTTTATCTTGGATGGCCAACTGGTCAAAAGGTATGTTAAACCTTAAGTTAGGCGTTGTCGTCACCAGTGTACCGACGCGTGGGACTCTCAGGTGAGACGTATCGAGTGGATACGTGATAAAGTTATGCCTCGACCTGATATATCACTGCGCCTACGACTCATATTCTGTTTGTGTTGAGATTCTGACAGTGCTTAGTTTGGAAAGCCAGTAAACAGATCGTTTTGATAAGGAAATGGAGTAGAGTAACTCTTATTTTTATAATTGCGTTACTTACTTCGCGACCAGAAACAACTTTCGCATTATTTATTCTTTTAGTATATTTTATGAATCAACTTAAGTACTTGTAAATAGATTTAAATTACTTAAATGTATGATGATTTGTAAGTGCTGTGTACAAGCCTAAGCAAATAAAGAATTTTTTGATTGATTGATTGATACTATTCGCACTAAGGTCAAGTCGTTCCAAATTCATATATATATAAAATATTTATGGAACTAGAACATTGCCTTGAGGTACACCAAAACTAATTATTATGAAACATAGTCATAGTCATATTATTTATTGCTTTCATGTAGTACATTAGGTCTTAAAATTATTTACAATAGTTCTAAACACGAACCCCGCAGGGGCACTGCAATATAGGTATCGTTTATAAGGTTAAATTAAATTATATTATAAAGACTAATTGTAAAATCTCAGGTATTCAAGTCTTCCGCCCGAAAAACTCTTGAAGATTATATAAACATGTCAGCATCGATTTTGTATTTCTATGTAAATTGTCCACTACTGTCCCTAGTACACTGTTTTATTTAATCAAAAAAGTAATTCAGCGGATTCCAATAGTGATTACTTGTTTAAATACAGACAGTCACATATTAGGTTACTCTGTCAAAATTCTTCAAGAGATATTGAACCTAACGTGTATGACATTATGGTAAGAATCGACTGAAGAAATTTGACAGTTTCGTTTACATTAATGTGTGGCTGTACGTAGTATGCTGTGTATGACTCAATTGAATGCTGTTGATAAGTCTAAAAGCAATCCTATACAAATCATAATCTCTTTTTATAGCCTGCTAACCGACTTTACTAGTGGACTAGTCATAGTATCTTGTTTTTAATGACCCAATTTTCAACCAGTGGTCCTATAAAAATCATTTTTTAGGGTTCCGTAGCCAAATGGCAAAGAACAGAGCTTTGCCATTTGGCTTTATAGATTCGTCACGTCTGTCCGTCTGTCCGTCTGTCTGTCCGTCCGTATGTCACAGCCACTTTTCTCCGAAACTATAAGAACTGTACTCTCGAAACTTGGTAAATAGACGTATTTTGTTAACCGCATTACGATTTTTACACAAAAATTGGAAAATATTAAAAAAATGGGGGGGGGGGGGGGGTCTCCATACTTGAAACTGAAACACAATTATTTTTTTTGATCAAACCTATACGTGTGGGGTATCTATGGATAGGTCTTTAAAAATGATGTTGAAGTTTTTAACATCATTTTTTTTCTAAACACAGTACTATGCGCAAGAGACGCTCCCAAAGTGGTAAATTGTGTGTCCCCTCCCCCAACTTCTATAATAAATAAATTATGAAACTAAAAAAATATATATGATATACATTACCATAAAAACTAACAACAAAAATTGGTTTGGATTTGATCTAGTAAGTAGTTTTTTTTAATACGTTATAAACCGTAAACCGCAATTTACCTTCCATATATCTTACTTGCTGCTACGGAACCCTTCATGGACGAGTCCGACTCGCACTTGGCCGGTTTTTTAAACTAGTGGGTGGGTGTTCCCGGAGCAACACAGCCGAATGGTTCGCAATTACAAGGCGCGTACCGGACAAGTTTGACCGGCCCGTCGCAGCGTGTTTAGCATAAACTGCTGGCGGAATATTGATGCCGCGGCGAGGTACTGGCGTGGAGGAATGATAAAGAAACGGTGTCAAAACGGTATGAAAACTCGTAGGTAGATAGTTATGTTAGTATAAAAGTTGGTGTAAGTATAAGTTAGCATGAATATGTATTCAGTGAGAGAAAACTTACTTGAACTTATCTGTGCTACCGCTCTATTGCGCAAAAATGTTACTGAAATGGCTCCGAAAGTGTACAATAAACTCCCTGAATACATTAAACAATTTAATCTGTATAAATTTAGAAATGTGCTATCCCGAATTCTTATAGAAAAATGTTATTATAGTGTTAACGAATACTTTGATGATACTGCATTTGAATTGTAATTATTTTTTTTCTCTCTCTTTTTTAATGTATTTAATCACCATAATAATTTAATTCTATAACCATACTAATTTGTAATGATTTTTGTACTAACACTAACTAATGAATAACTATGTTTTCAAATATTTGCCTATTATTCTCATCTAATAATATTGTGTATGATGACAAGTTTTGTTATTTTTTTTTTGGCATCTAATGATTTCGTATGCCATTGTAGGCGCATCATGGAGTTACCACATACATTACCTCTGTCAACTTTGTACCACCTGTGATGACGAATAAATGAATTTGTATTTGTATTTGAATTATTAGCGTAAATGTTATGTAAACTGAGTAGGAAGGTTGGGTGAAATCAGAGGAAAACTGTCTGAAGTTAGCGTGAATGATGAGTGAAGTTAGCGTGAATCTTGTATGAAATGTGAAAAAATTGTAGATGTTATTATAGAAAAAAGGGATTTGATTAGGTAGAACACTGGATATTTCTTTCCATCTCATTTATCATCTTTTCCAAGGCAAGAGATCACGTGGCTGTAGACCTGCTCGTTGGTCCGACAGTCTCATTGAGTCAGTAGACATGTCGTTATTTGAAAAGTAGGGGATCAAGATCCTCATCACTTGAGGGACCGACTAAGAAATAAAGAAGTTCATCTTTTGCAAAAAATGTTTTCTTTTTTTTATGTTTTTCTAAAGTTATGTGAAAACAATACTGTGCATCTTGCTATTAAAACATTTACGATAGATATAGATACGATAGGACTGCACAATTGAAAAGTTTCAAATTCACTCTAATTGTTAAATTTTGGCGCTCGTTTGTGGTACTGCCTTTCCTATGACATTGTGAGGCGATTGGTAGATTCAATCGATCAGCAAACTTCTATTATATAATAGTAAATTTAAATGTGGGAGAGCCACGCTTAGGCATGAATGGGCCGGCTCGACCGGAGTGATACCACAGCCTCACAGAAGACCGGCGTGAAGCAGCGCCTGCGCTGTGTTTCGCCGTGTGAGTGAGGTTACCGGAGGCCCAATGAGGGGGAAAGGGAGAAAAGGTTGGCAGCGCACTTGTGACTCCACTGGTGTTGCGGGTGTCCATGGGCGGTGGAATTGCTTACCATCAGGTGATCCGTCTGCTCGTCTGCTACCTCTCATATAAAAAAAAAATAGTAGTTTTTAATACTTATATCTTTATCCTCTCTCGAATCGTTCCTTAACATCAACTCCCGTTGGTTTGCGCAGATTTCGCTAGTCTCTATTGAATTTTAACTATAGCTGGACGTTGTTATGCAATACGCATCCAGCCCCGATGTTACAATTTAATTGTCCGCCTGGATAAGGGCGTCCCGTGTTTGTGTAAATTGATAGATTAAAATTGTATTGTTTAGTGTTATTTATGTAATATCATACTGTGAATATAGCAAAAGACCCGACGAGTTTTCGTATCGTTATTATCTGCCTATATTCGTCCACTAATGGACATCAATTAGCCGTGTGGTCCCCGGCAGAGTAGAATAGGCCACCCTCACTCTTACCGAGGTGTCGTAAAAGGCGACTAAGGTAAAGCTGCTGGCATGATCATCAGCACCCAGAGAAGGAAAACTCTGCATTTATATCAAAACCCTCGCCAACCCGTCTGCCAAGCGTGGTGAGTATGGCAATTACCCCTCATGCGATTGAGGGAGGCCCGTGCCCCAGCAGTGGGGACTTAAGTGGGCTGACGATGAATGGACATCGACTTACCCTTATTTTTTATCATACATCCTGTAAACTTCATAATCCACAAAATATGCGAAAAAATCACTGCTGTTCCATTCATTATTGCCGGGTGGATTGTTTTTTCGCTTATTTTGTGGATCTAACATGCTAAGATATGATAAAAAAATGACGGTGTAGTTATTACAAACATACTTTTATATGTATCTATGCCCTTAAAAGACCCGTGATGCTCTAAGCCTACGTCAATCTCGACCTTAATTATAGAAGGAATTGATAGTGCGGAAAGGTCCTCGAGTGGAGGCCACGTACAGGAAGTCGCAACCGTGACAGGCCCCCCACAAGGTGGACCGACGATCTGGTGAAGATCGCGGGAATCCATTGGATGCGGGCGGCACAGGACCGATCTGTGTGGAGGAACATTGGGGGAGGCCTATGTCCAGCAGTGGACGTCTATTGGCTGAAATGATGATGATGATGATACCACAACATTAGCTCGGCGGTGAGGGAAAACGTCGTGAGGAAACTTGCACTTTCGGATAGTGTCTGAAACGTGTAACCATAATTCAGTTGGTTTGATTCCCCTGTTAGAGAGTTGCGAAGGTCAGACGGCAGTCGCTTCATTGAAATAACCATACTTTCCAAATCCTGAATCAATAGAAGTCCCGTGATGCTCTATTGTATATTTGGGACCTTTGGGGCTGCGGGGGACGGGGGGTTGTATGGGCGGGAAGCTATGGTTGTAAAGCATCGCGTCCCGGCTAACAAACACTAAATACGTAAGAGTAGTTCTCTTCTAAGGCTCTCGCCCACTGGCGACTTTTTGTAGCGATGCAAACGCGCGTTTACTAAACGCACGACAGCATCGCTACTAACGCGTGTTAGTCGCGTGTGCAACGCACTACTGCATTGCGACTGTATCGATGTAAGCGCGCGACTGTGTTGGACGACATCGGGGGAAGAACGAAGGGTGATGCATGAGTGGAGAACCGAGTTGGAGTCCATCTTGGTACTGTAGCGATCGCAGGTGCCGTTACTGAATCGCGTTTGCATCGAGACAGAAGCGCGACAGTATCGCGTTTGCATCGCGTCTGTATCAGAGCCCAGGACACACAGCTAGTGACCGCTTCGCGGCTGTATCGACGCGGACGCGCGACAGCATCGCTACTGCATCTCTACAAAATGTCGCCGTGGGCGAGGTTCCTAAATGATTGTAAAAAATCGTTTAGGATTTTAATAGGTATTTAGGGACCGTGTCGTCGTTATTGAGAACGGGAACAGGCGTTGATGCAATTAAACTCCGTCGGCAAGAAGGTACTAACTGTGTATTTATTTTCCGATTACAATACCCATGATTACAATCTATTTCGTATCAACGGACTATATGCTAGCGATTATATCTATCTGTCTGGTTGGCCGGTTCTTACCAGTGTACCAACCAAAGGATACCAAAATACATACAATCATACCAACTAAACGGAGTTGGTCCGAATCGTGTTCTTAATACTTAATGTGATAATAACACAAGGTCACCAACCAAACGGGATTGGTCCGAATCGTGTTCCGTCACAGGAATTAGCACACGATGTTCTCATTATCTTATTATTCGTGTTAATATTGCTTACTTAATGGACATAGGTACACTAACTTCTACGACGAGAAAATTACCACATGCTCTAACAACACAGACAGAAGCATAACGGCCAGTCAAAGCAATATAGTTGATTGCAAATGGCGCCGTTGCACAAACTGCATCCTCCTGTAGTGCACTGCGAACTTTATAAAGTGATAATTGTCACAAACATTCGTGCCGAAAGCAGTAGAAATAACCTAATTTCCAATGAGGATATTCGCGTGTGAAAAATCCGCTAGATGGCGTACTGTTGGAATGAGGTCCAACATCAACCGCATTGGTTGTTTAGTTTGTCAAATTGACATTTTGACAGATCACGTTTAAAATAACCAATCACATTGTATATGGACCTCACTCCTATAGTACTCCATCTAGCGGATTTTTCACACGTGAAAACACTCAGCAAGGCACTGGTGGCGAAAGTCGGCCAGAAACTCACCCTTGCCAGTATAGTGCAAGCTATGCTGTCAGGAGAGGAGGCCTGGAAGGCTTTCGCCACTTTCTGTGAGGAGGTGGTGTCAGGCAAGGAGGCGGCGGAGCGCGCGCGGGAGGAGGAGCCGGAGCTCTGGCCGGCTTCTCATTAGGAGAAGCCCCCGCCAGAGGAGAGTCCAACATAACCCCTCCGCTCCCAGGCAGAGGGGTATGCGTAACGCATTTTCACCAGGGTGAACAAAAAAAAAAAAGTGACCCACAGTGAGTCTTGGCCTCCGATAATAAGAGTCTCCATCTCGGACGGTCTTGCGCCACTTCCTGCCAGTCATTCACCAAGAGTCCGCACAAATCCTTATCGACCTTATCTTTCTAGCGGTATTTCGGATGGCCGGCTGGCCTTCGCCCATTAGAACGTCCCAGGAACGCTCTCGGACACTAACACCAGGGATTAAGAGATAGAGTCAAGGATCCAAAAAGCCCTCCTTTGTAAAGCAGCACTGCACAGGTTTTGGTATCCAGGCTTCTGAGCAAAGGGAAAAAAATCGAATATACAAGACAGTAACTCGCTCAATCTTGATGTACGGCTGTGAGGCCTGGACACTGACTCTTTAAGAACAAAGCTTATGAATATAATAAATACATTTGACTGTCTCCCACAGTCAAATGTATTAAAGAGGCCTTTTATGGTCTAGTGGCGCCGCAATAATATTTTTATTAATTGTAATGTTTCAAGACATTATACGTAGATTTGTGATTTTCCATTCATGTCAAAGCATTCTAATAAATGGTTACTAAAAACTTAAATTTCGATAATGATACGTGAGGTTGTAGTATTACTCCAGTCGAGCCGCCTTTCATGCCGAAGCGTAGCTCTCCACTACATAATTTCAAGATTAAACTCTGACGCCTTACCGTACTTCATTTCCCTATGACCTCGTGGACATCGCCCCAAAAACCTAGGTTTTCCAGCTTTCCAGGCAAATGGAATAAACTTAATTGCGCGAACAACAAAAGGTGCCGCATGTTCGTTCTACCCGCGCTTGCAATCAAAGCGGAATTCTTCAAAAGGACGATAAATTCATTGCAGGCAGAGCTGGATTGAGGGTTTAACTTGGTTATGGTGAGTGCATGGCATAAAATTTATCCAGCCAATTTGGCTACGGCGGCCAATTTTGTATAACGATCAACCACGGACGCAGGATATTATTTTATAGTGCTGGAATGTGTGTGTGAGTGAACACAAGTGCCTTCTCTATTCCTTGTTATTTCTATGGGACACCAAAGTGACACCGAAGAGGGCCAGGAGCCCAATTATCATGCTCGTGATATTTTAAAAACATGGCGGATATCACCTGAAAACCATACAAAAAACGATGTTTTAGTGATATATGTCGTATGAAAATAAATGTCACGAGCCCGAGAATTGGGCTCCAGAGTATTAATACCTTAATCTATGGATTAGGCGCAGTGCGACTACGAGCAGAAGGCGCTTCAGTGATATTGACAAGGGAGATTTATCAATCGTTTTTTCTATGCAAAAATGTCAAAACAGCATTAGTTCCGACATTTGCTACGTGCCAAATAACCGTAATTGGACTGTATCAATGGCTTAACGTGATGTCCGAGGCACGGGGGTACAAGACGTGTCAACTTTCAGACTTTGGGCTGACACACTGAGAGTTTCTGAACAGACAAACTCTTACCGGTTTTTGCTCTTCGACTGGTTAAGCGCCAGATTCTCCGTACGTAGCGCATGCCAGGGTCTTATTTCACTTGGTACTTTTTTACTTTGTATGGGATTTTTTTTATTTCAGCTCACTAGCGCTCGCAGCGGGGGAAAATTTAATAAGCTGTCAGGGGTTTGCTTGACTGTGATCGCGCCCATTCACTTGTACTTATCTATGCTCCTCGCTAAAAGTAACAACCCATTTTTTTTGTAACTCACGCAAGAGTAGGCTTTTTAGGCTGTGCGCGGCGAGCTGTGTCATGTCATCTCCACAGAGCAGCGCTCCGTGAAGCGGGTCTCCCGTCGCATGCGGCGCGGGCGACTGGCGGCGCTGCTTTAGAGGGAGGTCGTTGCGGATATCTCATCATCATCAGCTCATTTAAGTCCCCACTGCTGGGGCACGGGCCTCCCTCAATCACATGAGGGGTAAATGCCATACTCACCACGCTTGGCAGACGGGTTGGCGAGGGTCTTGATATAAATGCAGAGTTTTCCTTCTCTGGATGCTGATGATCATGCCAGCAGCTTTACCTTAGTCGCCTTTTACGACACCTCGGTAAGAGTGAGGGTGGCCTATTCTACTCTGCCGGGGACCACACGGCACATTTTTATGAAAAAAATATAAGAAGGAAACCTACTTTTAACCACTGCTACATTGCCGCGCATAAATCGCGCAAAATATGCGTCACCATGTAAAATAAGAGATATATGGTCACCCTAACATCTCCGTAACAAATTGGTAAAAATTCTTACACACGTCTGGAAGTTTGGGCGTTTTCTCGGTTGTTTTGAGAAATCGCGACCATTTGTCAGCCATGAAGTATTATTGAAGATTTGACGACGTCTGGGGACTGGAGGTCGGTTGGGTTGTTAATTTGCTTACGTTTGTTTCGTTTTGTAACAGCCTCTAGGATCCGGAGCTATTTTTGAAATATTTTTTATAGTGACGCAGTAAGTATATTGGCTCTCCTCATTATGATGATAAAAAAAAGATAAAAAATTCTTTATTCAATTTAGGTCCACACAGAACACTTATGAATGTCAAAATAGTACATATTATCTACCAATGGTTCGGAATGTCGATTTCTACTGAGAAGACACCAGCAAGAAACTCAGTAGTTACTCTTTTCAAATATTGATGATGTTACAGAGTTACAATTGAGAAGAGAAAAATACAATTATGAAAGTTAATAGACTAGACACAGTCCCTCCACTAGCCCATGGTCCTTCCTACCGTCTCGGCATACGGACCGAATCTTGGGAGACGCTCACCAGGTCCTTGCTAAGGGCTCTTTTCCCGGTGCGTTTCTTCACTCCCTACAAACTCTGTGTCTGTGTCCCATCTCAATGTCACTTCTCCCCAAATGGGGCGTGAAACACCACAACACAAGCGACTCGCGCTCGGGCAGTTCCACATCAATCAATCTCCTTCCTAATGTTAAGCCTTTTGTGTGCAAACGCACGCAACCCTCGAAAACCCTGCAGAGTTGACCATCTCTTGATGGTATACTGGTCCTATCTCGTTTCTGTTCCAGTCATTCAGCATCAGTTAAAAGACTACTAGACTACTAGATGGAAAGCAAATAAAGAACCCACGTTTAATAATCTTCTTCTTCTTCAAGTGCCTCTTCAGTTCTGAAGGTTGGCCGTCAGCTTTCCAAAATCCTTTCTGTTCAATGCGAGACGAAACAGCCGTTCCACAGATGCGATGCCAGTCCACTACCTTATATTGCGCAGCCACGATTTTTTCCTTCTTCCAACACGTCGCCTCCCCTCATTTTACCCATCATGATGAGTTGAAGCAACTTGTACCTCTCATGCCTAAGTACGTGACCTAGGTATTCGATTTTCCACTTTTTGATGGCATTCATAAAGTTACGGGTCATGGTTAATTAATAATATTGTACTCCAAACCGATATTTCGGTCATGGCGGCTAATCTCAGCGATCAGCCATCGACGCAGGACATGCCCAAGTATTTGCGCAGAAACAAGTGCACTCACTATTCCTGTACCCCTTATTTCAATGGGTCATCAGTGTGACACGACCGAAGAGGGATTAGGCGCAGGACCAACGGCTTAACGTGCTTTCCGAGGCACGGGGGTACAAGACCGCCAACTTCTAAACTCCAGGCTAACACTGAGAATTTCTTAACAGAAAAACTCAGGTATAAATTTTGGTCCAACCCGGGGATCGAACTCAGGACCCCAAGCGCAACCGTCGCTTTAAAGTGCGACCCACTAACCATTGCGCCACCGAGGCAGTCACGTCGCGTTGCAATTACAACGGATGTGATATCAAGGCATCACTTCCGTTGGCACTGCTATTCTGGCCCGCGAAATGTATCTTCACGCTTCGTTTGAAGGAATCCATGTTGAAAGTTTATTTGTATATTACTCATCTATCATGAGGAGTGCTCTGAGGAACTGTTTGATCTACTCCCTGCAGCTGAATTCTTACATCGAACCACACGCAAGCGATTGTCATTCTATCCCCATCATCTTTTTTTTTATATAAGAGGTGGCAGATGAGCAGACGAATCATCTGATGGTAGGCAATTCCGCCGCCCGTGGACACCCGCAACACTAGTGGAATCACAAGTGCGCTGCCAACCTTTTCCCCTTCCCCCCATTGGGTCTCCGGTAACCTCACTCACACGGCGAAACACAGCGCAGGCGCTGCTTCACGCCGGTCTTCTGTGAGGCAGTGGTATCACTCCGGTCGAGCCGGCCCATTCATGCCTAAGCGTGGCTCTCTCACATTCCATATTTCCCACAACTCTATGTATGGCGGCCTAATACTGTCCGTTTCTAGCTGAACTCTCTACCACGTACCTCAGTTCTGTCGAAAGGATTGGCCGCAGAAGTATTTCCCGACGTACGTCTTAGGGACCTTCAAGAGAAGAGCGCGATTTCGATTTCTCTCAAAACTCTCACACATCACCCTTGGAAGACGATCGTTTACTTGTACATATGAAATATTTGTAATTCGAAAATAAATAAGAATTTTAAACGTTAAATAATAATTCTTCATTGGATAGACCCCAGCCCCAGCACACACACCATCTCAACAATACTCGTGCGACTACATGAGGGTTCTACTCAAAGGTTAGAAAGGGCTCTGAAGTACCCAGCTTTGGATCCAACCGGGATTTAACGCTAAGATGATGAGGGTGTAATAAGAAAGGATTGATCGTGGTGGTTGGATGACCAAGGATTTAGTATTTAAATCAATCCATCAATCCGTCTAAGGAAAAACACTGTGAGGAGGATCCTCACGTTCTGGATAGTTTCTGACGTGTAACCAAGTTTATAATAATTCTCACAACATCTCATACGTTGACCTGATTCCGTACTAAGTAGCTTAAGCACTTGTGTTACAGATATCAGACAACAGAGGAACACAAATATATACTTAAATACATATATTACACCCAGACACTGAACAAACACAAGTGTTCATCGCACGAATGTTTGTCCAGGGTGGGGATCGAACCCACGACCTTTGGCGTAAAAGGCAGGGTCACTACCAATTGCGCCATCCGGTCAGTCAAGTTTCAGATGGTTTGGTTCCTCTGTTAAAGAACTGCGAAGATCAGACGTCAGTCGCTTCATTGTCTTATTCAAATTGATTGATTGATTGATTCAAATTGATTGATATTCGTTCTTTGACTGTACCTCATACTTCACCGTTAAGATCAAGATCAAATGGAGTCTATGCTATTTGGAGTATTGCATCTATTTCCCCGCCACGTAGGCTAGGTATATTTTCTCGGCGGCGTCAAAGCGCGCAGTCCGCCCCGCATTCAGCTAATTTGGCTACGACGCTCCCACTTCACCCATGTGCAGGACCACAAATATTGGACGCGGCATCTATAGCAATAGGTTGGGACCGCTTGTAGCCCGTGCCAAGGTTGCGATAGTCGGGACGGGAGTATACAGGAATATACTCTCAATAATAAACAACCACCAATAATAAACAACCAGAGAGAAGCCAATAGAAGAATTCAGCTAGGCTAGGCAGCATTTGGTAAACTTATTCAAGTCTACACGTCACCCATCCCTCAAAGTCTTAAGTCGAAAGTCTTCGACCAGTGCGTCCTCCCGGTCATAACTTACGGTGCCGAGATGTGGACACTCACGGCTGGACTAGTCCACCGGTTCAAAGTCGCTCAAAGAGCTATGGAAAGGGTTATGCTCGGAGTATCTCTGAAGGACCGCATCAGAAATGATGTAATCCGACAGAGAACCAGAGTCACCGACATAGCCCACCGAATAAAACCGCTTTAGCACATGCTGAGCTTGGACCTTGTTGACCACTTCACTTTGTTCCTTTTCTTCTTCCTTGGTCACTAGTTTATATATTAACTTTTTTTTTTTTGTTTTTGTTTGACATTTTTTCCTATGTATTACTGTGCAATCTCCTTGCTTATGTTATGTGACCTGTCTATGTAAATCTTTTATGTGGTCAATAAATGTTTACTTACTTACTAATTAGCAAACTGAAGTGGCAGTAGGCTGGTCATATTAGCCGCAGAACTGACAGCCGTTGGAGCCGTAAAGTCCTTGAGTGGAGACCGCGACTCGGTAAGCGTAGTGTAGGACGCCCTGCGACAAGATGGGATGATGACATTCGAAGGCTGGCAGGTGTGGGCTGGATGAGAGTGGCCGAAAATTGGGAGCAGTGGCGTGCATTAGGGGAGACCTATGTCCAGCAGTGGACGAGTGTGGGTTGCTGATGATGATGATGAATAAATAACCATGCAGGGGGTGCGGTACACCCGGGCGCCGGGAGTGAGAGGGCGCCGAGAACCCCTCGCTACATAAAGAGCCTCCACTGTAACGCTCCGCAAGGAGCGGGCGCGAGTACTGATCGCTCTCCTCATCTTAGCGTGTCATTCCCAGTTGCGTCCAATGCTGTCGCTTCGAAGCCCAGGGTATGCTTCTACCATACAGGATTTGGGAGGTCTGATAATTACCATGAAGCGATTGCCCATAGGTACATGTTGTAAGTATTTTGAAACAAGAGGGCGCCATGTTATTGATTGCCCCTGGGCGCTTCTTGGGCCAGAGCCGCCCCTGCAGCCCTAGATCTCGATACTGGTTTTATTGCAAATGATGTTTACAGATCATATGGTAGGGTTTGATTGCCTCGGTGGCGCTAGTTTGTGGGTCGGACTTTATAGCGAGCTGGCAAGAGGTCCCAGGTTCGATCCCCGGGTCGGGCCAAACATTTGTATGTAAGTTTTCGGTAGTAAATTCTTTATTGTCAGCCCGGAGTCTGGAAGTCGGCGGTCATATACCCCCGTGTCTCGGAAAGCACGTTGAGCGGTTGGTCCTGCGCCCGATCCCTCTCCAGTCGTGTCACACTGGTGACCCATCAAATATAAGGGCAAGGTAATAGAGAGTGCACTTGTGTTTGCGCACACACTTGAGCACTATAATATATCCTGCGTTAGTGGCTGATCATTGAGATTGGTCGTCTTAACCAAAATCGGTTGGAGGATATTATAAATTTCCTAATCTACATCATATTCTTCACTAACCAGACTCACCAAACTCTGGATTATGATGTATCCCAGGCTCTAATGTGATGACTGGACACAACCTATCACTGGATAAGTTTAAGTCTCATATTAAAACCTGCCTAAAGAAGAAAGGTTACTATAGTGTACAAGACTATTTAAATGATAAGGATTCTTGGTCATGTTAATTGATTAATCTTTTGAGTTGTTATTCATAGTAGTCTATTAACTTTCATAATTGTATTTTTCTCTTCTCAATTGAAACTCTGTAACATCATCAATATTTGAAAAGAGTAACTACTGAGTTTCTTGCTTGTGTCTTCTCAGTAGAAGTCGACATTCCGAACCAGCGGTAGATATTATGTAGATATTTTGACATTTATAAGTGTTCTGTGTGGACCTAAATTGAATAAAAAAAATTTTATCTTTATCTTATCTTTATCTTTAACCATTTGCAGTATTTCCGAACCGATACGACCTGCAAACCTGCAAGAAAAGACCGTATCCTTTAAAAAGAAAAGGCCAGCAGCGCACCAAAGGAGCCTGGTGTTGCAGGTGTCAATGGGCGGCAGTAATCACTTACTATCAGGTAATCCGTCTGCTCGTCTGTCCCCTATCTTATAAAAAAAACCGGGAATAACATGCTGAGACGAAGAAAAGAGTGAATAAAATGTGTTTTATTTTACGAATAATTTAATTATTTTACTAAAAAGTTTTCAGTAATGCATTGCCACCTCCACACATTCCTTCCCTGCCGTCCCCTGCTCGCTCTAGTCTGATTGCCGCCGTCTCGAATATTTATTAAATAAATATTGAATCGTTTCATTTCGCTACGTTTTGCGGCACTCGAGTTCTGCGAACTGTCAAGGCGGGTGAAAGAATTACGCGCCGTCGAAGCATATTTATGGTTCGAGAAATACAGGAATGGTTTGGTAATGTTTTTTATATGGTAGGTGGGCCAGCCTGCCTCTTGGACGACGGACGTCTACAGGCTACCATCTCGTGACCACGTGGACCTATCTCTACGGGTGCATTCTCAAAGCATGAAAGAGATCGCATGAGGACCTGGACCATCACGTAACTGGCAAACGCTGGCAAAGAATGGACTAGTGGAAGCTATTAGGGGAGGCCTTTGCCCAGCTGTGGGAGAATTTGAGCTAAATAAAAGCAGACGAGCAGAAGGACTGGTGGTAAGGATTGCCGCCGCCCTTGGAGTCCCGCAACACGCGGGATCTTTGCAGCACCCGAGCTCTCCGATCTGTCAAGGTGGGTGAAAGAATGACGGGCCGTCGAAGATTATTATATGTTTCTAGACTAGAAATGCTGGGATTCAAGAAATACTGGGAATACTCTCTGGGTTTGTGATGTTCTTTATGTGATAGGTGGCAGACTAGCAGAAGGACTGATAGTAAACGATTGTCGCCGTCCATGGACACCTGCAACATCAGGGTCCTCCTTTAAAAAGGAATACGGTCTTTTCTTGAAGGAACGCTCCGGAAACACCGCTAATGGTTGCGTTCTAAGCCATCGCTTTGGACACCATGATCCAGGATTTGGTGTGTTGTTAGTGAAAAGTATGATGTGGTTAGGATACTCATACCACAAAGACTCATTGCCTTCTTGCCAGTTCTAATGTATCGATTAACACGATTTGTTCTAACCTGCCAAACATTGTCACATCTCTATCACAGCTTCACACATCACTTTGTTTATCACATTTGTCATACTATCATCACACCGTCACACTTTTGTCACACTGTCACACTTTTATTGCACTTTGTCAAAGGTTACGTCTTTGTCATAGGCACGCTACGCTTTGGGGCACTTGAGCTTTGCGTATTGTCAAGGCTGGTGAAAGAATTACGCACTGTCAAAGCGCATTTATGATTCGGGAAATATTGGGAATACTCTCTGGGTTTGTATGTTTTTAGGGTTCCGTAGCCAAATGGCAAAAAACGGAACACTTATAGATTCGTCATGTCTGTCCATCCGTCCGTATGTCACAGCCACTTTCCTCCGAAACTATAAGAACTATACGATTGAAACTTCTTAAATAGATGTATTTTGTTAACCGCATTACGATTTTTACACAAAAATTGGAAAAAAAAATAATTGGGGGGGTCTCGATACTGGAAACTGAAACTCAAAAATGTTTTTTTCATCAAACCTATACGTGTAGGGTATCTATGGATAAGTTTTTAAAAATGATATTGAGGTTTTTAGCATCATTTTTTTCTAAACACAATACTTTGTGCAAGAGACGCTCCCAAAATGGTAAATTGCACAGGAGAGTCGCCTACATTAGGCCCATATCCTGCGAAAACCGGACAGCTACATGGGAAAAAAATGTCTGGGCATGACAATCATCGTCATCGTCAGCCCATTTAAGTCCCCACTGCTGGGGCACGGGCCTCCCTCAATCACATGAGGGGTAATTGCCATACTCATCACGCTTGGCAGACGGGTTGGCGAGGGTTTTGATATAAATGCAGAGTTTTCCTTATAATAAGTACGTTATAACAAAAATAACGTTTCGTTTCTTTCTTTTAAACTACGGAATCCTAAAAATACCTCTTACTTATTGACCACGTAAAACTACGTTAATCGACCTGACGTCGCCTGTACATCCTGAATTCCTGATACGTAATAAGTGCCTCCAATAGCTCCAGCACTCACGGCTGCCGTCAAACTGGCGCGGGCGGAGTCACTGCGCGCGTCAGATGTCTTTCAATCCGCACTGACAGCGGGTTAATTAGCGAGTAGGACAGAGAATAAGAGCGAATCGAGCGAGAGAGGGATGGGAGATCTACGACTGAGCACAGAGTAGCAGAAGAGACATCTAGCAGATAGTGTGGTAAATCAAAGAATAATTCTAGATCGTGGTCCAAACGTACCTCGGCAACTAGGAATGACACACTGAGATGAGAAAATCATATAATAAAGAAATTGACTGTGTGATAACGTGTTTTAGAAGAACAGAAGCAGGTATAAGTGCAAACTATATGTACCTGCACAAAGATTGCATATACTTTTCAATAATGTGTACTGTAATTCCATTAGGATTTATAATAATCTTCCTGCAAGAGTTAGAGAACAGCCAATAAACAAGTTTAAACTAAATAATGGTCTTCTACAAGAGCGCTACTATTCAATCTATGAATACTTAGATTTACAATTAAATGAATACATGTTTGACTTACAAATATTTTCACATATAATATTTAAAATCAGCTTTGTAATAAGTAAGATATATTTGACTATGTACGATTTCTACGTCAGAATATGTTGAATATTATTTTAGTTTAAACATATGTAAGTACCATATTCTTGGAAATAAAATAACTTTATCTTGTATAAGGTCTGAAAAGGTCATAAACAGTATTATTAAAGGATAGTCACACGAATCGATCCGTGTGATAAAGGTGTGTCAAAGTGACAAAGTGTGATAATGTTGTGATAGTAGGATAAAGATGGCGAGGGAAAACATCGGAATTCTGAACGTTTAATCATGATTGTCAGATGACATTTGCTTCATCGGCCGTGTGATCCCCGGCAGAGTAGAATAGGCCACCCTCACTCTTACCGAGGTGTCGTAAAAGGTGACTAAGGTAAAGCTGCTGGCATGATCATCAGCACCCAGAGAAGGAAAACTCTGCATTTATATCAAAACCCTCGCCAACCCGTCTGCCAAGCGTGGCAATCACCCCTCATTTGATAGAGGGAGGCCCGTGCCCCAGCAGTGGGGACTTAAATGGGCTGATGATGATGATGATGATGATGATTTGCTTCATTGTTATTACCAGATTTCCCAAGCCCCGGATCATGGTCCAAGCATACCCCAGACTCCGAAAACCTTCAAAGCAACTGCGAAAAACAGGTTAATGGTGATTTTGATGCACTGCGCTAAACGATTCGTTATACTTTGTTAAAATTCTTGGTCAGAAATCAGAAACTATTCGAAACATGCATGTGTCCTGATGGTGTTTAGATTTTACCCACACCGCCGAGCTAGTAGAAATACGCTCATAGATTTTGAAAAATCTAGAGAGGCATGCTCGGATTCAAACCACGACCCAACGTATGGATTGCGCGTCCATCCATTCATCGTCCAATCCATAAATCAGAAATAATTAATTTCCTTGAAACATGGTTATATACAGGTGGTTTAATACAATTCTGATTATAAACATTGTATGTCATACTGTCATTGTCATCATAATTTTTATAAGAATATTGCATTATATTAAAAATGAAAATTGTAATTACATATTATTTGAAAAGAGTAACTACTGAGTTTCTTTCTGATTCTTCTCGGTAGAAATTGATATTCCGAATCAGCGGTAGATATTAATTGACATCCATAAATGTTCTGTATGGACTTAAATTGAATAAAGATATTTTGAATTTTTGAGTTTTGAATTCAATTGAGAACATTCATCGCTTACCATCAGTTGATCCGTCTGCTCGTCTGCCACATATCACATAACAAAAGAAATTCATGCTCCACCTATCTCGTCGGTATGCATATATTTTGTTACATAGTGTCAATTTAGTTTTAGAGTCAATATTTTAATCATACCAATCGTTTATATTCCTCTATTATTAGAAATGGCTCGTGGTTTCCCCCGTCTCACACTTGGCTAAAATACATACCCTCACCTTCTGCACTTCGTTGATCTTTGCCCATGCTGACTACTTCGAACTCTGTCTAGTAGGAGCCGGATGACATGTTGTTGCATAGTTGCCGGCAGTTTCCAACCCAATTTCAGACGACAACGGCACAGCGCGTGACGGCGCAGAACTGTCACCCCGTACAGTCGAACTAAGGAGTGATGGTAATGAGATTTAAGGGTGAGTTATCGATTTTGATATTTGATAGGATTGGGCGCAAACTACTCAGGGAGTGATGGAATTGATTAACGTTGCCATTATCTTACTAATATAATAAACGCGAAATTTGTGATACATGGGAGACGGAGTATTTCTTTCCATCTTGGTTTGTCGTAACTTAAGTCAGTATGCGAAGTTTGCTTTCGCGATGTATTCATCGGGTGATGCATGCTCTCGTCTGCCACATATCACTTAAAAAAGATTATGTTTCCTGCATTTATTATCAAAAGAAGCTGAGGTGACAGTATTACTACAGGCTGCCTCGTTGGCGCAGTGGGTAGTGCGTCGCACTTTAAAGCGACGGCTGCGCTTGAGGTCCTGGGTTCGATCCCCGGGTTGAGCCAAAAATTTGTAAGTACCAACTTTTCCGTAAGATATTCTTAGTGGCAGCCCGGAGTCTGGAAGTTGGTGGTCTTGTGCCCCCGTGCCTTGGAAAGCACGTTAAGCTCTTGGTCCTGCTTTCGATCCCACTCAACTAGTACCACAGTAGTGTCCCATCGACATGTGAGGGCAAGGGAATACAGAGTGCACTTGTGTTTGCGCACACACTTGAGCACTATAATCCTGCGTACGTGGCTAATCGTTGAGATTGGACGCCATAGCCGTAATCGTTTGGAGGATTACTACAGGCTACACCGTGACTTTTTGAAATCCCGAGAAACTTCTCAAGGGCATTATACTAATGAATCATCATCATCATATCAGACCACTTTCACCCACTGCTGAGCCTCTTCTTTGTCACGCCACTCCCTCCGGTCCTCTGCCAGCCTTATCCATTGCTTTCCCACTGCCGTTACAATATCGTCGGACCATCGGGCAGGTGGTCTACCCACAGGACGTCGCCCCATTCTTGGCTGCCATTTGGTAAGTTTTATAGTCCACCTATCATCTTTACGCCTTGCCAGGTGTCCTGCCCATCTCCACTTTAGTTCAGCCTATCAGCCCTATATTCCTTGGGGGAAAAATGTTTGTTCTTAACCCCCGACACAAAAACGACGGGGTGTTATAAGATTGACATGTCTGTGTGTGTGTGTCTGTGTGTCTGTCTATGGCATCGTAGCTCCCGAACAAATGAACGGATTTTAATTTTGTTTTTTTTTGTTTGAAAGATGAATAAGAGGTGTTTGTTGGATAAAAATCGATCCAAGATGGCCGCCGTCACAAAGTTATGAATGTATGTTTTATCACAACTACCACAATATGGGTATCATATAAAGCGGATTAAGTAGCAGAATATATTTATTGTGACAAATTTCAAATCCAAGATGGCCGCCGTCGGGGGTTTTTAAATTTTATCATTAGTATGATGCTCTCGAGAAGTTTTTCGGGTAAGGATTAAAAAATCACGGTGTAAAAACTAAATCTACAGTAAATACTTATTATCTGTTCACTGTTGTACAATTAAGTTTCTGTAATGCCTAGTTTTTTTAAGTTGTGTTTTTTTTTGTGCAATAAAGTATATCTATCTATCTTTTCTGCTTATAGCGACTAATATCCATCAATAAACATTAGGCACCATCAGATCTGTCGATCGCCAACACACCTCGAGTCCGTTTAACTTTGTTCGCTCCAACATAGACGTGGCTATACGGATAGCCGCTCGGCAAACTTTTGACAGCCAGTTTAACGTTGGGGTAAATTGTATGCTACTACGTACGAATTAAAGTTTTTTTTAAGCGTTCAATCATTCATCATTGTTTTTAGACCCCTACAGCTGAGCATAAGCCTCTACCTAAGATTTTCAAAATGATCGGTACAGGACCGCTCGCATCTTTTTTTCGCTTGGCGAAATACTATGTAATGACATTTTTGCACTCGAAATTTGGATTAACACCATAAGTGGCCGTTTTGGCGGCAATTCAAATTTCGAGTACAAAAGCAGACCCAAAAGTTAAATATAAGTATTAAATAAAAAGTATAACCCACCTACCCTTCCCTACTATCAAATGACCTTTGCCTGAAGGTTGTCTGGTGGAAATCGCTTCCAGCGATAAGACCTCGAGGATGAGGTGAACAGAAGAATCCAGTTAGGTTGGGCAGAATTTGGAAAACTACGTCGTGTCTTCATATCGTCAATACCACAGTGCCTAAAGACAAAAGTCTTCAATCAGTGCGTCCTACCCGTCATGACATACGGAGCCGAAACGTGGACACTTACGGTACGGCTGGTCCACAAGTTAAAGGTCGCTCAGCGTGCTATGGAACGAGCAATGCTCGGCGTCTCTCTCCGAGATCGAATCCGAAATGAGGTGATCCGGCAGAGAACCAAAGTTGTCGACATTGCTCACCGGATTAGCAAGCTTAAGTGGCAGTGGGCTGGCCATATTAGCCGCAGAACCGACAACCGATGGGGCAAACGAGTTCTGGAGTGGAGACCGCGTCTTGGCAAACGTAATGTAGGGCGCCCTCTGGCTAGGTGGGAGGACGATCTGCGGAGGATGGCTGGCAAGAGCTGGATGCGAGAAGCCATGGATAGATCACAGTGGCGAACAATTGGAGAGGCCTACGTCCAGCAGTGGACTGCGATAGGCTGATGATGGTGATAAGACCGCCGAAATTGTACAATTCAGTTTCTGTAATGCCTAGTTTTTTTAAGTTGTGTTTTTTTTTGTGTAATAAAGTATATCTATCTATCTATCAGTTTTTACCGAGAGGCTGCAGCTTCGAAATGGTTAAAAAGATATTCGGTTTAGTTGCTTACAATTTAAATCAATTTGCGTCGCTAGTGTGCCCTACCCGTCACCTTAAGACCTGTAGGTATAACTCCGGTCGAGCCAGCCCATTAATGTCGAAGCATGACTTTCCCACAGTAGAAAAGGGATTCGTGAGATCTTCAACATTGGTCCACCAAGGGGCCTACCATGGTTATAATAACCTTTTTTCATTAGGCAGGTCTTAATATGAGACTTAAACTTATCCATTGATAGGTTAGTGACTTTTGAAAATCTTAATACTTAAACCAAGAAATGAATTACCGACTAGGTAAATGAAGTCTGAGGACCGGGACGGCAAGTCTATGTTTATTTCTGGTGTTGAGACTATAACTATCGGACTGTTTTGGGAAAGTGTGCAAGTTCTTACGTACATACATAATGCAGTTGAGGATAAATTGGGAAGCCACAGTTCATCATCATCATCATCATCAGCCCATTTAAGTCCCCACTGCTGGGGCACGGGCCTCCCTTAATCACATGATTAGGGGTATTTGCCATACTCACCAAGCTTGGCAGACGGGTTGGCGAGGGTTTTGATATAAATGCAGAGTTTTCCTTCTCTGGGTGCTGATGATCATGCCAGCAGCTTTACCTTAGTCGCCTTTTACGACACCTCGGTAAGAGTGAGGGTGGCCTATTAGCCACAGTTAAAATAGTTATTTGTTTAAATATTTCCCGAAGTGAGTCACGTGATCTAAGGCTGTATATCGCGGATGGCCCTTTTCTGTGATTGTCAGCAGCAAGCTCCCACAACAGTAGACCATATGACATCACAATGTGGAAACAGCTGAAACAGACCAGTCTTGCTGTCAGAATTTTTTTAATGTGATAGGTGACAGACGAGCAGACGTATCACCTGATGGTAAGCGATAGCCGCCGCCCATGGACACCCGTGACACCAGTGAAGTCACAAGTGCGCTGTCAATCTTTAAACGCCCCGTTCCCCCGGATTGGGCCTCCGGTACCCTCACTCACGCAGCGAAACACAGTACAGTTTCTATTTATTTTCATTGCTATATGTTGCTTCGCTTTTATCTTAAATACTTTAAACAATATTAACAACATAGGAAGAAAATAATAGTTACTTTCTTCCTGTTGTATGTTATGTATGTGTGCACGTACGTCGCTCAAGGCTCCGCCTAAAATCAGCGCTGTAGCGGCTTCGTCCACCGCAGCAAATGCCGAGGTTAGGCCTTGTTGGCTACAAAATTTGTCATACTTTTGTATTTATGACACTCATGTTTAATTTGTGTTCTGTGGCCAATTTAGAAATCTTTTTTTTTATCCCAATGCTGCTTCACGCCGGTTTTCTGTGAGGCCGTGGTATCACTCTGGTCGAGGTGGCTCATTCATGCCGACCGTATTTAAACGTGGCTCTCCCACGGTTAAATACGGTCCAGTCGATAATAGTATCCTTGTTTTAATTGGTGCAATAAAGAATCCTATCTATCTAGACTACAATTAACGATGACAGGCTGCGATACGCCGTGAGCTTGTGAGACTGAGTCGTGACGCATGTAGGTCAGGCTCTGATTGATTTGATGTTCGACAGTGTTTGCTCAGCTTTCACTATTACAGTGTTCTGAGAGGTCACACTGAGAGCGGGAACGGTTTCTCTCAAGGCGACGGGTGGCCTTTGGATTAACGCCATAAGTGGCCGTTTTTGAAGGTAATTCATATTTCGAGTAGGAAGCAGACCAGAAAGTTAATTTATTCAATACTTCTATATTGAATGAGTAGTATAAGTTCTTTTCGAGATGCTCGAACTTCGAAATAGTTAAAAAGATATCCGGTTTAGATGTTAACAATTAAAATCAAATGGCGTCGCTAGTGTGCCCTACCAGTCACCTTAAGGTGATCCAAATGTCAAGTGCAAAAACAGATCAAAAAGTAGTGCATAATTTTTAAATAACTAGTATAAATTTTTGCTTAGAGACTCGCTTTCGGAAATAGTTTAAAATAGATCCGGTTTAGTAGCTAACAATTTAATCGATTGGTGTCGCTAGTTAGGACTACCCGTCAGATAGTTTCTGAAACGTGTAACTATGATTCAGTTAGTCTGGTTCCCCCGTTAAAAGGTTGCGCAGGTCAGACGGTTGCGCTTCATTCTAATTACCAGACTCCCCAAATCCTGAATCATGGTCAAAGCGTACCCCGGGTTCCAAAGCGGCAGCTTTAGACGCAATCAGTAATTACACGCTAAGATGAGGAGGATCCGGAGGAACCAAGGTCATCAACGGAGGCCACCAAATTAGCAAGCTAAAGTGGCAGTGGGCTGGCAATATCCGCTGTAGAACCGACCGCAGAGAGAAGAGATTATTTATTATACCTCATCGTCAGCCCACTACTGGGGCACGGGCCTCCCTCAATCACATGAGGGGTAATTGCCATACTCACCACGCTTGGCAGACGGGTTGGCGAGGGTTTTGATATAAATGCAGAGTTTTCCTTCTCTGGGTGCTGATGATCATGCCAGCAGCTTTACCTTAGTCGCATTTTACGACACCTCGGTAAGAGTGAGGGGCCACCCTCATTCTACTCTGCCGGGGACCACACGGTATATTTTTGCCATTTTCAATTTTTTTTATTAAACTACTTTGCACTAGCCTAACCCATTACGTATACGTTATTTCTTTCCTCTGCTCAAAGGTTGTCGGGAAGAAATTGCTACAAGCGATAAGACCGCCTTATTGTACTGTCTATTGTTGTTGTATCATACTTATTGGTCAGCCGCGTCCAAACGTAGTGTAGTACCATAGACTTAGGATGCCGTCTAATTATATGTGTAGGACACGCCCAGGAAAGTGACGTATACGATAAGATAAGATAAGAAACAATTTATTGACCACAACTCATTACACATAGAACGAAACAGATAAAACAACAAGGCTCATCCTCAGCATCTGCAACTGCCACACACAGCAGCTGCAGCGCTGGTTTTCAGGCTCGACCTTGGGTGACGCCTTTGCGTTGAAAAAAATATTACTAAAGATTGACATGCAATAAATACAAGTAAAAAGAAAATGAATATACAACAGAAGCCAGGAGCTTAATGCGTGTTGCGTGTTTTTTTTATGTGATAGGCGGCAGACGAGCAGACGGATCTCCTGATGGTAAGCGATTGTCGCTGCCCATAGACACCCGCGACAACAGTAGAGTCACAAGTGTGCTGCTAAACTTTAAACCCCTCTTAGCCCTGGATTGGTCCTCCGGTACCCTTAATCTGCACAAGTACAAACACACAACACACACACACGCACATACACACACACATACACACACACACACCGACACACACACACACACACACACACACTCACACACACACACACACATACAGATACAAACCCACACACTCGCACAAACACACACACACACACACACAACATACACAAGTAACACAGCGTGTAGCCAAAGATCGATCTGAGTAACGAAGAATTAGATTTGTATGCCTATGTTCAGAGTGCTATCAGCCTATAAACTGTCCCACAGCGGGAAAAAGGCCTCCATCATAGAAATCAAGTTATCGCTACTATGATGAGATCAGGCTTAATCACCACGCTTGCCAAATGCGGATTGGTGATCACAAACCCGAGCTATGTTCGAAAAATTCGAAACATACTTTTCGCTCGACCCGGGAATTGAACCCAGGACCCCGAAATCACGGCCCGGTACTTAACCCACTACACCATCAGGGCGTTCAGAGTGGACTGCAACAGATAATGATGATACACGTCTTTGGCAAAAATCGAACTGCACCTCGCTGACAGTGGCACCGCGCCCCGTGTGAACATCGGTTGTGTATCCGGCGCGCTGTGTTCTTGTTTGTTTGCGAATTAATAGTAATAAGTCTATCTAATTAACACGCACCGTAATGATGCGGTAACTATTAATGCCATGTTATTGGTGCTGTTTGTAGTATTTGATAATAATTATTACAATAAGCCCTCATCTTAGCGTATAATTCCCAGTTGCGACCAGATTGTAGCCCGAAATACGCTTAGACCATGATTCAGGATTTGGGGAGTCTGATAATTATTATGTGACTGCCGTCTGGCCTTTGCAATCCTTTACAGTGGAACTAGGCCAACTGAATCATTGTTACACCTTTCAGAAACAATCCGAAATGTGCAGGTTTCCTCACGATGTTTTCCCTCACCGCCGAGCTAATGGTAGAAATACGCGCATAGATTTGAAAAATCCAGATGTGCATGCTTGGATTCGAACCCGGTCCTCCCCCTATGAAAGGCTTATTCTGATCTACCTATAAAGGTACCATAGCTCATTTACCCGAGATTTAATCCCCGAAAATCTTCTAGGGGTCATTATTTCCAGAACTTTCTCGGGTATTCAAAAAATCATTAGTTTTCCTGGATGTTCATGGGCGGCGAAGATTACTTTCCATCAGGTGATTCTGCTTTCTCGCTTGTCACCTATAGCATAAAAAATCAGGGTTTTAACTGTTACACTTAGGCCTGTCCTATGGTGTATCACTCAAATTTGGGCCTTGGATTATTGTGGTTTGCCATATAGGTAGAGGTTGCCGATGACAAAGCCTATAATATCCATTGACGGTGATGATTGCTTTGGATCAGGTGACTCGCTTGCTGATTTCAAGCTCCCTAGCTCCCTATACTACAAAATTTTTCAAAATTCAAAATTCAAAAGTACTTTATTTGCATAGGCTTATATACAGCTCTTACAAATCGTCATACATGAAAAAATATAAATTATAGCTATGTATATTATACATGTAATTAAACATATATGTCGATACAAAAAATATACTAAGAAATTAATAAATATAATGTGATTCTACCACCAGAATCGGAAAGTTGATTCTGACGAGAAGATCCGGCAAGAAACTCGCCAGTTACTCTTTTTAATCACCAAATTTTTTTTAAGTACAGTATCATGGGTGTAGGCGAACAGTTTATCATTTCCACAAATTCTTCTACAAGCATGGTACGTAATCAACTACCACAGCATATGGACGTCTAACTCCGGAGAAACCCAATCACCCCTTTGAAGAGCCTCGCTCGATCCTCTGTCATTGAGTAGAAATATAGCATCGCCTTAATGTGTCTTCTGTCACGTGTACTAATGTAATATCCTACTGCAACCGATTTCGGCTAAGGCGATCTTAACGATCAGCCACTTACGCAGGATATATTAAAGTGTTCAAGTGTGTGCGCAAACACAAGTGCACTCTCTATTTCCTTGCCCTCATAACCCGATGACCAGTGTGACACGACAGGAGAGAGACCAATGGCTTAACGTGCTTTCCGAGGCACGGGGGTACAAGACCGCCAATTTCCAGCCTCCGGGCTGACACTGAGAATTTCTTTACAGAAAAACTCAGATACAAATTTTGGCCTTCCTGCGGATCGAATCTGGGATCCCGCAGCCGTCGCTTTAAAGTGCGACCCATTACCCACTGAGCCAACGAGGCAGTCACATGTACAATAGGGCTGTTCCAAAGAGCTGTTCGGCCTTATCTATAGAAGCATCTTCATTCATCATCATCATCAGCCCATTTAAGTCCCCACTGCTGGGGCACGGGCCTCCCTCAAATCACATGAGGGGTAATTGCCATACTCACCACGCTTGGCAGACGGGTTGGCGAGGGTTTTGATATAAATGCAGAGTTTTCCTTCTCTGGGCGCTGATGATCATGCCAGCAGGTGAGAAGCATCTTATTCCAGCTGAAATCACCATCGCACATCACGCCTGAACTTCACATAGGACATCATTTGGATGTTTTTTTTACTCCTACGGTGCGTTTCTCACGCCATTTCTTACTGCGCACAGTAAAACTAACGCCCGGTTTGTCTAATGTTTTAAGTATCGGGCCGTGATCTCGGAGTCCTGGGTTCGATTCCCGGGTTGAGCATAGGTATGTTTCGAATTTTTCGGACATAGCTCGGGTTTGTGAGCACCAATCCGCACTAGGCAAGCGTGGTGATTAAGCCTAACCCCATCATAGTAGCGTAGACTTGATTTCTATGATGGAGGCATTTGCCCTGCAGTGGGACAGTATATATAGTATATTGACGAACATTTGGATCAGTGGTAGTGAATGCTGCGTCTGGTGCAAGGGTTGCAGGTTCAATCCCCGCACTGTACAAACATTTGTGTGCATGAACATGTCTGTTTGTATTGGTCTGGGTGTTTTCTATGTATTACACACACAGTACATATTTCCAAAAGAAAAGTATTATACTTATGTAAATATTTGTGATTCCGCTGTTGGTTCTGATATCCATAACACAGGTACATGAGCTACCTATCTAGAAGTCAGATCAATGTATGTGATGTTGTGAAATATTTAATTATTATTTATTTATTTATATAGGCTGATACTATACAGTAAAACCCTCACTCTTACCGAGGTGTCGTAAAAGGCGACTAAGGTAAAGCTGCTGGCATGATCATCAGCACCCAGAGAAGGAAAACTCTGCATTTATATCAAATCCCTCTCCAACCCGTCTGCCAAGCGTGGTGAGTATGGCAATTACCCCTCATGTGTTTGAGGGAGGCCCGTGCCCCAGCAGTGGGGACTTAAATGGGCTGATGATGATGATACAGTAAAACTGTGGAACCCGCTGCTAGCGATGATATTTCGAAACAGATACGACCTGTGTTCGTTTCGCTCGTCGTTTCAACATTTAATATGCTATATACAGTACTCGTATTTGATGACGAGTCTCACTGCAGATGTTCGTGTATAAATAATAAGCGCAAACGCCTCGGGAGCGGATCCAGCGTTCCGACAAGTTGGAAATGTTCGCGGCCACACACACTAGCGACTTGCGATACATTACAATACCTTCTAATAAACATACAAAAAGAACTTGCCAAAAAAAAAACCGCCTTCAAAAACCACGAACTGAAAAGTGTAAAATAATATTTTTGTCACTTTATACACTTCAAATAACATTTTAGAACACTCGAGAAAGGGTTTTTTTATGATATAGGTGGCAGACGAGCCGATGGATCACCTGATGGTAAGCCTGATGGTGAGGTATAACCGAAGTCGGCGCCGTTTGAAAAAAGATACAAAAACATTACGTGTCCCTATAAAATTTGAGAGTTCCCCTAAAAGTTCCAAACGGGTCGTCAAATATATGTACATATGATATAAATATAATATATATGATTTTGTATTTGTATTTATTCATTTTCATTCTGCAGACTACTCGGTAAATAATTAGCCAAGTTCGAAGCGTTCGGAGGGTGAGCCTGTCGATACCAGGCGAAAACTTTCACCTGAGCCGTCACGGGGCGGGTTCGGTGACTATTTTTGAGCCCTTTGCTATTCACATGTGGGACGGATTCGGCTCTGAGAGCTCTGCCTATTGGGAACTGAGTTTTGGCACTATGGCTACCGAAATATGGCTTCTGTAGGCCTTTTAGGTATACCTAAAATAAGCATCCAAAGTGGTAGAAAGTCACAACAAAAAGGATGCCTGAAAATAAGATGAGACCACGCGGCAGGCCGAGAAAATGCTGGAGGGACGGATTCGATGCTCACCAAAAGGATTGGACGACTGTGACTCGTGACCGAAAACGTTGGAAGGTGAGTAGGGAGGCCTTTGTACTCCAGTGGGACAGTACAGGCTAACAAGAATAATAATAAAAAAGGTGGCAGACGAGTACCGGATGGAATGGACCTTGCAACACTAGTGGAATCACAAGTGTGCTGCTGACCTTCAAGCTCCCTTACCCTTCGGATTAAATCTTCGGGACTCAGTCTGACTCGGCGAAATACTGCCTATATCCTTGGAGCTCAAAGTATCTCTCTGGTAAAGTCAGCCCAAATGCACTATCTTTCTCAAATCCTTAATCAATAGGGAAGGCGTCCTCTACTCGTCAATCACTTTAGGGTAAATCCCAGATTTTGAGTGACTTTTGGACTCCAGGTTGACTCCCAGGCTCCAGAGTGACTTTCTGACTTCATACTAATATCCAGGGTTTAGGGTGTATTCTAGACCACAAAGTAACTTTTTTAGTACAAGGTAAATAAAAACTCCAGAGTGATTTTTAGACTTTACGGTAACTCACAGACTTTAAAAAGATTCTAGACTCAAAGGTGACTTTAAAATTAAAGAATAACTATTACTGCCGTATTCAGAGACGCCAATTAAGCTATGTTGTCTATTGTTCATTATCTTAATTATCGGATAGTCTTTATACGTTAATATTTTTTCTAATGAGTGCGGCGGAGCATCGTTCAAATTCAATTCGCGGCGAGCTTCGCCGTTCCTCGGACATCTCGTTATCTCTGTCGCGCCATCGGCGAGTAGAAACAGGAAGATAGCTATTTGAAATTAGTAAGAAAATTGTGTGCGTTTGCGAATACCAAAAATAATGAATGAAACTTGATTATATTTTGATTTTCTTTAGACATTCTGTAACTAGACAACACAAGCTGTGTCTCCATTACATTTTCAAAATGAATATTGAGTTTTTAATATAAAACAAATAGGCAGAAAATAGGTCGTTAACGTCGAAAAATTAACGAAATGTAATCGCCTATATTTTGAAGTGTGTAAATATTTTAATAGCAGGTGTTAACCGAAACATATATAAATACTTCCTTAATCCGAGTAACAAAAATTGAAACATTCTTAAATTGCAAATTATTTTAGTACTACGTTTTGTTTTGGAAATACGTAGTTCGCCGGACCCTTAAGTAACTATTAAAGTTAATTTGACGTCTCTGAGTGTGGCAGTTAGACTATATTAGGAAAACAATCGCAATTTACATTTAAACACTTACAATTACACCACCAGTTTACAATTAATCAGAACATATTCACCTAACGAGCAAAGTGCCGGCATTTGGCGCGGCCGAAATAATTTCATTGTTTTCAACAGTAAGCAAAGTTTTCAACTAAACCAAAATAGTTCTTGGCCCCGATCTACGACCTATTTTAATTGGTGGGTCTAGGCATTCAAAAAATAGCTTTGTATTTAATACATTAAGGTTGGAATTTCTATACAAGATGAATAGGCAGAGGGATACGATATAATCGGGCTTTGAAATGAAAATGGTGTTGAATATTTATGTATTAGAATTGAAAGTACTTAAACAAAATGCTGATTTCAATAAAATGTATCTATGTTTTTTAATTATCAACTGATATTGTTGTAGACGTAGTAAAATTGTACTCTTATTAAAGGTTGTTTATATGTCGCTTTCATCAAGAAACAAAATGCTTGTCCTGTGGGTAGACCGTAGAGAGCTACGCTTTGGCATGAATGGGCCTGCTCGATTGGAGTGATACCACGGCCTCACAGAAAACCGGCGTGAAGCAGCATTGTGCTGTGCTTCGCTGTGTGAGTGAGGGTGTCGGAGGCCCAATCGGGGGGAAAGGGGGGTTTAAAGGTTGGCAGCGCACTTGTGACTCCACTGGTCCGCGTCCGTCTGCTCAGTCTACCACCAATCACATTAAAAAAAACTATTTGTTCGATGGTATCGGACCATGAGCATGACCAGGCCTTTTCATGATATTGTAACTATGACCAGGTAATAGATGAAGAATCAGTGTAAATGGTTTAGCCCACTTTTTTAACAAATAGTACTCACTTAGTTTGCTATAGTCCCAAAATTTGACAATGAGGCGCTGAGTGTCGATTAACTCGCGTGTTTCTTTTCAGATTACATATAAGCATTGTCCCTTATCGATAGAATTGATTTCTTAATAACCTCCAACCGATTACGGTTACGGTAGTCAACCTCAACGATCACCCACGCACGCAGAATTATAATCCTCGAGCGCTAACATAATTGCACTATCTATACGGTATTTGACTATTGTAGAGCGCGTGAAGGGTTACCGCGACGAGCATAGGGTTAGTCGTGACGTCCGATCTCTCTGTCTCGCTCCCGCTCTCCCGTTCCTGCTAGCATCGTACGATGCGCGCACCCGCAGGAGTCCCGCCAGTCTCAGCCCCGGCTTCCCGACGCACGGACGCACTTGGATACACGCTCGCCCGCTGAGATTTTGTCGGATACCTAACTGTTACAACTTTAAAATAAAGCTGTGTAAAAATATAACGCCTTTCGCATTATACTATTTATTTAAATTTTTGTAATCAAAAGACCCATCAATGATAGAAACGAATCGTTGAAATAATTACTTGATTCTCATTTAAACTACCTGAGATACTTTAAAATCACATTATTTTTAAAAATCACAAATGGCTACTAAGATGTGACGTCACACGCAAGTATTTTTTTGCATTTCATTTGAATTTTGTATGGTAGCTATATCAAATGTTTCGTTTATGTCAAGGTTCTATTATAATAGTTGGTGCAAACTGTATGGGTTATTCAAAGGTATAATTATTTTTTTATAATTTCATATTTTTAAACCTGCCCTTAAATCCCTTAAATGACCATAAAACCGGCTAGACGTTATACTTTTAATTGAGAATTTTTGCTATTGGCACATATTTATCTATATTTTGATAAAATATTCATATTTTGTAAAATCTCAAGCTTAGTCAAATACCCTATTCCCTTACCCTTATAATCCGATAGGACACCATTGTGACACGACCGTAGAGAGATCGGGCGCAGGATTATAGTGCTCAAGTGTGTGCGCAAACACTAGTGCACTCTCTATTCCCTTGCCCATGAGGGCGGATTATGAAATCCGATGGGACACTAGTGTGACACAACTGGAGAGGGATCGGGCGCAGGACCAACGGCTTAACGTCCTTTCCGAGGCACGGGGGTAGAAGGTCGCCAACATCCGGACTCCGGACTGACACTAAGAATTTCTTACCGAAAACTTAGATACAATTTGACTCCTTCATAAATAGTATGAATGAATATTGTAAAAAAGTTGTCCTTAGTCTCTTAAACTATTCGGTCACAAAGAGAAGGTGACGTATAGTACAATCAGTGAGCGAGTGTAATTGAACCGCTCACTCATTCAGGATTGTTTGCTGCTCATTCCGTTTGTTGGATTTTCAGTTCGGCTTCTTCTTCGGGTTGTTTGGTTATTATGCTCTCACTAAAAAAAGGTTAAATGGTTGTCAGGGCACTTATGACTCCATTGTTGTCCATGGTGGCAATAGATTGCCAAGGTGATCCGTCTGCTTGTTTGCCACATATCACATAAAAAAAAGGAATTATGAGGCATTGTTGATTGACAAATCCCTTGGATCGGGCCTCCTCCAATACCATTCGTCGCTGTTTCATGCTGGTTTTCTTTACACCATGGTATGAGTTATTAGTGGTCGTGGTTCTCACGTCGATCCAGCCCATTTATGCTGAAGCTTGGCTCTCCCACTAGAACATTACTTGTTATAATGTAAAAAAGCAGCCTACTCCTTCTAAAACAGGATCGAAACCGATGTCAAGGTTAGTGAAAGATCATGCGTACAGATGAAAACTTAAAGACGCATCGGGCATATCTCGGACTATTACCTTACTTTATGGGTACCTTACTTACTTTACTTAAGGAAATCTAAAAAATGCTATAACTACAAATAAATAAGAATTGTCCATCATCTCCCATTTCCATTACTAATAAAGCATCATAAATCTAAACCGTATATTAGAAATACTGCTCAATAGCCAATCGCAAAGTCGATATTACGCAGCAAAACAGCATGTGTGGCTTCGCTAATTTCTGCTTTCTTCTAATAGCCAATCTTAGATGGATTACTGCGGGCGGTTTACAGGGTACGATGGCAACGATGGTATAATGGCTGACAAACATTCGTGCGATGAACACTTGTGTTTGTTCAGTGTCTGGGTGTAATATATGTATTTAAGTATATATTTGTGTTGCTCTGTTGTCTGATATCTGTAACACAAGTGCTTACGCTACTTAGTACGGAATCAGGTCAATGTATGAGATATTGTGAGAATAGTCAAGCTTCATGCGAGGAATGAAACGGTATTTCCTATGCACGCGGACGAAAAAGAAGAAGATGAACAAAAAAAGCTCTAAGAAGAGTGTGGGTCAGGTCCAAACCGGCTATGTTGTCTGTTTCTCTGGGAAAAGCATCAGGAAATTAGCCCCACTTAAGTTTATATTCGTGAACACACAATATTTCAGAAAATGTTTCTGAACCGTCTAACCGTGACTGAGTTAGTTTGGTGCCCCTGTCTAAGGGTTGCGAAGGTCAGACGACACTCGCTTCATTGTGACTGACCGGATGGCGCAATTGGTAGTGACCCTGCCTCTTATGCCAAAGGTCGTGGGTTCGATCCCCACCCTGGACAAACATTCGTGTTATGAACACAAGTGTTCATAACACGAATGTGTTTGTTCGGTGTCTGGGTGTAATATATGTATTTAAGTATATATTTGTGTTCCTCTGTTGTCTGATATCTGTTACGCTAAGCTACTTATTACGGAATCAGGTCAACAAACGAGATGTTGTGAGAATTATATTATATTATATTGTAATTACCAGACTTCCCAAATCCTGGATCATGAGGTAAAAGTATGAAGTAAAAGTTTTTTTCTATATAGGTAGACGAACAGTCGTATAATCATGGTCTTTTGGCAATTGCCATCACCAATAGACACTCGCAATACCATTGGAGTCACAAGTGCGGTTCCGACCTTTAGAAAAAGTGCAAACTCTTTTCTTGAATCTTGATGTTCTGACTCCAGCCAGAGTGAATTAAAGGCTCTATGATAACTTGCAGAATTCAGAATGACAGAATTTAGTGACTTTCAGACTCTTGGATGAGTTCAGCCTGATTTAGCTTGACTTCCTTACTTTTAGATAACTTATAGACTCCTGGTAATTACAATGTTCATTCTTATACAAATTATGATTACAGTGACAGTATGACATCGTCAAAAAAATTATGAAATGAATTATACATTAGAGGACAGGCGAAGAGATCAACATATCCAGGAATCCTTATCATTCAAATAATCATCTACTTTATAGTAGCCTTTCTGCATTAGGCAGTTTTTTACATCTAACTTAAACTTATGTACCGGTAAATCAATAATAATTTGAGGTAACTTATTAAACATTCTAATGCTCAATCCTACATAAATCATACCACGAGTTTTAAAACTCCTTGAATTTATACCCCAAAATCGGCCAAGTGCGAGTGCGGAGTCGCCCATGAAGGGTTCCGTAGCAGCAAGTAAGATATATGGAAGGTAAATTGCGGTTTACGGTTTATAACGTATTAAAAAATACTACTCACTATATCTAGTTCAAACCAATTTCCGTTGTTAGTTTTCATGATTATGTACATCATATATTTTTTTTTAGTTTATAATTCATTTATTATAGAAGTTAGAGGGGGAGACAAACAATTTACTACTTTGGGAGCGTCTCTTGCGCAAAGTATTGTGTTTAGAAAAAAAAATGTTAAAAGCCTCAACATCATTTTTAAAGACCTATCCATAGATACCCCACACGTATAGGTTTGATTTCAGTTTCAAGTATGGAGACCCCCCCCAATTTTTTTATTTTTTCCATTTTTGTGTAAAAATCGTAATGCGGTTAACAAAATACATCTATTTACCAAGTTTCAATAGTATAGTTTCGTAGAAAAGTGGCTGTGACATACGGACGGACGGACAGACGGACGGACATGACGAATCTATAAGGGTTCCGTTTTTTGCCATTTGGCTACGGAACCCTAAAAAGGTTTTATCTATGTAAGTATATACTGACTATCGTGCGGTGTAAAACCCTCACCATGATCTCGGATTGATAAGCGTCTGACACAAAAACAGTTTTTCATCTTCGGGTAATTAGGTTGGGCAGCAATTTTTGAGGGCGGCTGTTTTGCCGACCCTCTTTGCTTAGATGGCGAAATTGGTATCAGGCGGCAGATTAGTCTGATTGGCGTTTTCAAGGGCCTAGTTTATCTTGGAAGGAATTCTAAGTAATGAAATATTTGGGAGGAAAATCTTGGCGATGGTTACTGACCAGGAGTGTAAAAAAACATTTCTTCTTGGTAAAATATTTATTTATTTTATTTATTTTTACGCAAACAGAGAATAAATAAATATTTTACAACATCACATACATTGATCTGACTCCGAGATAGGTAGCTCAAGCACCTGTGTTACGGATATCAGAATCAACAGTGGGATTACAAATATATACATATAATACTTTTCTTTTGTAAATACATACTTATAATATATAGATAACGCCCAGACCAATATAAACAGATATGTTCATGCACACAAATGTTTGTACTGTGCGGGGATCGAACCCGTAACCCTTGCACCAGAGGCAGCGTTCACTACCACTGTTCCAAACGGGTCGAATGATCCTGACAATGGCATAACTTATAAAACTAACTTACATACTAGACCATAATACTGTAATACCTAGTATTAAGTTTTCTTACTATACTTTGAGTGCAATAAAAGTATATTCATTCATTCATTCATTCATTCATAATCTATAAATAGTGAACACAACATGCTTGCGTATTAACCCAATAAAATACAAAATTACAGATACATATAAACTAACTCTGACATTATACATACACATATATATTTTACAATTAATATTATTCGAGCAAGGCCGCGGACATTTCGGCCTTGAGGATGTTTGTAATAGTTTTCTTAAAGATAGAGAATTTATTGAAAATATCCACCTCACTGCAACCACGAGACACTTCATTGTAATTTCGACACATTCTTACGATGGGATTGTAAAATGAAGTATTGTTCTTGAACACTTGAACTGCAAAGACATTTGGTGAACGCGTTTTATATCGGGTGTTAATAGTCAATGACGAACGAAAGCTAACATTGGTATCAAAAAGTAAAGCGACGGCTGATCTTGGGGTTCTGGATTCGATCCCATGGTCTGGCCAAAACTTGTACCTAGTAATTTTCAGTGTCAGCCTGAAATCTGGAAGTCGGCGGTCTTGTATTTCAGTGCCTTGGTTGGTCCTGTGCTTGATCCTTCGTTGTTTATGTCCTTTTATCTCCGCACACACTTGTGCACTATGTCCTGCGTGGAACGTGGCTGATTGTTAGCTGAAAATTAATGTAGGTTAGGAGGATATTATTTAATGGAAGGTTAACGAAGCTAAAAAAATTATGATCACTCAAGAAAAATTCAGCTTCTTCATCCCTAGGTAGGTACAGACAGCCACATAGCAATGTATACCCTAAGTCTACAATGCTATCAAATATCTTCAATCGATTTTAACCTTACTGTCAAACACCGTGGCAGAGCCACGCTTCGGCATGAATGGGCAGGCTCGACCGGAGTGATACCACGGCCTCACAGAAAACCTGCGTGAAGCAGCATTGTGCTGTGTTTCGCTGCGTGAGTAAGGGTACCGGAGGCCTAGTACGGGGAAAAGGTGGGTTTAAAGATTGGCAACGCACTTGTGACTCCAATGGTGTCGCGGGTATCCATGGGCGGGGGCAATCTTACCGTCCGTGATCCGTCTGTTCGTCTGCCACATAAAAAAACACGTTTGGTTCGCAGCGAAACACCGGTTTTCTGTGAGGCCATGGTATCACTCCGCTCGAGTCTGCCCATTTATGCCGAAGCGTGGCTCTCCCACGGTGTTTCACATTAAGGTGAAAATCGATTGAAGATATTTGACAGAATTGTAGACTTATTGTATTAGGTACATTGATATGTGGCTGTCTGTACCTAAACCCTGAAAATTCCCGCGACATTAGCCCCAGTAACAGTTCGAACCAATAAATCTCCAAAACAAGAAGCATTAGTACACCCATTCACCCTCAACCACTGATGTAAACATGCCATATTACCCACCCCATATTTCCCCGAAACCAAACAAAAATCACCCTAGTTTCTACACATTTAAAGGTCTCGGCAAAATTGGCTCTCGTTTCTGCTTTTGGAATGTGATAAATTTCTTATAAAACAGCGAATTCCGTATTCAGAATAAGAATGTAGATTATTTGCGGGATTGTCGTAGACTTGTCGTAGATAGGTAAAATGATTGGAAGCGTAGAGTAACATATAAATAATATACTGAGATAGACGCATTAGTCGGCTAGCCAGTACTAGCGCCATCTAGAGGAAAACGACTAATACTCAACGGCTATGTGGTACGGCGACCTTCGAGTATAAGTCAGGGAGACGATTAAGGTGACGGGTAGGGCACACTAGCGACACCCATCGATTTTATTTTTAGCTACTAAACCGGATCTATTTTAAACAATTTCGGGGGTACAACCTCTCGGCAAACACTTATACTATTTATTAAATAACCATGCACAAATGTTGGGTCCGTTTTTGTACGCGAAAAACTTATTCACGCCAAAAGTGGCCGCTTGTGGCGTGAATCAATTTTTCGCGTACGCGTTGGACCCAACATTTGTGCATGGTTATTTAATAAATAGTGTTAGTGTTTGCCGAGAGGTTATAACCCGGAAATTGTTTAAAATAGATCTGGTTTAGTAGCTAAAAATAAAATCTATTGGCGTCGCTAGTGTGCCCTACCCGTCACCTTAAACAAAATAAAAATAATTTTATTTGCTATGAGCCGTGTGGTCCCCGGCAGAGTAGAATAGGCCACCCTCACTCTTACCGAGGTGTCGTAAAAGGTGACTAAGGCAAAGTTGCTGGCATGATCATCAGCACCCAGAGAAGGAAAACTCTGCATTTATACCAAAACCCTCGCCAACCCGTCTGCCAAGCGTGGTGAGTATGGCAATTACCCCTCATGTGATTGAGGGAGGCCCGTGCCCCAGCAGTGGGGACTTATATGGGCTGACGATGATGATGATGATTTGCTATGAACCGAACTACCCAATACTTAGTCATATACCAATACCCAATACAATCTAGATCTCTGGTTTAATTCCAAAACTTTTTTAACTTGCTGATGTGGGCAGGCCGCTCGAGGTCATTGCTTCCAAAACACGCTTTACTAGTGCGATGTAAGAATGCATAGTGACATCTAACGAAACAACGCCGAACCATCGGCTTGAGTAGGAGAGCCAACCTTCAGCATGATATGGGCGGTTTGACCGGAATGATACCGCGAGTAAGTGGGGATGCCGGAGGCTCTATATATAAGGAGAGGGATAGGTTGGCAGCGAACTTGTGTCTCCATAGGTCATGCTTGTAACTCGGAAAACTTGTACAGTATTTATGTAATAATGGGCACAAATTTTTAGTGTATTTTTGTACTCAAAACTTTGTTCAACACCAAAAGCGGCCACGTTTGACATGAATCAAATAGTATACATGTTTTGCCGAGTCTCCGACGGTCCGCAATTGTAATAGTAGACCATGTTTAGTAGCTAAAAAATTAAATTTATTCGCGTCGCTAGTGTGCGGTACTTACCCTTCGGCTTAAGCGCCATTAAACCATTAAACTTGGTAAGAAAGAAAAAAATGAAAATATAATTATTTGTAATAAAATTAGAATTAATGGATATACATATTTATATATGCATGTATATAATATATAATATAACTTGATATTCATTTTCAAAGCCTTCCTAAGTTTATGAAAGTACTCAAGACTAGTGACGTACTAAAGATGGACTAAGTAGTTGTTTTTTGTTTTATTATTATTATTTTCATTTCGTTATTTATCTTTTCTTTTGTTAATTGCATCATTACTGTTAATTTTAATAAGATATATATTTTATTGTTTAGTTTTTATGATGCTACCATTTTATTTTTTCTAAGCATTTTTTCATTTACGCATGCTGTGGTTAACCTATAATTGTAAGTGCAGTTAGCCAGAAGCAACCTTTGTTAAATGAATCTATTGTAACTTGCTGTAACTTATGTTGGTAACCCTGTAATTAAATAAAAAAATAATATTATTTAAATTCATAATATTGTGTTTGCCTTAGTCTGCATTTACAGGCTATATTGTAACTGTCGTCTACCAACCTATCACATAAAAACAATTTTTCTTGTTTAGTCATTCTTGTCCAATCTTGTTCAGTTCAGTCTTGTCTGTGAATCATACTCTATGCCCGGCGCCGCAATGTCGTTATAGTGTAGCGTTTACAACTCTCTTTCGTGGCGTTATGGACGGCCTTCGAGTCATGGCTGCCAAACTCTATATAAGCATTGATATTATAAATATAACATACATTAATATGTTAATATGTATAATAGACAAAACGATGGTAGCTCTGCGGATATGAACGCGCCTACCATACGGGGGGTCGTGCACCTCTGGATTTTTCAAATCTATGTGCATATTTCTACCATTAGCTCGGCACTGAGCGAAAACATTGTGAGAAAACATTTTTTTTCCCTCCCTAGGCTAGCCCTCTGGCTAGGTGAGGGGACGATCTGCGCAGGATGGCTGGCAAGAGATGGATGCGAGAAGCCATGGATAGATCACAGTGGCGAACAATTGGAGAGGCCTACGTCCAGCAGACTGCGATAGGCTGATGATGATTTTTGTTTTAGTGCCTTCTCCGAGGAGAAGGCTGCTGGTACCCCGGACGTGGTAAGCCAGGCCTTTATTTATCAAAAATTTTATTCATCTGTTTGCTTTGTAAAAAAAATATTAAGGAGTAGGACTTTAGGAAGTTTGAAACGAGGAGTGTGATAGGACATGTTTGGAAAAAGTAGGTTGGTAAAAGAAGTGGGGAATAGATATATATAGATATATGTGGGATAAGTAATTGTGTTTTGGGATAGTGTGGGATTTAGGGTTGTGGTTTCTTAGGAGAAGGAGAGAGAGAGTGTGGATGGGGTTCTAATTTCCGATAAGAAGGGTTCTGAGAGTTCAGGGAGGTCCTCATAAACAGTATTTGCGTCAGCTCTGGCCATTGCTTAATTGATTTGAGGGCACCTTTCTCTATCGGTGGCCGAATGTACGCAATCGGATTCGCCTTCATACTCGCAGTTGATGCAGAAAATGTGCTGTGGGTCGGTTTTGGGCTCGTCTTTGTGGGGGCAAATCAAATCAAAAAATCAAAATCAAAAAATTCTTTATTTGCATAGGCTTGTACACAGCACTTACAAATCGTCATACATATGAATGATTTAAGACTATTTATAAGTACTTATGTAATAATTTACATGTTAAAAAAAGTAAATAAACATAATGCGATTCTACCACCGGCTCGGAAAGTTGTTTCTGGTCGAGAAGATCCGGCAAGAAACTCGCCAGTTACTCTTTTTAACCGCCAACTTTTTTACAATGGTTTATTATCTTCATACCAAGTCATACAGTCTAATGCAAAAGCTAAATATGAGGTAAACCGAAGCGGACCAGTCCCCAAAGGTGGCACCTGTTCACAAGTATGACGTATGTGTCAGCCATCATTTCACTCAACCATATTAGAGGGAATGTAATGACCTGCCACATAACGCCACCACCTCAGAGACATTTGAGTGAGCATGACTACTTAGGTTCCCCTCATAGGTCACAGAGTACTTAATCCAATACTAATAAACTGCAGAACGAGGTGTACAATAGTAGGTGGTAAGCATATTGTCAATTGTTTGATTAATAAATACTAATCAATTTGTATACAATAATAAATGCTGCTAAGCCTAATTTATTAAAATTGATTGAATATATAATAATAATGATTCAAAAATTTCAAAATTCAAAATTCAAAAGTGCTTTATTTGCATAGGCTTGAAAAATATAAATTATAGCTATGTATATAACACACTTAAAAATTTCATCTCGCGTTCAGGCGGGACTCGAACCCACACCTTCCACAATCCGGGTGAATGTACTACCAATTATACCACTGAACGCGTTACTAAGTCGACGAAATTTGTAAGTGCTTGATTCGACATGAGCTGTCGATAGTCTCATCAATATTGTAGGTATATTTACAATATCCAGTGGAAATATTATTACAAATATTTGACCACCAGTTAAGATGAGACTGCTTAATCAATAGTTGATATTTTTTATAGCAATCTTTTGCGATTTATTCTTAAGTAAATAACACACTTAAAAATTTTTTTTTAAGATACCTACAATATTGATGAGACTATCGACAGCTCATGTCGAATCAAGCACTTACAAATTTCGTCGACTTTGTAACGCGTTCAGTGGTATAATTGGTAGTACATTCACCCGGATTGTGGAAGGTGTGGGTTCGAGTCCCGCCTGAACGCGAGATATAAAAAAAAAAAAAAAAATTTTAAGTGTGTTATTTAATTAAGAATAAATCGCAAAAGATTGCTATAAAAAATATCAACTATTGATTAAGCAGTCTCATCTTAACTGGTGGTCAAATATTTGTAATAATATTTCCACTGGATATTGTAAATATACCTACAATATTGATGAGACTATCGACAGCTCATGTCGAATCAAGCACTTACAAATTTCGTCGACTTAGTAACGCGTTCAGTGGTATAATTGGTAGTACATTCACCCGGATTGTGGAAGGTGTGGGTTCGAGTCCCGCCTGAACGCGAGATGAAATTTTTAAGTGTGTTATTTACATAAGAATAAATCGCAAAAGATTGCTATAAAAAATATCAACTATAGCTATGTATATTATACATGTTATTAAACATATATGTCGATACAAAAAATATACTAAGAAATGAATAAATATTATGTGATTCTACCACCGGAATCGGAAAGTTGATTCTGACGAGAAGATCCGGCAAGAAACTCGCCAGTTACTCTTTTTAATCACCAAATTTTTTAAGTACAGTGTCATGGGTGTAGGCGAACAGTTTATCATTTCCACAAATTCTTGTCATTTAAGTAATCATTAACTGTATAATAGGCTTTTGCCATTAAATAATTTTTAACATGTGTTTTAAATTTGGGCATTGATACAAGTAAATATTGCACTTGGGGTATTGGTGTTCATTTGCACAGTAACTACACGCTCTCCGTGTATCGGTGCACTTCCGCTTGGTGTGCCCGAGGAAACATGTTTGTAACGTTTCTATACCTACAATATTTGAGATAATGATTCGGAACGTGTAACCGTGATCCAGTTGTCTGGTTCCCCTGTTAAAAGGGTAAGGGGAAGGTCAAACAGGTCACATAGTTCCTGCATTGTAATTATACGGATTCCTTCAATAGAAACGAGAAAAAGCATCTCGCGGGCCCGTATGGCGGTGATGCCTGACATCGCTTCCGTTGTAATTGCAACGTGGGCTCTTCTCTTACTTACCATCAGGCTGAGGAAAGCCAATATACTGTGCCTCTATAAAAAAATAAAAGACTCCTCGAATCCTGATTCATCATCTAAGCACACCTCGGGGTCCAGAGCGACAACTTTGGACGCAACCGGGAATTACATGCTAAGAGGAGAGAGAAACAAAACATGTAAAAATTTAAAAACAAAAGTTGTTATTTTTTTTTATGTAATAGGTAGGCAGACGAACAGACGGATCACCTGATGGTAAGCAATTGCCGCCGCCCATCGACACCCGCGACACCAGTGGAGTCACAAGTGCGCTGCCAACCTTTATACCCCCTATCCCTCGGATGGGGCCTCCGGTACCCTCACTCACGCAGCGAAACACAGCACAGTGTGGCTTCACGCTGGTTTATGTGAAGCCGTGGTATCACTCCGGGCGAGCCAGCCCATTCATGCCGAAGCTTGGGAGAGCCCACGGCAAAAATTTGATAATACGGTATTTGATTTTTTTTATTTATTACTCTCATTAAAAAATGAGAACCCTCAAATTTTAAAGGCACACGTAATGTTTTTGTATCTTTTTTCAAAACTGCACCTATTTACGACTGATTGTATTACTTTTGTGGCTCTGCTGATGATAAAAGGTCAACTCCTCAACGGTAAGAAGTTAAGGATAACTCTTTCAATACTGTACTCACAATTAGTTTGTTAGTTATTTGGCGGGGGTGGCCGCATATGCGGTTAAGAAGATCAGACATCTGACTGATATTATACCTGCGAGACTGGTTTATTTTAGTTATTTTCATAGTATAATGTCATATGGTCTTTTGTTGTGGGGGTCGGCGGCTGAGATACAGACTATTTTTGTATTGCAGAAGAGGGCCATCCGCTCCATATACAACCTTAGGCCTCGCGATTCTAAATCTGAAACTCCAAAAGATTGGTGGTTCATTATTTGTTGGACTAAGTATTAAAATGTATAATAAGTTAGGCCAAAACATTATTGACTTACTCACGTGAAACCCTTTTAATGAGTAAAGGAACCTATAACATTGTAAATTACTTAAGGTGACGGGTATGGCACACTAGCGACGCCAATCGATTTTAATTTTTAGCTACTAAACCGAAACTATTTTAAACAATTTCATGTATCCATATATATCTATAAGTACCTATTAACATATAAATTATACATAAGGACCTATACTTATAAATTCACTTTTTCGATACTTAAATGTATGACAATTCGTCAGTGTACAGGCCTACGCAAATAAAGAATATTTGATTTAGATTTTGCTTAAGCTACTTGTGCAGAATCAGGTGAATGTACGAGAATTTTATTTCTATTTCACTAATTTGCTTAAAACGGTGTTATCGTTAGAAAACTGCCTCTGGCGAGATTTCTTGGCGGATCTTCAGTTGAAAGCAAAATCTGATCTGAGGAAACCTACCGCCGCGGGTCGCATTAATTTGTACAGAGTAACTTGGCAGTGTGGAGAATTAAGATTTTTTGAAACCCCATTATGTAACGTGGCCGCTCTAAGCCTGGCGGCGGACTATCACTGCAGAAGCGAAGACCCTAGGTCTAACTTTGAGAGAAGTAATGCGCGAAGCTCAAGACCGTGGGAGATGGCGGAGTACTGTGGACGCCCTCTGCCCCACCTAGGGGACATAGGACATTAAGTCATTATATTATCCAATAAAAACGTCAAACAGATCCTAAAAACTTGGTTACAGAACCTTACCTACATTGAAACTGAAGATCTTCTGAAGACAAGTTAAATAGAATAATGTGTTTCTATTATACACATATCGCGCATAATCACACACAAACAAACACACACACACACACACACACACAAACACACACACACACACACACACACACACACACACACACACACACACACACACACACACACGCACACACACACATAATACTGTAATAAAATTTGATCATATTTAGAGAACATTAATTATTAATACAAAAGTGTTTGGCTCTGTTAAATTACAACATGTGTACCTGTGGAAGAATAATTGGCGTCTGTCACACAGTTTCTAAGTAGAAGTTAATGTTTCCTTCTTACTTAATGGCTCCTCTAATTGTAATTTTTCGTTAGCTTAAATATTTAATTATTTATTTATTATAAAATATTACCTTAACTGTCCCTCTGTAGGGAAAAATCCTCCACAATAGAAATTAAGTTATCACGAATCAAGAACTTTTCGAACACAGCTCGGGTTTGTGATCACCAATTCGCAATAAACAAGCGCGGTGATTAAGCCTAATCCTATCATAGTACTTGGCGATGACTTGAATTCATGGTAGATGCCATTGTCTTAGAGTGGGACAGTAATTTCCCATTATATATAGATTTACTTACTTCAAATCTATGTATAAAGAGGTAAATTCTACGGACAGTGGCAACGCTTCGAGGTAATCCGAAAAGACGAAAAACTCTTGCGCGATCTAATCATCACCTAGGTGTCATCTATTAGTGGCGTGGAACTAATGTGCAGTGAAGTGCCGCGAAGTGATCCTAATAATAAGAAACATTGTATTGTATGTTTTTAACACTGCTATTTGGTCGAGTTAGTTGTCTCGTCACGACAACTTGCTTGGACCTAATGAACAGGTGATTATGTACCTACAAAGCGAGAGAAGCTTCGAAATTTCCTATCACTGAATAATGCGAGTTTGCCCTTCTTGTTACTGTTTTTTTTACAAAATTATAATATTCATAAAATCATTTATTTGCACTAAACATAGTATACAGTTATGTCATAAAACTCGTCGTCGTTAACTGACCGGATGGCGCAATTGGTAGTGACCCTGCCTCTTACGCCAAAGGTCGTGGTTCGATCCCCACCCTGGACCAACATTCAGGCGATGAACACTTCTGTTTGTTCGGTGTCTGGTGTAATATATGTATTTAAGTATATATTTGTGTTCTCGTAGTCTGTACTGTAACAGAAGTGCTTAGCTACTTAGTACGGAATCAGGTCAACGTATGAGATGTTGTGAGAATTATGAGAATTATTCATGAATTTAGAAACCTTCCTAATAAAGTCTTAAAACCCGTGATTGTTTTTACAGTGGTATCGGCAGAATTCGTAGGTCGATAAAATGCAAAACATCGGCGTTTTATTGAATGAATGTGAAGTTGATTGACTTCGATTGTTGACATACCCACATTAGTCTCAATTAAGTTACTTTACAGGTGTTAAGATAGATATAAATAGGCCACCCTCACTCCTTACCGAGGTGTCGTAAAAGGCGACTAAGGTAAAGCTGGCTGGCCATGATCATCAGAGAGAAAGGAAAACTCTGCATTTATATCAAAACCCTCGCCAACCCTTCCTGCCAAGCGTGGTGGAGTAATGGCAATTACCCCTCATGTGATTGAGGGGGCCCGTGCCCCACAAGTGGGGACTTAAATGGGCTGATGATGATGATGAGGGGGGGGAACATTGTTAAGATAAGTATTTTCGGGTAAAGCCATATTATAAAAAAATATTATCAGTTGACGTCGAAAGAGTCCGAAAAAAAATATGTACTCAATGACCTTTGTTAAGTCACGTCGGTTTCTCAATAAAAAAAAGTAAAGTTTCAGCCTACATACTGTCCCACTGCAAGGCAAAGGCCTTCATCATAGAAATAAAGTCATCGCTACCATGATGGGGTGAGGCTTAATCACCACGCTCGCCTAATGCGGATTGGTGATTACAAATCCGAGCTATGTTCGAAAAATTCGAAACATATTTTTACTCGACCCGAGAATCGAACCCTGGACCTCAAGATCATGGCCCGGTACTTAAACCACTAGACCAACAGGGTTTCTCTATGCTTTAATGATAAGACCTACGAAACGGATCTCTTTTAAAATGGTAAGATTTCATCTGAATTTTGTACGAAAGCATATATTAAATTCTCTGTGCTTTCAGTACTCTGCGCAGGCTTTTACGTTTTAAAGTGAAAGGTGGAGTTCTTTGTGCACTGAAACGAGTTTCGCATCAGGCTCTATTGTGATAAATTATATTCCACTGCCTTATTTTAATTTTGATGAATTAGGCCCAGTGGGTAATGGTCGCACGTCGATAAAGCGATGGCTCTGCGGTTCCCGATCGGGTCAAAAATTGATACGTAAGTTCTCAGTGTCAGCCCGAAGTCTGAAAGTGGGCGGTCTTGTTGGTCGGTCGATACAGACTATCGACTAGACTCATCATCAACCCACACTCATCCACTGCTGGACGTAGGTCTCCCCTAATGCACGCCACTGCTCCCGATTTTCGGCCACCCTCATCCAGCTCACACCAGCCAGCCTGCGAATGTCATCATCCCATCTTGTCGCAGGCCGTCCTACACTACGCTGACCGAGTCGCGGTCTCCACTCAAGGACTTTACTGCTCCAACAGCTGTCAGTTCGACTAGACTATCGGTAGTCTATCGATAGTTCTCTTCATATCTGGACATTGATGGACATAGGCCTCCCCCAATGATCTCCATACAGATCGGTCCTGTGCCGCCCGCATCCAATGGATTCCCGCGATCTTCACCAGATCATCGGTAGTGTTGTAAAAGGAGTGAGTCTTATAGTCCTCATATTGCGGCTATGAGTTCTTTTTGCAGAACTCAAGACTAATTTTTCTTCTGAGACCTGAGTCTTGAGTTCTTTTTGTCCTTAAATTTCTTGAGTCCTTAAATATTTTTTTATGTAATTGGTAGGCGATTGGTAGGTAGACGAACAGACGGATCAGCTGATGGTAAGCAATTGCCGCCGCCCATGGACACCCACGACACCAGTGGAGTCACAAGTGCGCTGCCAACCTTTAAACTCCCCCCTATCCCTCAGATTGGGCCTCCGGTACCCTCACTCACGCAGCGAAACGTATCATTCCGTATCATTCCGGTTGAGCCGGCCCATTCAAGCCGAAGCTTGGCTCTCCCATGGTTATTCTCAGTCCTTTCGAGTTTTTTCAGTCCTTTGAGTTCTTTCAAGTCTTATAAGTCATGAGTTAAACAGCAGGACTGTAGTCCATTTAAAAAGACTCGTGTCATGAAGCGCTTTGAGTTCTTTGAGTCGTGAAGTTTAAAGTTTGAAGACTGCACCCGTATCATAAAGACTCGTCGGTCCACCTTGTGGGCGGCCTGCCACGGCTGCGACTTCCTGCACGTGGCCTCCACTCAAGGACCTATTCACCCCAATGGCTGTCTTTTCTCCTCGCTATGTGCCCTGCCCAGTGCCACTTGAGGCATGAAATCCTTTGAGCTATGTCCAATGCCTTATTTTATTAATTGAATAAAAAATGGCTTAGGCAATATTACACTAAAGGCCTGCCCTCACTTTGAGTCAGGACATAAGTTCTACTTTACAGCAATAGATGTCGCTAGGTGTCGATTACATCGTTAAAGCGTTTCGTGTTTTTAGGGTTCCGTAGCCAAAATGGCAAAAACGGAACCCTTATAGTTTCGTCATGTCCGTCTGTCCGTCTGTCCGTCTGTCCGTCTGTCCGTCTGTCCGTCTGTCACAGCCGATTTACTCGGAAACTATAAGTACTACAGTGATGAAATTTGATGGGAATATGTGTTGTATGAACCGCTACAAAAATATGACACTAAATAGTAAAAAAAAGAATTGGGGGTGGGGCCCCCCATACATGTAACTGAGGGATGAAATTTTTTTTTTCGATGTACATACCCGTGTGGGGTATCAATGGAAAGGTCTTTTAAAATGATATAAAGTTTTCTAAAAAACATTTTACTTAAAGTGAACGGTTTTTGAGATATCAGCTCTCAAAGTCGTAAAAAGTATGTCCCCCCCCCCTCTATTTTTATAACTACGGGGTATAAAATTCTAAAAAAAATAGAGGTGATGCATGCTAATTAACTCTTTCAACGATTTTTGGTTTGATCAAAGTATCTCTTATAGTTTTTGAGATAGGTTGATTTAACTGTAATTTTGGTTAAGTTATTGTGCTTACACTGAAAACGATGGCTGAACCTTATAAGATAGATCAAAAAATATACTACAGTATTGTACACCTTTAAAAATCCGCGATGATATAAAATCTTTATAATGTATATTTGCTGCTACGGAACCCTTTGTGCGCGAGCCCGACTCGCACTTGGCCGGTTTTTTTGTTTACATATAAGCGTTGCCGCTACCAGTAGGAATTACCTCCTTATAAATAGTACAGAGTATAGATTAGATCAAACTGGCTTGAAAACAAGTAACACAAATAATACCTAAACAGATTGTTTCTCTCCCGCTTTAAGGCGATGGGTAGGGCACACTAGCGACGCCAATCGATTTTAATTTTTAGCTACTAAACCGGATATATTTTAAACAATTTCGGGGTTACAACCTCTCGGCAAACATTTATACTATTTATTAAATAACCATGCACAAATGCGGATGCGTACGCGAAAAATTGATTCTCGCTATAAGTGGCCGCTATTGGCGGTAATCAATTTTCGTGTAGAAAAACGGACCCAACATTTGTGCATGGTTATTTAATAAATAGTTTAAGTGTTTGCCGAGAGGTTGTAACCCCGAAATTGTTTAAAATACATCCCAAATGTTGAAGACAACGTGGACAAAGTCATGGGCAAAGCTAACATACCTATAAATAGCTAATTACGAAGCCCAAGTCTGAAAATAACCTTTCCTCAAAATGTTTCTCTTCCATATTTTATAAGCTTTTTGGTACTGCATTTATTTTAATTAACTTTGTACATTATTCTGGAAACACCTTTATAATTCAAAGGGGTAAATTTTGAAGCCGTTACGGCAAAATTTTCACGTTTCCTTCTGCTATTAAATATTAGTCAAGGCATCGGGTAAGGTGCATTAGCGACACCAATTGATTTGCATTGTAAGCTATTAAGCCGGATCTAATTTTTATCAATTTCGGAGATCCTGCCTCTAGGCAAACATACGAGTATACAATTCATTATTAATAATTGTGCACTACTTTTTGGTCTCTTTTCGTACTGGAAACCCTTGCAGTAAACCAAATTTTGAGTGCAAAAGCAGACCAAAAAGGTTGAGTATAATTACTAAATAAATACTACTAGACATGGGATAGTAAAAGATTATGACTATTTATAAAAAGGCAAAACACTTGTGCGATTTAGCAGACTGCCCAGCTCCATCTTTTGTCACAAATTTGGAACTAATAAGGTAATACCAATACGACACCGTCCAACACGACATTCCTTTTGGTCGATAGGCTAACTGCTTGACCATTATCGCAACTGATGGAAAGCGCCGATGTGGTCTAGGATGATACGCGTTTGCCTAAAAGATGCCTGTTCACTCTTGCTTTAAAGATGTCCAGATTATAGTGGTCAGGAAAAACTGTGGAAAGCGAAAAGAATACCGGAGACCCAATTCGGGGGAAAGGGGAATCTGAATTCACTGGTGTTGCTGATGGTCCATGGGCGGCGGCAATCGCTTACCATCAAGAGATCCCCCTACTCGTCTGCCACCTATCACATAAAAAAACAGACCTCGGCAGGGAGTTCATTAATTAGCCGTCCGCATTATAAATGTGGAAGCGAATCGCTTCGTGCAGATAAGGACATGAGGGCTTTATTGTGAATAATGCATGTCATTTTCCAAATAATTTCAAATCCTTCGCCTTTATCCACTGCAGTACTGCAGCGCGGGGCGAAACAGGTTATATTGATGCATCCATCAAGCGAGTGCATTATGCAAGGTAGGATACGAATGGCAGACAACGACCTGGTTGGGATGCATACATAAATAGGTTTAGTGAACAGTGGAACTACGCTGTTTTCGGCGAAAAGCGAGAATGGCAGGCTAATTGCGATTTTTCCATGAGTGAAGTGGGATGCTGGGTCGGCCTCCGGTAAGGCCGTTGGGGCGGAAAGGTCCGCGAGTGGAGGCCACGTACAGGAAGTCGAAGCCGTGGCAGGCCTCCTACAAGGTGGACCGACGATCTGGTGAAGATCGTAGGAATCCATTGGATGCGGGAGGCACAGGTCGGTATCTGTGTGGAGAACATTGGGGGCGGCCTATGTCCAGCAGTGGACGTCTATTGGCTGAAATGATGATGATGATGATGATGAAGTGGGACGAGTGATGGTAGCTGAGCGGTTCAGAACGCGCCTTCCATACAGAAGGTCCGGGCTCGAATCCGAGCATGCACTACTGGGTTGCTTAAAATCTATGTGCGTATTTTTACCATTACACTCTCCGTGTCACGAAAGAATGACGCTCAACGTGGGAGAGCTACGCTTCGGCATGAATGGGCTGGCTCGACCGGAGTGATACCACGACCTCACAGAAAACTGGCGTGAAGGAGCACTGTGCTGTGTTTCGCTGCGTGAGTGAGGGTACCTGGATGCCCAATAAGGGGGAGGGGAGGGGGTTGGCAGCGCACTTGTGACTCAACTGGTATCGCGGATCTCCATAGGCGGCGGCAATCGCGGACGGATCACCTGATGTTACCATCAGGTCTGAGGTCCATATAAATGTGATTGGTTATTTTTAAAAGTGATCTGTCAAAATGTCAACTTGACAAACTACACAACCAATGCTGTTAATGTTGGACCTTAATCCAACAGTACGCCATCTAGCGGATTTTTTACACGCGATAGCCCCCATTACAAAGATTTCACTTGTAATTTATAGACTTAGGACAAAAGTTGGTCAAAAACCTCAAAACTTATCCCTCAGGATGAGTCCCTACTTTAGTCCCTCATTAATAATGCGCGTGTTACCTTCATTAATGTCAATTAACGAGTAAACAGAGGACATATAAATAAGTTAAATAAAGGCAAAAGTATTTTTGTGAGTGTGTGATTTAGCATTTATTATGAAGTTAAACGCCCTGTTGGTCTAGTGGTTTAAGTACCGGGCCGTGATCTCAGGGTCCTGGGTTCAATTCCCGTGTCGAGTGAAAAGTATGTTTCGAATGTCCCCGGGTTTGTTATCACCAATCCGCATTTGGATTTGGACGCTTGCGTGGTGATTAAGCTTAATCCCATCATAGTAGCGATAAGTTGATTTCTATGATGGAGGCCTTTGCCCTGCAGTGGGACAGTTTATAGGCTGATTAAAAAAAATGAAGTTAAATAAATACTGACTTTGACTGTTCAATGACCCAAAACGCGTTTTAGTGTCCGATATAAGTGTCCTCCATTTTATTATGTCATAGGTGGCCGACGAGCTCACGGATCATCTGATGGTAGGCGATTTCTGCTACCCCCATGGGTTTTCATACACTCGCAACACCAGTGTAGTCACAAATGCGCTGCCAACTTTTCAACAAACGTTTTCCGCGATTGGACCTCCCGCAGCGCAGAGACGTTGCTTCTTGCTGGTTTCCTAAGAGGCCTTGGTATCACTCCGGTCGAGTTGATTCATGCCGAACCGCGACTCTCCCACAGTATCCTATTGGACCCATCTCTCCTTTTGTCTCATCTTAGCGAGAATTCCTGGTTGCGTCCAAAGCGGTCGCTCCAGAACCAGACCATGATTCATGATTTGGGGAGTCAGGTAACAACAATGAAGTGACTACGGGGGAACCAGATCTACTAAATCATGGTTACACGTTTGAAAAACTATCTGAAACGTGCAGGTTTCCTCGCCGTCGAGCTAATGGTAGAAATACGCACAAAGATTTGAAAAATCCAGAGGTACACGCTTGGATTCGAACCAAGATTCGATTGCTTCTTTTGAACTAAAGTCAGATAGTGGATAAATGTTATAAATAATATGAACGAGTAACTATTATAACTTCACTGTATCACTGGCACATTAATTACGCAATAGTAGATTAAGGTGACGGGTAGGGCACACTAGCGACGCCAACGATTTTAATTTTTAGCTACTAAACCGGATCTATTTTAAACAATTTCGGGGTTACAACCTCTCGGCAAACACTTATACTATTTATTAAATAACCATGCCCAAATGCGGACACAACATTTGTAGGCGAAAAATTGATTCTCGCTAAAAGTGGCCGCTTTTGGCGGTAATCAATTTTTCGCGTACAAAAACGGATCCAACATTTGTGTCGCCAACCCGTCTGCCAAGCGTGGTGAGTATGGCAACTACCCCTCATGTGATTGAGGGAGGCCGGTGCCCGAGCAGTGGGGACTTAAATGGGCTGACGATGACGATGATGATATACAGCTCTTACAAATCGTCATACATGAAAAATATAAATTATAACTATGCATATTAATTATGTCGATACAAAAAATATATTAAGAAATGAATAAATATATCTAATGTGATTCTACCACCGGAATCGGAATGTTGTTTCTGACAAGAAGTTCCGGCAAGAAACTCGGCAGTTACTCTTTTAAATCGCTAAAATTTTTATAAGTACTGTAACATGGGTGTAGGCGAACAGTTCATCATTCATCATAGAAAACAATACATTCATACTAATATCACAGTATAAAAGAACTTTCCTAATGTTATACTGTCGTAATCTATACTAATTATAAAGAGGTCAATCCTACAGACACAGTAACAATGCTTACGAGTAGGTAATCCGAAAACACGAAACGCTTGCGCGATGCAATCGACGCCTAGCGCCTATTTATTGGCATAAAGTGGAACTAATGTCACGATACGTAGTTAGAGACGTATCATTATAAATGGGATAGTCTATGTGTGTGTGTGTGTGTGTGTGTGTGCTGTGCGTGCGTGCGTGCGTGCGTGCGTGCGTGCGTGCGTGCGTGCGTGCGTGCGTGCGAGCGTGCGTGCGTGCGTGCGTGCATGCGTGGGTGCGTGCGTGCGTGCGTGCGTGCGTGCGTGCGTGCGTGCGTGCGTGCGTGCGTGTGTGTGTGTGTGTGTGTGTGTGAGAGTGTGTGTGTGAGTGTGTGTGTGTGTCTGTATGTTTGTTTGTCCGTCTTTCACGACAAAACGGACGAATTGATGAGATGGAGAGTGACAATATTATACTACTATGTGGCAAACCGAATTCCATGCGAGCGAAGCTGCGGCCGATCGCTAGTAGGTTAATAAAGGTAAACACTAAAAATCACAACGCTCGTGTCCATTGAATAATGTAGTAGTGACGGAGTGAACTCGATAATAATTCTCGGGGAGACCCCCAGCACTAAATCCAGTACATTTTAGTGAATACTTTATGTACACGGCGATGTACGGGGCGCGCGGGCTGAGTTATGGAATAGTGAGGGCAAGTGTCGATATATAATTTATCGATGTCGATAATATAGGTACATTTGGGGTTAAACACAGTTGACTGCCTCGTTGGTGCAGTGGATAGTGCGTCGCACTTTAAAGCGGGGGCTGCACTTGGAGACCCGGGTTCGATACCCAGGTCGAACCTTAAAGGGACAATCTTAAGAGAAAAAATTGTACCTGAGTATTTCTGTTAAAAAACTCTCAGAGTCCGCCCAAAATCAGGAGGTTAGTGGTCCTGTACCTCCGTACCTCGGAAAGCCGTTGGTCCTGCACCTGATTCGTCTTCAGTCGTGTCACATTGGTATCTTATAGGAATATGAGGGCATGGGAATAAAGAGTGCACTAGTGTTTGCGCACACACTTGAGCACTTAAATGTATCCTGCGTAAGTAGCTGATCGTTGAGATTGGCCCCATTAGCCAAAATCTGTTGCAGGATTATTAAAACACAGTTGGAGAAGGTACACTGACTTGTGACTCCACTGGCTGAGTTATGGAATAGTGAGGACCAGTGTCGATAGACAATTCATCGATGTCGACAATATAGATACGTACGTACATTTGGCGGAAAGCAGAGTTTGATAGGGTACCGAAGACCAAATCTGGGGAATGGGGAATTACGGAGGGAATAACAGCCTGGTAATGCACATTTTGGATAGTTTCTCCATAGTATATGAGATAATGATTCTGGACGTAGAATAATTTATTAGTAATAAATATTACCTGGTTGGTCTGATTCTCCTGTCTAAGGAGTGGAAAGATCAGACAGCAATCGTTTCTTTATACCTAATAGGGTATTTGACTAAGCTCGAGATTACACAAAATATAAATATTTTATCATAATATAGGTAAATATGTGCCAATAGCAAATTATCAATTAAAATATAACATCTAGCCGGTTCTATGGTCATTCAAAGATTCATGAGCAAGTCCATTTTAAATGTATGAAATTATTTAAAAAAATGCATACAAATTACGACGGCTTTTTATACGACCGGCACTCGCTGAGATGATGACAATATGCATATCTCAACTGTCCTATATTACAAAGCCCGATTTTTTGCTTTACACTCCATAATCACCTTGGCGTAATTTCACGGTTGCGTCCCAGGCGCGCCCTTGGAGACGAAGGGCGGCTTTTCTGCAACACCTCCTCCACTTTGCACAGTCTTTAGCGTTCATTGTAGTAACCTCCCGTCACTGGTAGGCATTTATTTAATTAGAGTTTTATCCCCGGCTGTATCCTAATCGGTTACTTCTTAACACTATGAAACGCCAATAAACAATATCGGATTATCGATATCGATAGACAATACAAGGCGTCCCTAGCTACAGCAGCCTCCGACCGTAAACTCGGGGTATAACATAGAGGAGGGGGGAAGGTTATGACGTTGGACAATGAGACCATTATCATAGACTAGATTTTAATCTTGTCCTGACTAAGTTAAAAAAAAATGTTATTTATTGTTTAAGAAGGAGTGACTTCCTTCTTTAATAACAATACTTTTAAGGCTAATATAAAATGAAATTAAAATTACAGTTTTATGGCTTTGACTTGCAAATCCTCTCCATACTTCTTGTTTGCTCGCGGCTTCTTCGCGCCCAATACGCGACTAAGTACATAAGCAGTCTTGTACCCTGTGCCTCGGAAAGCACGTTACGCACGTTGGTCCTGCGCCCGATCCCTCTCCGATCGAGTCACACTTGTGTCTCTTCGGAATATGAGGGCAAGGCAATCTATTCCACTTAGTGAACATGAGTTTGCGCACACACTTGCGCACTATAATATATTATGCGTAAGTAGCTGATAGATATGAGATTGGCCGCTTTAACCGAAATCGGTTGGAGGATCTTTTTAATATTTTGTATCTCTCCAGCGGGAAATCATGGCACAAGGCCTGTCCTTTTGGATAACGTACGTGGGGATACAGATCCAACACTAGGAGGCCCCTTCGAGACACAATAATGTTAGTGGGGATATGTACACCTAGCGGATACTGTCTCTCTCTGCACTATTGAAGAGATACAGCCAAAGACAGCACCCGCCAGGTGCAAGGACTATTGAAGATAATATAAAATATGCCGGGCCTATGGAGAGGATCTTGCTGGACTAGTTGCCGGGATATTGATGCGATAACGGGACGCCTGCCACATAAAATGTCTCATCTAAATATCATGGCAGGCGGTGACTTGCCTCCCATTATTATGAAAGCTGCGTATGCAGGAGTTTTTCACGCGGTCCTTGCGCGTAACCACCGCGCCACACATTTGCCGCAGCATATTCATCTCCGTGACATGCAACTCCTGCTTGTGTCGCTCAAGTACAAGCCAAGTCTCGCTGCCATCGTACGATCTAATAACATTGAAATCGATAACACAACGACTCACTAAGGACTACGCCTTCTGCGCTTCCAGTATGGGACATGTTCGTCGTCCGTAGAGCCATAACCCGAGCCAAGCCACAGGGGCAAAGGATACAGTAAAATAACTTTTTTTATGTGATAGATGGTAGACGAGCAGACGGATCGCCTGATGATAAGCGATTGCTACCGCCCATAGACAACAGTGGAGTCACAAGTGCGTTGCCAAAATGTAAACCCCCTTTTCCCCCGGATTGGGCCTCCGGCACCCTCACTCACGCAGCGAATCATAGCAAGGTGCACAAGCCGGTTTTTTGTGAGGCCATGATATCACTCCGGTCGAGCCGGCCCATTCATGCAGAAGCGTGGCTTTCCCACGGTCAAAACTTGGCTCTGTGCTAAAAGCTTAAGTAATTCTATGTTCTTCTTTTGTAAATAAGTAATAAATTTACAATTTACACACGGCGTCACGTCGATTTACCCTTGTTGACCTTTGAACCGTCCTTATGTCTGGAGCACAAGTGCTATTTTTCCACTGCAGGGGGGTATCTGACGCTGTTGTTTTTGTTGTATTTGTTTATTTTCGTCGCGTTTAGCAACGCAAAAGTTTAAAAAAGTTTCACTGCCCTCTATCCCGCTGTGCTGTTATTCATGATGGCTCGAGTTTACGATCACGGCTCTCCCTCATCGTGTGCACTCATCCCTCCACATAATGCCGATAAATAAACCATCCGAGCTGTGAACAAGTGAAATGTCAGCCGCTTGTTAAGTCCCAAATATTTTTTTCAATAGTCGGTAGTACGAATACCAGTAACCATACCATGGGCTCCGAAGCAAACCGCTTTTGACAACTGGAAATAAATAAATATTTCACAACATCACATACCTACATTGATCTGACTCCGAGTTAGGTAGCTCAAGCACCTGTGTTAAGGATATCAGAACCAACAGCGGAATTACAAATCTATACTATTTATAAAGAATTAAATCCTACAGACAGCGGCAACGCTTGTATGTTAATTTAATTTTCATTTTATTTATTTATTATCTAATATTTCCATAATCTAATGTAATTTATAATTTGAATTTTAATTCTTTAATTTTGTTTTTAATTATAATTTTATTTATTTTTGATTATTATTTTAAATTAAATGAAAAAATACAAAATATAAATCTGATGATAATATGCTAATGTACTGATTACTAATGGATGCCAGAGAGCATGCTTTAAAGCGACATCTTGGGACGCAACCAAGAATTCTAAGGTGAGACAAAAGGAGAGATGGGACCAATGGAAGACTGTGGTAGAGCCACGGTTCGGCATAAATCAACTCGACCGGAGTGATACCACAGCCTCATAGAAAACGTAACGCTCAGATGAAGATGAGAGAATAATTAATTAAAATTAGATTTATTTATTAAAGAACACAGACAGAGTACAATCATTACAGATAATAACTTAACATATTAAATTAACCTGTTAATGTTCCTAGCGTGTTTAAAATTAGTAACTTTTATTAAATTTAAAACAATTGGTGCATCACAAAACAAAAATAATACATGAAAAATTATTATTAAATAACAGGAATGTGCAAAGGTTGTATTTTAGGTACTTAGGTATTTTAGGATATAAGTTAGTGGCTGTGTGTTGTTAGCCATTATACCGTATGTCTTACTTACAAATTATGAATTACTAATTAAGTTAAGCCGTTAGTCCTACGCCCGATCCCTCTCCGGTCGTGTCACACAAGTGTCCCATCGGATTATGTGGGCAAGGGAATAGAGAGTGCACTAGTGTTCGCGCACACACTTGAGCACTATAATATATCCTCCGTAATTGGCTGATCGCTGACCTATTAATGATTATCACCCCAGATTTTTCATTAGAATGTACGAGAAACACAATTGGTTTTAAAAATATGTAATGAATGAATAAAATAAACCGTTTGATTCTCGGCAGAGTAGAATAGGCCACCCTCACTCTTACCGAGGTGTCGTAAAAGGCGACTAAGGTAAAGCTGCTGGCATGATCATCAGCACCCAGAGAAGGAAAACTCTGCATTTATATCAAAACCCTCGCCAGCCCGTCTGCCAAGCGTGGTGAGTATGGCAATTACCCTTCATGTGATTAAGGGAGGCCAGTGCCCCAGCAGTGGGGACTTAAATGGGATGATGATGAATAAAATAAGTATCCCCATATAAATACCACAACAGTGTCGCTCGCGACCAAATGCCCGTGCAACAATTTCGAATTTTTAAATATATTTTTTCTGAAAACTGCCTCTCATTGGTGCCTGTTTGCATGTGGTATATCTGCATAAATACTACAACCAAAGATATTATAACACATTGGCCCAGTCTCCTTTGTTTTACATAACTTGCAATTCTGTATATTTTATCTCTGTCTATTCAATTTACGATATATTTTTGCACCATTTTCGCCATTGGACTATATTGATATTGAAGCTTAAAATATTTAAAATATCGATGCGAAAATCGCTACCAAATGAACCTTTCCAACTAATGAATCGAAATATTTTATATCTCTCAAACTCTCGGTGCCTTTGTTAGTACTTTCAGTTGGTAGTCAAATGAAGAATTTATTTTTCAAAGCCACCTAGGCTTGATTTTGTGTCCAATTTTAGTAAGAGCAATTACGAAATAAAATCTTGCTGTATTTTTGGGAAACTTCCAATCCTTTTATGTGAGTACTGAATTCATTAATCTGCTCCGAATCCATGAATACTAAATCCCATTAAAAACAAATGTGAAATGAGATAAAAGTTCAGTACTGTTAGGTATAAAATATACCTATGTCCTAGTCCCAAATCTAAAACTTCATAAAACTGGAAATTTGTTTGTAGGATTGAGCATTAGAATGTTTAATAAGTTACCTCAAAATATCATTGATTTACCTGTACATAAGTTTAAGTTGCATGTAAAAAACTGCCTAATGCGGAAAGGCTATTATAAAGTAGATGATTATTTGAATGATAAGGATTCTTGGACATATTGATCTCTTCGCCTGTCCTCTATTGTATATTTCATTTCATAATTTTTCTTTGACGATTTATCTAAACAATATTGATTATAAGCATTGTATATCATACTGTCACTGTAATCATAATTTGTATAAGAATGAATATTGTAATTACCATATTATTTGAAAAGAGTAACTACTGAGTTTCTTGCTGATTCTTCTCGGTAGAAATTGACATTCCGAATCAGCGGTAGATTACGTAATATTTGACATTCATAAATGTTCTGTATGGACTTAAATTGAATAAAGACATTTTTGATTTTGATTATGCGCCTTGCGGTTTCACCTGCGCGTGGTGATAAAATTATCTTTTTGTTTGGAGATTAAAAGTACATTTATATCTTTATGAATTTTAGCCTATGAGTTATTCAGATAATAAGTAAGCTTTCATCAAAATTCATTCAGTAGTTTTTAGCCTCTGCAGTGCACTTCTTATGTAAGTACAACAAACTCCCTGGTTATATCCGAAATATTACAAAATTATTGACGAACCGATTGGATCAGTGGTAGTGAACGCTGCTTTTGGTTCAAGGGTTCGATCCTTGCACAGTACAAACATTTGTGTGCATGAACATGTCTGTTTGTATTGGTCTGGGTGTTTTCTATGTATTATAAATATATATTCACAAATAAAAAGTATTATATGTATATATTTGTAATCCCACTGTTGATTCTGCTATCGTAACACAGGTGCTTGAGCTACCTATCTCGGAGTCAGATCAATGGATGTGATGTTGTGAAATATTTATTTATTATCAATTTAAATTGCATAAAATTCTTCTAATCATCTTTTAATTTGTTTTTTGTTTCATGGTTTCTTTAATTGGTTATTGTATATTGGTTGTTTTGTGTTCAACAGAACGTCAATACAAAAATTTGTGTAAGTGATACGTACATTATCATGATACAAGATGTTGTTTCATAGATATAAAATAAAGTTTCGTTAGCAGAGCTGCGCTGCGCCATTTATATTATTATTGCTTTAGTTATATATCTCATTTTAAGTGAACTGTATTTTTACTAAGTTCTTATGAGAATAAATTCTTTAAGCCTAAAATTCTGGCTCAGTAATGCTAGATTTTAACTGAAAAGCTTTGGTAGACCATATGTGTAGACTATATTAAAATCACCCCACCTGTAATATTGTATCCCAATTAGGCGGAAGTCAAAATATTGTATTTCAATTGTAACAACTGTATTTCGTGTTACCTGTAATTCACGATAAAGATTTTCTGGATATGATTATGAAAGACCAACAAACATTGTTTAAAATGTTCAGTTGTTAACAAATCAAGTTTCTTATAGCAGACGAATAGATGGAACACCTAATGGTTAGTGATTGCTACCGCACATAGGCACTATGGCAGTTACAAGTGCGCTGCCAATCTTTAATCTCCCTGCTTTCCCCGTTTCGAATACGTTATTTCTTTCCTCTACCGAAATGTTGTCTGTACTACTTATTGTACTGTTTATTGTTATTGTATAATACTTGTATTTATTGTTTGTGCAATAAAGAATATCTATCTATATGCTAGCAGTATGGCAGTGTCTACAGAAGTGATCCTTTGCCATCTCGTCCGTTGTAACTGCAGCGTGGGCTCTCCTTTTGCTTACCAATGGCTAAGGCGAGCCGATATCCTTTTCTTTTCTTTTTTTATGCTAGAGGCGACAAACGAGCAAGCGAGTCACCTGATGGAAAGTCACCGGTCAAGAACATCCGCGAAATCAGAGATATCGCTAATGTGTTGCCGGCCTTTTTATAAAAGAAGTACGCTCTTCTCTTGAAGATCCCTAGTCGCAGCCGTCGGGGAATACTCCCGCAGCCAAACCGTTCCACAGAACTGAGGTACGTGGTAGAAAGTTCTGCGAAAAACGCACAGTATTAGACCGCCATCCATCGAGATGATGGGGATGGAATGACAATCGCTTGCGAGTGGTTCTATGTAAGAATTCAGCTGCAGAGAGTAGATCAAACAGTTCCTCAGAGTATTCCCCATGATAGATGCGGTATAGATTGCTGAGGAAAGCTATATCCCGCCGCAGTGCTAGAGGATCAAGTCTATTAGAGAGAGTAAAGTCACCACCTAACCTAACCTAACCTTTTTTTTTTGCTCACTCGGGGATAAATGCATGGCCTTGCGGGGTGTGCAATGCAAGGCCAACTTTAGGCATCTCCGCAGGCCGGGGGACCCGCCAAGATATCATCTCCGCCTGGGAATGGTACCCAGTGGCATACTCAGTTAAACCTCCCCGGTGTGCCAGTCTTTCTTGCTCTTCTTATGCATCAACTCTTATGACTCGTGGTGAGGCCGGCATGGGCACCGACGTACAGCCTTCCACATCGACGCTCGCCGCCATTATCCGTTCTGGATTTTTATTTTAAGATCTGTAATATTTACATGACATGTAATATGTAATAAAATTGCCCGAGGTTATGGATCTAACCGTGATGCCCCGTGTGTCGCAGATGGTATACTGTCCAATATAAAAACAATTTTCTAAGAAAGAAATAATGTTTATAAGCTGACCTGGTTTTATAGTCAGCGGCTGCGTTAAACCTCTGCAGTCACCAACTTTAATATTCTATTAGTAGTCTCGCACTTTATGAATTTTAGATATCCCTTGTTAGTACAGTATGTTTTCCGTTAATCCAGCCCCGTTTTATAAAAACAAAGTCTAGTCGGTAAAATAGAGGGATACAATTCTAGAAATAGACACTTACTTCTTTTTTTTATTCATCATCATCAGCCCATTTAAGTCCCCACTGCTGGGGCACGGGCCTCCCTCAATCACATGAGGGGTAATTGCCATACTCACCACGATTGGCAGACGGGTTGGCGAGGGTTTTGATATAAATGCAGAGTTTTCCTTCTCTGGGTGCTGATGATCATGCCAGCAGCTTTACCTTAGTCGCCTTTTACGACACCTCGGTAAGAGTGAGGGTGGCCTATTCTACTCTGCCGGGGAGCACACGGCTTTTTTTTACTATCCGACTTCAAAAAAGAGGTTCTCAATTATGTTGGTTCGCCGATAACTTCGCCATTTATGAACCGATTTAGATGATTTTTTTTAGTTGGAAAGTAGATAGTCCCGGATTGGTACCATGATATCAGGATCTGATGATGGGAGGGAGGAGGGAGGGGGAGGGGGTGGCGGGGGAAAAAATAAGACACTAAAAGGCTTAACAAACCTCTTTTTCTGATATTAGACGATTGCCGCCGCCGTTGGTCAGCCTGTGGAGTCACAAGTACGCTACCAAACTTTAAACCCCCCTTTCCCCCGGATGTCTCCTCCAGTACTCTCACTTACGCAGTGAAACACAGCACAGTGCCGCTTCACGATCGTTTTCTGTGAGGCCGTGTTGGTATCACTCCGTCGGGCCATTCATGTCGAGGCGTGGCTCTTCCATCAGATCACTTTAAATAGCCAATTTGCGATGCCTAACAAGGAGCATTTAATCTGTTACTTGATTGTGTAATGTTACCATATACCTAGCCATGTAGTCATCACATATAATGAAATTAAATAAATAAAATAAATTAAACATTGGTCCCTAAAAACAACATAAAGTTCCTTGGCCAATAGTATTTAGTTTATGTGACTGTCACATAACAAGGGCTAAAAAAAAATGAGCGAGATTATAAAAACGAACCTTGGCGAGTTTTCAATACTCGCCAGTGTTTCATACTGCGACTAACGGCGTCCCGCGGGTTCACCCGAGAATGAATTGAAGCCTAAAGTTATTATGATATGAAAGCTACATTATTGTGAAGTTTCACCAACAATTATTTGCTATAATGAATGAATGAATGAATGAATGAATGAATGAATGAATGAAAACTTTATGCTACAGACACATTCCCATTCATAAAATAGCTCTATTTACTATAATATTAATAATTTATTTTTAATTTATATAGGTCTTTATCTATGAAATTGCCAATTTATTTCCAGACACAATATGATGTATAACTTCTTTAATAAGTAAAAAGTCACCATAATATAATTTTATTTTGATTTATGATTATATTTTAAGGTTTATATTAAATAGATATTTGACTGGCCGTGTGGTCCCGGCAGAGTAGAATAGGCCACCCTCACTCTTACCGAGGTGTCGTAAAAGGCGACTAAGGTAAAGCTGCTGGCATGATCATCAGCACCCAGAGAAGGAAAACTCTGCATTTATATCAAAACCCTTGCCAACCCGTCTGCCAAGCGTGGTGAGTATGGCAATTACCCCTCATGTGATTGAGGGAGGCCCGTGCCCAGCAGTGGGGACTTAAATGGGCTGATGATGATGATGATGATATTATTATTATTATGTTCTTTATATGCTGAGCATCACAGCTATTTGCTGGCTTTTAGAAATGTACGGGCCTAGGCCAAGTACAGTTCCTACACTACGGATCCTATTGTGATGTGGTGGGGGTAATGAGTCTTGATTGTGATGATCTGTGTGGTTGTGTGATTGGGCGTGTTTGTGGGACGTAATAGCACGTATTATTAATATAAATAATACAGATTGGCATTCATATCAAGCAATGTTTTTAATACACTGTTTTAGGTAAGCATAAATGTTGATGTTAAGAAATGAGGTGGGCGCTCTCACTGCAAAACAGTTAACTATAAATTTCGCAGTCTGAGAACGTCACAATAGTTTTTATTTCACCCTGTAACATTATGCACCGAATAAACAATTTTTTATTTATTTATTATTTCAAAAAAAAACTTAAAATGGCCATTTTTACTTAGCAGAATTGGCGCTTTTATCAATCATCATCATCATCATCAGCAACCCACACTCGTCCACTGCTGGACATAGGTCTCCCCTAATGCACGCCACTGCTCCCGATTTTCGGCCACTCTCATCTAGCCCACACCAGCCAGCCTTCGAATGTCATCATCCCATCTTGTCGCAGGGCGTCCTACACTACGCTTACCGAGTCGCGGTCTCCACTCAAGGACTTTACGGCTTAAACGGTTGGCAGTTCTGCGGCTAATATGACCAGCCCACTGCCACTTCAGATTACTAATTCGGTGGACTATGTCGGTGACTCTGGTTCTCTGTCGGATTACATCATTTCTGATGCGGTCCTTCAGAGAATCTCCGAGCATAGCTCTTTCCATAGCTCTTCGAGCGACTTTGAACCGGTGGACTAGTCCAGCCGTGATTTATCAATAATAACTTTTTAATTAAAAAATACTTTTTTTCTGAAAACTATACTACTTGTTTCTATACATTGTCCATTAAAGCACGGTTAATTATGAACTAGTAGCATTAATAGTTACTTTACAAATTAAAAAAATTGTATGGAATATAGAACTTCTAAAAAATCGCCATACAAAACGGTATTTTCATAGTCCTATATTGATTTGGATTTATTAACTGTATTTCCTCTCTTGTCTGGTAGAGCGGAATCAGTTCAATATATAAGATGTTGTATGAACATTATGATAGAAGGACTGCTATTAATCTGATCCTATTATAGATTTGCCGGTCACGTTACATGCGTGTTATCGGCAGTCCATTGTGACTCGCAAGTTGTGCCATTAATCAACTCCGAGTTGGAGCCGTGTTCCAAGTTTGGCTCGAACTTGGCTCGGCTTTATTGAGTGCACGGAACAATGGGCTCATATGAGGAACTAGCCTCCCTTCGCTTCGGAACTTAATTTTGCAATTACTTCAATAGTTTTTCAATAGATGGCGCTGGGTGGTGGTTTTATCGCGCCAGTGTTTCGTCTAGTAGAGAGATAAATAAAAATTATTAGAGGTATATATTTGTAATCCCACTGTTGATTCTGATATCCGTCACACAGGTGCTTGAGCTACCTATCTCGGAGTCAGATCAATGTATGTGATGTTGTGAAATATTTATTTATTTATTCAATTTAAACTGCATAAAATTCTGGTTCAGTAATGCTAGATTTTAACTGAAAAGCTTTTGTAGACATTATGTGTAGACTATTTTAAAATCACCCCATCTGTAATATTGTATCCCAATTAGGCGAAAGTCAAAATATTGTATTTCAATTGTAACAACTGGATTTCCTGTTACCTGTAATGCACGATAAAGATTTTCTGGATATGATTATGAAAGACCAACAAACATTGTTTAAAATGTTCAGTTGTTAACGATTCAAGGTTCCTTTAGCAACGAACGATGGATCCCTAATGGTAGTGATTTGCCTACCGGCACATACGCACGATGCAGGTACAAGTGCCTGCCAATCTTTTCTCCCCCACGCTTTCCCCGTTTCGAATACTTTATTTCTTTCCTCTAACCGAAATGTTTGTCTGTACTACTTATTGTACTGTTTATTGTTATTGGTATATACTTGTATTTATAGTTTTGTGCAATAAAGAATATCTATCCTATATGCGTAGCATATGGCAGTTCTACAGAAGTGATCCGTTGCCATCTCGTCCGTTGTAACTGCAGCGTGGGCTCTCCTTTTGCTTACCAATGGCTAAGGCGAGCCGATATCCTTTTCTTTTCTTTTTTTATGCTAGAGGCGAAAACGAGCTAGCGAGTCACGCTGAGGAAAGTCACCGGTCAAGAACATCCGCGAAATCAGAGATATCGCTAATGTGTTGCCGGCCTTTTTATACAAGAAGTACGCTCTTTCTCTGAGATCCGGAACGCAGCCGTCGGGGAATACTCCCGCAGCCAAACCGTTCCACAGAACGAGGTACGTGGTAGAAAGTTCTGCGAAAAACGCACAGTATTTTAGACCGCCATCCATCGAGATGATGGGGATGGAATGACAATCGCTTGCGAGTGGTTCGATGTAATATACATCTGCATAGAAGTAGATCAACAGTTTTCCTCAAGTAACTCCCCATGAATGATGCGGTATAGATTGCTGAGGGAAGCTATATCCCGCCGCAGTGCTAGAGGATCAAGTCTATTAGAGAGAGTCAGTCACCACCTAACCTAACCTAACCTTTTTTTTTTTGCTCCATCGGGGATAAATGCATGGCATGCGGGTGTGTGCAAGCAAGGCCAAACTTTAGGCATCTCCGCAGGCCGGGGGACCCGCCAAGATATCATCTCCGCCTGGAATCTAGAAATGGTACCAGTGGATAATCAGTTAAAACCTCCGGTGTGTTGTGCCAGTCTTTCTTGCTCGTCTTATGCATCAACTCTTATGACTCGTGGTGAGGCCGGCCACCATGGGCACCGAACGTACAGCCTTCCACATCCGAGCATTCCGCCGCCAATTATCCGTTCTGGATTTTTATTTTAAGATCTGTAATATTTATATGACATGTAATATGTAATAAAATATGCCGAGGTTATGGATCTAACCGTGATGCCCCGTGTGTCGCAGATGGTATACTGTCCCAATATAAAAACAATTTTCTAAGAAAGAAAATAATGTTTATAAGCGACCTGGTTTTATAGTCAGCGGCTGACGTTAAACCTCTGCAGTCACCAACTTTAATATTCTATTAGTAGTCTCGCAACTTTATGAATTTAGATATCCTTGTTAGTACAGTATGTTTTTCTGTTAATCCAGCCCCGTTTTATAAAAACAATCTAGTCGTAGGTAAAATAGAGGGATATAATTGTAGAAATAGATACTTACTTCTTTTTTTTATTCATCATCATCAGCCCATTTAAGTCCCCACTGCTGGGCACGGGCCTCCCTACAATCACATGAGGGGTAATTGCCATACTCACCACGCTTGGCAGACGGGTTGGCGAGGGTTTTGATATAAATGCAGAGTTTTCCTTCTCTGGGTGCTGATGATCATGCCAGCAGCTTTACCTTAGTCGCCTTTTACGACACCTGAGTAAAAGTGAGGTACTATCCGACTTCAAAAAAGAGGTTCTCAATTATGTTGGTTCGCCGATAACTTCGCCATTTATGAACCGATTTAGATGTTTTTTTTTAGTTGGAAAGTAGATAGTCCCGGATTGGTACCATGATATCAGGATCTGATGATAGGAGGGAGGAGGGAGGGGAGGGGGAGGCTGGGGAAAAAATAAGACACTAAAAGGCTTAAAAAACATTTTTTTCTGATATTAGGCGATTGCCGCCGCCATTGAACAGCCAGTGAAGTCACAAGGACACTGCCAATCTTTAAACCCCCCTTTCCCCCGGATGTCTCCTCCAGTACCCTCACTTACGCAGCGAAACACAGCACAGTGCTGCTTCATGATCGTTTTCTGTGAAGCCGTGTTGGTATCACTCCGTCGGGCCATTCATGCCGAGGCGTGGCTCTTCCATCAGATCACTTTAAATAGCCAATTTGCGATGCCTATAAAGGAGCATTCAATCTGTTCTTTGATTGTGAAATGTTACCATATACCTAGCCATGTAGTCATCACATATAATGAAATTAAATAAATTAAACATTGGTCCCTAAAAGCAACATAAAGTTCCTTGGCCAATAGTATTTAGTTTATGTGACTGTCACATAACAAGGGCTAACAAAAAATGAGCGAGATTATAAAAACGAGCCTTGGCGAGTTTTCAATACTCGCCAGTGGTTCATACTGCGACTAATGGCGCCCCGCGAGTTCACCCAAGAATGAATTGAAGCCTAAAGTTATTATGATATGAAAGCTACATTATTGTGAAGTTTCATCAACAATTCTTTGCTACAGACACATTCCCATTCATAAAATAGCTCTATTTACTATAATATTAATAATATATTTATAATTTATATAGGTATTTATCTATGAAATTGCCAATTTATTTCCAGACACAATGAAATGAAATGAAATATTTAATTGCTTGCTAAGTGTTACATACAAATATTAGGTGTTTTTTTTAGTAAACAGGTACTTATAACTTAGCTACCTTTTAGGTAATCGCAAATGTGAGGGCAGCTTTATCCCAATAACAATATTAATATAAAAATCTTAAATAAGTAGGTACTGAAATAACAATCTGGTCACGACATAGATTTTTTTTCTTATATCTAATATACATAGATACAATATTATGTATAGCTCCTTTAATACAAAAAAGTCACCATAATATAATTTTATTTTGATTTATGATTATATTTTAAGGTTTATATTAAATAGAGATCAGATATTATTATTATTAATAATCCAGATTGGCATTCATATCAAGCAATATTTTTAATACACTGTTTTAGTTAAGCATAAATGTTGATGTTAAGAAATGAGGTAAGGCGCTCTCACTGCAACACAGTTAACTATAACTTTTGCAGCCTGAGAACGTCACAATTGTTTTCATTTCACCCTGTAACATTATGAACCGAATGAACAATTTTTATTTATTTATTTATTATTACAAAAAAAAAACTTAAAAATGGCCATTTTTACTTAGCAGAATTGGCGCTTTTATCAATAATAACTTTTTAATTATAAAATACTTTTTTTCTGAAAACTATACTACATGTGTCTATACATTGTCCATTAAAGCACGGTTAATTATGAACTAGTAGCATTAAAAGTTACTTTACAAATTAAAAAACATTGTATGGAAATTAGAACTTCTAAGAAAATGGCCATACAAAACGGTAATTTCATAGTCCTATCATCATCATAATTATCATCAGCAACCCACACTCGTCCACTGCTGGACATAGGTCTCCCCTAATGCACGCCACTGCTCCCGATTTTCGGCCACTCTCATCCAGCCCACACCAGCCAGCCTTCGAATGTCATCATCCCATCTTGTCGCAGGGCGTCCTACACTACGCTTACCGAGTCGCGGTCTCCACTCAAGGACTTTACGGCTCCAACGGCTGTCAGTTCTGCGGCTAATATGACCAGCCCACTGCCACTTCAGATTGCTAATTCGGTGGGCTATGTCGGTGACTCTGGTTCTCTGTCGGATTACATTATTTCTGATGCGGTCCTTCAGAGATACTCCGAGCATAGCCCTTTCCATAGCTCTTTGAGCGATTTGTTTGGATTTATTAACTGTATTTCCTCTCTTGTCTGGTAGAGCGGAATCAGTTCAATATATAAGATGTTGTATGAACATTATGATAGAAGGACTGCTATTAATCTGATCCTATTATAGATTTGCCGGTCACGTTACATGCGTGTTATCGGCAGTCCATTGTGACTCGCAAGTTGTGCCATTAATCAACTCCGAGTTGGAGCCGTGTTCCAAGTTTGGCTCGAACTTGGCTCGGCTTTATTGAGTGCACGGAACAATGGGCTCATATGAGGAACTAGCCTCCCTTCGCTTCGGAACTTAATTTTGCAATTACTTCAATAGTTTTTCAATAGATGGCGCTGGGTGGTGGTTTTATCGCGCCAGTGTTTCGTCTAGTAGAGAGATAAATAATAATAATAATAATAATCCCAGTTATCCCCACCCAACTTCACAACTCAATAGCCATGTTATCTCTCCCTCAATCAACTTACGTTTTAATGCAGAAAGCTGTTATCTTGAATACATGCCGGATAGTCAGGAAGTTCTTACAGACAGACATGTGGGATTGGTGGATCGATAGATGCATGGCAAGGAACGTGTATAAGTTCGATGTTTGAATTAGAATGACGTGCGAGAGACGACGAATGGCAGGACGACGATGGAAAGACGACGTATGGCGGACGACGATGATTGTGAAAGGACGTTGATTGATATTATTTGGTTAATATAGATTTACTTATTCAGTATTACAATTAGGTCCCGTCTTGGATTTATTTAGAACCCCATCCACAGAAATACAACCCATTGAAAAATCAATCACAATAAAGAAGATATGGTATCACGCAAACCCTCACAATATGTGGAATCAATTTCCCGCAGCGGTATTTACGACCGTTGCCAATCAAAAGACCTTTCAGTTGAAAGAATTACTTGATTCTCATCTAAACTAACCGAGAAATTCAGAAATTTAAACTCACATTTATTTTTTTGGGCAAACCCAAAACGCTCCATACAAATGGCTAGTGAGATGTGACGTCACAAACAAGTATTTTGTATGCATTTCATTTGAATTTTGTATGGTAGCTATATCAAATAGTTTCGTTTATGTCAAAGGTTTTATTATAATAGTTGGTGCAAATTGTATGGGTTTTTCATTGGTATAATATTTTTTTAATAATTTCATACTTTTAAAATGGACTTGCCCATGAATCTTTGAATGACCATAAAACCGACTAGACATTATATTTTTAATTGAGAATTTTTGCTATTGGCACATATTTACCTATGCTTTGATAAAATATTAATAATTTGTATAATCTCGAGCTTAGTCAAATACCCTTTTATCAGTATATTTTAATATTGAGAACATGAGCTCACATCCCGGAAAACACGCTCCATATGTAACAGACCCGGGGGAATCACGAAAGGCCACAATAATAACAATTATTATAATAATCCTAATACAGAAGCTGCGACGTCCGCAAATTGCTTACATAATAAATCTCAGAAGTATTGGCTGGTACAATCGAACACATAAATCATACGTGTGGAACTAGGGGCTTATTTTGGCATCGCTTGTTTCTCTCGCCGTGTGGTGGTGGTTTCTACGCCAAGTGTGTCCCCGGCAGAGTAGAATAGGCCACCCTCACTCTTACCGAGGTGTCGTAAAAGGCGACTAAGGTAAAGCTGCTGGCATGATCATCAGCACCCAGAGAAGGAAAACTCTGCATTTATATCAAAACCCTCGCCAACCCGTCTGCCAAGCGTGGTGAGTATGGCAATTACCCCTCATGTGATTGAGGGAGACCCGTGCCCCAGCAGTGGGGACTTAAATGGGCTGACGATGATGTTTCTCTCATTTAATGGAAAATATCTAGTTATTTGGCACCATGTCACGTGATAAGATCGAATCTGATACTTTATAGAATTTTTCAGAAAAAATAAAGCTTTATTTTTGACGGATCACCTGATGAGAAGCGATTGCCGCCGCCCATAGACACCCGCGACACCAATGTAGTCACAAGCCAAGCTTTAAGCACGGACCCTCACTCAATACCCTCACTCACGCAGTGAAACACAGCACAGTGCTGCTTTATTGGTCTCACTCCGGTCAAGTCGGCCCATTCATGGCGAAGCGTGGCTCTCCCACGACAACGATACGACATCCCTTTTGATATACTGTGGTATAATCACAGTATAATGATGATTAGGATTAAACATTAGGTATGATGAAAATACCTGCTTCCCCTCTGAATTCGGTTCTAATAATTTCTATGTGGTGCCTATCACTCCAGTCAAGCTAGCTCATCCCAAAACGTAGCTCTCCATTGGTGAGAAGTTGGTAGACTTAAAAGTAAAAAATCAGCGTACCTATATACTGTCCCACTGCAGGGCAAAGCGTCCATCATAGAAATCAAGTCATCGCTACTATGATGGGATTACGTTTAATCACCACGCTTACGAAATGCGAATTAGTGATCACAAACCCAAGCTATGTTAAAAAATTGGAAACATACTTTTGCTCGACCCGGAAATCGAACCTAGGACCCCGAGATCACGGCTCGGGTGCCGGACACCGGGCCCTGTTGGTCTAGTGACTAGATAAAAGGGCGTTACCAAAAGTATAGATTTAAAATAGCTAACACATTACGATGGTCACAAGAATCGGGACATTCAAACAATAAGCGAATACAGAGCATTCTCGTCACGCGCATCCCGTCCCTTGTTTACTGTCCCGCAGCCGTCCCCGCTTCACACCACACCTCAAACATACTGGACTGTCAATATGACGTTTGAAAAAGGTTGTGTGCTCAACGTTTTTGAGGGCGAAAAAGATTTGGTTGGGACAGTTCGACAAGATGGCGGAAAAAATTGGAACTACTTAAATAATGTACTGTAATGCTTTTTACCGAGGGAGAGTCATGCTTCGATTCTGGCAGTAGAACTAAACACTCCGCGTGGGCTGATGCAATCCTATGGTTTTAAATTAGTTTCTAGTAATTTTTAGGGAACAAATTTGGTGTTTATTTGTGCAGTGAAGAGCCGCTAAGTGATCCTGATAATAAGAATCGTTGAATTGTATCGTTTTTAACACTGCTATTGTGTGTCGAGTGAGTTGTCACGGACAACTTGCTTGGACCTAATAGAGTCTTAAAACCCGTGATTATGTTTAGTGGTATTGGCAGAATCCGTTGGTCGATAAAACGTAAAACACCGGCGTTTTATTGAGTGACTATGACTTTGACTGACTTCGACTGTAGACACTCACTTATATCAATTCATCATCATCATCAGCCCATTTGAGTCCCCACTGCTGGGGCACGGGCCTCCCTAAATCACATGAGGGGTAATTGCCATACTCACCACGCTTGGCAGACGGGTTGGCGAGGGTTTTGATATAAATGCAGAGTTTTCCTTCTCTGGGTGCTGATGATCATGCCAGCAGCTTTACCTTAGTCGCCTTTTACGACACCTCGGTAAGAGTGAGGGTGGCCTATTCTACTCTGCCGGGGACCACACGGCGTGTCTTATTATATCAAGTAGTAACTTGGCATTGGCAAGATATCTTAGGTTAGAGCCATATTATAAACAAAAGTCATGACTTAGTACTTTTTTAAAGGAATAGAGAGTGCACTTGTGTTTATAATACATCCTGCGTAAGTGGCTGATCGTTGAGATTGGCCGGCGCTGCCGTAATCGGTTGGAGGATATTAGTTAGAAGAAGTGAAGAGGCTACATACATTTTCGGAAGTGACTGTACAATAGATTAAGCAAGATACGTGGTAGGCGTTATTATTATTTACGGATATTACGGATTATCCGAAATATGGAGTGGCGGGTGTTTAGTTCATTTCTCTAGGGGTGACCTTGGTCCAAATAAGGAAGGATAAATGTATCATTCCGGTTCTGTTAGTACCTTAAGGCTGTTAGTGCTTGTAAGTAAGTAAGTAAGTCTTTATTGTGTATGAAATAAGGTAAGTACATAGCAGGTCTTAATACTAAATTACATTTGATTAAAAGCTCTTATTTCTACTTTTACAAGCGTATACACAAATGATCAATTTTAGTGACCAATACATTTATCTGTAGTTAAAATATTCCTGGATGCTGTAGAAACATTTTTCAACTAGCCAGACTTTAACATCCTTTTTAAACTTAGCAAATTTATGTACTTTGAAAGTATCTGATAAACAGTTATAAATTTTGATACACATTATAAAAGTATTATTAGAAACTAATGTTAATTTTACAGGCGGTTTGTACAGTTTATTTTTATACATAGAGCGAAGATTACGTTTAAATACTTGACATTTTTCTTGAAATAAAGACTTATTCTTATATACAAACCAACCAACATCAAAAATATATAAGCAGGGTAATGTAAGTATATTGTATTGACGAAACAATTGACGACATGAATCTCTTTGCTTTAAATAGAAAATAGCACGGATACATTTTTTTTGCAAAATAAATGCCTTATCTCTATGTACTGAGTTTCCCCAAATCAAAACTCCATATCTCAACAGCAACTTGTTGGTCCAGTAACGCTGATATGTGATTTTTTTTATATGATATAGCATACGAGCAGACAGATCGCCTGATGGTAAGCGATCGCCGTCGCCCAAACACACCCGCGACACCAGTGGAGTCTTAAATGCACTGCCAACCTTTAAACACCCCTACCTCTCTCACGCAGGAAAATACAGCACAGTGCTGATTCACGCCTGTTTTCTGTAAGGCCCATTCATGCCGAAGCGTGGCTATCCCACGGTAAAAAAATAATTAATGGGTACCTATCATAATCTGTAAAGGTACACAGGTATACTTTTTTGCGTAATATAGGTACTTAGAAGGATAAGTACTACATGTAATAATAATATCCTCCGACCGATTATAGTTATGGCAACCAATCTCAACGATCGGCCACGTACGCAGAATATATTATTTAAGTGCTCAAGTGTGTGCGCAAACACAACTGCACTCTCTATACCCTTACCCTCATAATTCGATGAGACACCAGTGTGACGTGACCAGAGAGGGATCGGGCGCAGGACCAACGGCTTAACGTGCTTTCCGAGGCACGAGGGTGCACGACCGCCAACTTCCAGACTTCGGGCTGACACTGAGATTTTTTTAACAGAAAAATTCAGGTACAAATTTTGTCCCGACCTGGAGTTCGAACCTGGGATCCCATGCGCAGCCGTCGCTTTAAAGTGCGACGCCCTACACACTGTGCAGGCAGTCATTATACATTTGCGTAATATATTATATATAATAATAACGCCGTGTGGTCCCCGGCAGAGTAGAATAGGCCACCCTCACTCTTACCGAGGTGTCGTAAAAGGCGACTAAGGTAAAGCTGCTGGCATGATCATCAGCACCCAGAGAAGGAAAACTCTGCATTTATATCTAAACCCTCACCAACCCGTCTGCCAAGCGTGGTGAGTATGGCAATTACCCGTCATGTGATTGAGGGAGGCCCGTGCCCCAGCAGTGGGGACTCAAATGGGCTGATGATGATGATGATGATATAATAATAATATCGTCCAACCGATTACAGTTACGGCGGCCAATCTCAAGGGTCGGCCACGTACGCAGGATATATTTAAGTGCTCATGTGTGTGCGCAAACACAAGTGCACACTCTATTCCCTTACCCTCATAATTCAATGGGACACCATTGTGACACGGCCAGAGAGCCAGATATTGAGTGTTAAAAATAATTAAGGTAATATTGGAGTCATTGGTGCGTAAAGATTTGACCCGTATCCCTAATCGTATAAGTAACATTTTCGTACTTCATGATTTCAGTGATATACTTCCTTTCAGTTTTTGAGTTTTATTTTTTTAGGGTTCCGTATGTTCCGTCTTTGTTATCCGTCTGTCTGTCTGTCAAGACCCTTTATCTCAAGAACGCTTGGACGTATCAAGCTGAAATTCACATGAAATACTCAGGTCTATTGTCCCTTTAAGTTGTGAAAATATCAAACTTCTAAGCCAAGCCAATCAAAAGATACAGCCGATTATGACACTCGCAAAGGAATCAAAACCTACAGAGTACTTCCCGTAAACTCAGAATCTTGAAATTTGGCATGAAGCATTGTCATATAATTCAAATATAGAAAAAAATGCGAAAATCACATTTTTTTAGTTATATATATTAAATATTAATAAAATAACTTTACTACCTTATTTTTCACGAACGAATAAAGGTAATCAATTGAAATTTATACCAAATACCTAGGTCTACTGTCCCTTTAAGCTGTGAAAAAATCAAACTTCTAAATTAACACGATCAAAAGATACAGCTGTTTATACCGACACCTTAGACGAATTTCCGTCACACGCTAGGGAATCAAAACCTACAGGGTACTTCCCGTGAACTCAGAATCTTGAAATTCGGCACGAAGCAACGTTAAATAGTACAGATAAAGGGAAAATTGCGAAAATGATAAATTTGAAGATATATAGTAAGTAATTTGATTTAATACGTCATAAATTGTAAACCGCTACGTTTGTACGGCGGAACCCTCAGTGCGCGAGTCAGACTCGCACTTGGCCGGTTTTTTTTTATTGGGTCACCAACACAAGGTAAAATTTTACTTAGAATCTTAAAACTACTGTCCTTACATTTAAAGGTAATCACATCATACTTTTCTTAAATGGAAAAAGTAATATATAAATACCTATGTACACTAAATTCAAAAAAAATCAGTAGGTTGGTAGATAAACACGATTCAAATACATATTATACTATTATATTTAGACTCAAAACAATCTAAGGTAAGTACGTCATTTGTTATGATTGTTGATAAAAATTAAGGAGGCTCTGAAACATGGCATCAAGACTGGTAGCCTTCGGTGAGATCATTATACAGGCGAGACAGACAGACAACTGGTGAACTTCGACCCATACTCGTCCTGCAGAAGTTATTCTTTTTAGTTGAATAATTAATTTAAAATGTAATTTCAATTTTAAGGGAAAAAAATAAAGCATAGCGTACAACTATGTATTCCGGCGACACCTGGGGCCGCAGGGGGCGTGGCCGAGACAAGTTGCGTCTCGCGCTGCCTGTGGGAACAGTGCTTTATGGTGCCTAGTTCTGGAGATAGGAATATTTAACATATATAAATGTCATTAACCTTTCATTGGATAACTTTAAGTCTCATATTAAAACCTGCCTAATGAAGAAAGGTTACTATAGTGTACAAGACTATTTAAATGAATACGGATTCTTGGTCATGTTAATAAATTAGTCTTTGGAGTTGTAATTCATAGTAGTTTGTTAACTTTGATGATTGTATTTTTTTCTTTTCTCAATTGAAACTCTGTAACATCATCAATGTTTGAAAAGAGTAACTACTGAGGTTCTTGCTGGTGTCTTCTCAGTAGAAAACGGCAATCCGAACCAGCGGTAGATGATATTATTATATGTACCTATTTTGACATTCATAAGTGTTCTGTATGGACCTAAATTCAATAAAGATTTTTTATATTTTATCTTTTATACCCACTTTTTTTTTTCTTCTTCAATGTGATAGGAAATTAGTTGGATCATCCTGATGGTAAGCCTGATTGTTTCCGACGGTTTCCGACGCCCTTGGACACCTACAACATACAAGTGTAAGTGGAAATCATTGGGGGAGGCCTATGTCCAGCAGTGGACGTCTATTGGCTGAAATGATGATGATGAATGAAATACTCTGTCGTCCGCGAGTCCTTGCTTTTACTATAGTCTAAGGGAAACGTTACAAGCGGGAAGATAGTTCATTGTTAATATTATAACATACTCGAACCTCTTTCATAACTCGCACACGTGCCAAAACTAAGCCCTCAAACTAAAAGCTAAATTAATAAGACGCTGCGGAAATTGGCTATAATTTACGATCTCGCTGGCCCCTGGCCTACTCTACATAATATAGGGCCCGCCGGTCGGGCGGCGAATCCTACACACATTCTTCGTTGCACCAAGCCAAATAGAATTTTTGGCAAAAGCTGCATAGAGCTGATATAACCTTCACTGTGCTGTTATTGGTATCTCCTTGACCTATAAAGAATGTTGTTAGTCGCATTGAATACACTCTGCGGTGTACAGAATGTGTAATAATATTCCTTCCAAAATATGAAATAGGGTAAGTTTGGTAATTATATTAAAGCGAGTGCAGTTTCTATATAGATAAATAAATTCATACAACATCATCAGTTATATTGATCTGATTCTGAACTAACCAGATTTAAGAGCCTTTTACAGATCAGGTACGATATAAGGTTGTTATCGATTGTAACGTAATTAAGACAATATTAAAAACCGATCAAAGCAGTTAAATTTAAAAAAGGATTTTAAATTTTTAAGCTTATTTTTCACTCTTTAAATGGTGTCCATTCGTGTCAAAATCATGTAGCAAGATTTAAGTTTTTATTAACCCTTTTTTTTTAAATCGATGTCTTGGTCTATTTTTTTCCTTAATTATATTACAATCAATAAAACACCGGTGGCGGCGCCATTGTTCTGTAAAAGGGCTGTTAAATCCGTTATACCTTTTTTGTGGAATAAAGAAATTGATAAAAGAAACGGAAGCTAAGTCTAGTATGAATGAATGAATGAGTGAATAATACTTTTATTGCACTCAAAATAAAGTATCAAAACGTATCTCTTATGATTATGAAAAAAAAATCTACTTTAAAATATTGATCATATTTAAGTGGGTTTTAACAGCTCCTTGTGTGTCCATAGGCCGCGACGTCTGCATTCGCAATGCGCTTTACTATTAGATTTACAGCCCGCGCCGAGTCAGCGGGAACATGTATATTCCCGGATACATCTAGAGTAGATACTTATGTTTTAGTGCAAGAGGTCACGGTACATTTGATGCCAATAGTCGAGGGTACATTGTCGGATTTTAATAGAGGAAACTTTACTGTTTTTTTTCTTGCGCAATACCTTTTTGCTAAAGTATAGTACAAAAATTTACGCATCTTTATTCCCGGTTGCGTCAAAAGTTATTGCTTCGAAGCACACTTAGACAATGAATCCTAGATTTGGCGAGTCTAGACAATGAAGCGACCTATGACGTAAAAATTTTTTTTTATGTGATTGGTGGCAGACGAGCAGATGCATCGCCTGATGAGAAAGAGCTTGCCGCCGCCCATGGGACACCACCAGTGGTGTCACATGTGCGCTGCCAACCTTTAAACCACCCTTTTCCCTGGATTATGCCTCCGGTACCCTCACTCACGCAGCGAAACACAGCGCATGCACAGCTTCACGCCGGTTTTCTGCGAGGAGGTTTTGGTATTACTCCGGTCGAGCCGGCCCATTCATGCCGAAGCGTGGCTCTCCCACTGTCAAAACAATGAAGCGACCTATGACATTCACTCTCACTCACGCAGCGAAACAGTACAGTGCTGCTTTACCCCGGATTTCTGTGAGGCCGTGGTCCGGTCGATCACTCCGCTCGAGCCAAAGCGTGGCTCTCCCACGGTTTGTCGGCGACTGCCATCTGACCTTCGCAACCCTAAGACAGACTACCTGGATTATTTCAGGTACACGTCTCAGGCATCCGAAACGTGCGGTTTTCCTAACAAATTATTCCTCACCGCCGAGTTAGTGGTATACAGATTGAATGAAAAAAAAAATGTAAATTACCTGAAATGTATACAGCAGACACACATTGGTTTATTGTAGCATGTTTTTTTTCCATTTGAGCAATTAATTTGTCTTGGACAATATATTTTCTTTTTAAATTTAAACTTAACAATTCCATCGTCGGCTCCTGTACTATGATTTCCTGAAATCTATCTAAAGTAAATGCTTATGCATCTCCTTTCTTGCGCACTCTGTCACGACGTTTTATATACAGCATCTGATGGGTAATGTGGCGTCGCATTTTTTGGTGCACTCTTTTTTGTGCACAAAATGAATGCCATTTCCTCGAACTGCAAGATGCAATGTAGGTGTAAGTGGAGTAATTTATTTTGGGATTCAATTCGATTCGATTCAATTGTTTTTAATTTTATACATCCGATTTTTCTTAGTGCAGTGCAAAATAGTGACGTAACTATATCTGTCGTAGGGATATATATTTTTTATGTGATAGGTGGCAGACGAGCTGACGGATCACGTGATGGTAAGCAATGCCGCCGCCCATGGACACCCGCGACACCAGTGGAGTCTGGAGTCACAAGTGCGCTGCCAACCTTTTAACCCCCTATCTCCCGAATTGGGCCTCCAGTACCCTCACTCACGCAACGAAACACAGCACAAGTGCTGCTTCACGCCGGTTTTCTGTGAGGCCGTGGTATCATTCCGGTCGAGCCGGCCCATTCATGCCAAAGCGTGGCTCTTCCACGGTAAATATTGAAGAAATCCGCCTTTACATACGTCAGCCACATATCACGTAAAGAAAATCGCACATTAGTGCTTATATCGATTTCGGCTATTACGACCAATCTCAACGATCAGCCAGTTATGCAGATATCCTGCATAAGTGGCTCGGTTACAGTGATCAAGTGTGTGTGCAAACACATGTGCACTCTCTATACCCTTACCCTCATATTCCGATGGGACACTACTATGACACGACGAGAGAGGGATTGGGTGCAGGACCAACGGCCTAACGCGCTTTCCGAGGCACGGGGGTACAAGACCGCCAATTTTCAGACTCCGGGCTGCCACTAAGAATTTCTTACCGAAAGCTTAGGTATAAATTTTGGCCCGACCTGGGATCGCACCCGGGACCTCTTGCGCAGCCGTCGCTTTAAAGTGCGGCTCACTAACCACTTAGCCACCGAGGCAGTCCGAGCATTCAATATTATAGATACATACCTAAAATATTAATGAGACTATCGCACGACTCACAGTGACAGATGCACTGAAACATTTATAGACCAATAGCGTTCTCAGTAGCTCCTTGGCAGAACCTACAATAACCATTGCGCCACCGAGGCGAGATTATATAGGTAGTTATATTTTAACCAGCGTCGGCGCTAGTCTTATTTGGCCAGTGTCGACGAAAGCTGGGCGGTCGCCTATATGATACTATTATTGTATTCAAACAATGTGTTGTATTCTGATGTTTTGTTCTTTTTTTTTATATATGAGTGGTGGCAGACGAGCAGACGGATCACCTGATGGTAAGCAATTCCGTTGCCCATGGACACCCGCAACACCAGTGGAGTCACAAGTACACTGCCAACCTTTTCCCCTTCCTCCCCATTGGGCCTCCGGTAACTTCTTTCACACGGCGAAACACAGCGCAGGCGCTGCTTCACGCCGGTCTTCTGTGAGGCAGTGGTATCACTCCGATCGAGCCGACCCATTCATGCCTAAGCGTGGCTCTCCCATATTTATGTTCATTTTCAATGTGTTATATGTAAGTCTTTTTTTTAGTCACACAGTTATATAGGCTCTCCTCAGCCTGATGGTTACCAAGAAAAGAACCCACGTTGCAATCACAACGGACGCGATGTCAAGGCATAACTTCCGTTGGTATTGCTAAACTGGCTAGCGATAAAGATTTTTAATTTATTCACTTATCGACTAAGCTATAATAAAAGTAATTATTACCCTAGTCACAATTTTTCTCCCTGCAAATTCCTCTAGAGCTCTCCTTGCGAATTTACCAAACTTCAAGATTTAGGTCAAGTAATTATCCAAGAAGCACTTTCGAGTAATCGCACTCAATTCGGATTCTCCTCTATACTTGCTAGTTGGATGCTTCCCAATCCTCCAAATTAATATCGCCTTGAAAACAGCCGCGGTAAATGTAGGAGCTCAGGAAAGGCTAGATTGTAATGTTGTCCGTAAGGCAACTACCCTCTTCTAAAATTATCGATATTTTTTCTAATTGAGGAAACTAGCCCTCAAGAACTGCACGAAACCGCTCACGTCAGAAGTTAAACACAATTCACAAATTGTTGAGATAATAATCTTGAACGTGTAGGTAATCTTCTGGATTAAAATTTAATCGGCCTCGTTTCTTGTTTAAGGCTGCCTGTTCACCGAAGCGGATCGAGCCTAAAATCCACTAATAGTAATGCACAAAAATGCAGTTGCAGCATATGCTGAGGCTGAGCCTTGTTGGCTGCAACTTTTTGTCTCTGTACCTTGTTTTCTCTGTTTTGTTCTATGTGTAATGTGTTGTGGTCAATAAATTGTTTCTTATCTTATCTTAAAAACTCCGCTCCTAAGCGACCATGGCTCTTCTATTAGCCTCGCCCACCTTAGTAAATTTTAGCCTCGCTCACCGCTCCGCAGCCTCGCTTCACTTTGTGGACTGGTAGCCTAAGGGTTGTGAAGGCCATACGGTAGTTTCCTATATTAAGAAGTACTCTGTGTACGGCAGTCACTTCATTGTAATTATTACCAAGATCGCCAATTCCTGGATCATGGTCCTAGCGTACCCTGGGCACGACAAATAATACGCTGATATGAGAATGACCACTTTTAAAACTCTGTTGAGACTAGAGATATAACTAAAATGATTCCTATGCTAAGTTAAATTTTTTTTCTAACCCTTTGATCATTTTACACGGAAACATCGATAAATTACTATCGATAGTTTCGCAACACTGTTTGGAAGTAAGTTGAAGATATTATTTTCTATCTGGTCATTTGCCAACATTTTTAAGGTTAGGTGACCAAAAGTATTTCTCGGTTATTTCGTTCGAATTTGTACAATATTATTGGACTTTTTACACGTTACATTTATTCTGTGAAAACAACTTTCAACACAATAATTTCTTGAGGGGTAATTGCCATACTCACCACGCTTGGCAGACGGGTTGGCGAGGGTTTTGATGTAAATGCAGAGTTTTCCTTCTCTGGGTGCTGATGATCATGCCAGCAGCTTTACCTTAGTCGCCTTTTACGACACTTCGGTAATAGTGAGGGTGGCCTATTCTACTCTGCCGGGACCACACGGCAATACTTATTAATTACAATTAATTTCGTGTATTTACCTATAAGCGTTGCCGCTGTCTGTAGGTTTACCTCTTTATAAAATTCACATCAGATTTGACAACTTTTTCACACGTTAAATAATTTTGCATAATCCTATCACTAAATAGATAGGTGTGGTGACATAAAATGGTAGCTCGTAGCATATACTCGTAGCTACGGCGTCGTAGCACTCGTAGCAGCTTGCATAACCGTAGTCGCGCTACGAGATTTATCGCTGTAGCACGCATGTTTTTGTGATACGATGTGAAATGTAGTCAATTTAATTACTGTATGAATTACTACTGCATAATTTGACTTATAATATGAAGACAAGTATATTAAGAGTGCGGCGGAGCGTCGTTCAAATTCAATTCGTGGCGAGCTTCGCCGATCCTCGGACATCTCGCTATCTCTGTCGCGCTATCGCAACCCTGCCAGTGCGAGTAGAAACAGCAAGATAGCTGTTTGAAATTAGTAAGAAAATTTTGTGCATTTGCGAATACCTAAAATGATTAATGAAACTAGAATTGATTTTGATTTTCTTTAAGACATTGTGTAACTAGACAATACAAGCTGTGTCTATGTAAAATTTTCATAATGAATAAGTGGGTTTTTAATATAAAACAAATAGGCAGAAAATAGGTCATCAAAGTAGAAAATATTAGGAAATGTAATCGCATATATTTTTAAGTTGTTGATATTTTTTAAAGCAATCATTTGCAATTTATTCTTAAGTAAATAACACACTTAAAAATATTGTTATTATTTAATAAAATGACTCTAATTTTTTAAATTCAAAAAATTTAGTGGCGGCGCCACAGGAACGTAAAAGCCCTCTTTATCACTTACCTTCAAGTGATCCGCTGATGGTTTGTCGCCAAACATTAAGAAATGAGACTCATAATAACGCCCTGAAGGTCTAGTGGGTTAAGTACCGGTTAAGTTTGTGATCAACAATCTTCATTTGGCAAGCGTGGTGATTAAGTCTAATTCCATATAGTAGCGATAACTTGATTTCTATGATGGAGGCCATTGCCCTGCAGTGGGACAAGTATATAGGCTGACACTGTTACTGGCAGACATCGGTTCATCCTATTTTGCAGTCTTTTACTACGCGCATCTGTGGCACCACTGTCAGATACTGTATGTGTGGTGTGTCGAGTCAGTTCTCGACACATAACACATACAGTATCTGACAGTGGTACCGCAGATGCGAGGAAAATAGTGAGGTAATGAACAGTAGTACCGCAGGTGCGCGTAGTAAAAGACTGCGAAGGAGGGTAGACCGATTTGTCTGCCAGTAACATCTTACCCGCAAAAACTTCAGTTACTCCGTGACCATGGCGCTTGCAACAGTGCCGAAATATCGGAAACTCAAAAATAAGGTAAGTAGAAATCTCGTACTCTACTAGTCTAATACTTGACAAACATCATCCATAGTTTCTCCGTCATCTCCGATACTTTACTTTATTAAGAAATGTGGTTGAATTCCTACCATTGGCCCATAGCGTTACTCTACTCCGATTGTGTATGTGTTAGAGGGGTTGAAAGGAGACAGCCAGCGGCTGAGACGGCTCACTTCGGCGCCGGATTCAATCTAGATGCCACGCGCGATATGCACCAACACTGACACTAACGTAGCGATAGCAAAAAAAGTAATAATTCAGCAACGATTTTATAAAGTCTCTTCTTCTTCTCAGTCCTACACTCCTGACGGAGTGATCATGATTATGGATTGTCTGTATTTTGGGTAACGGCTTTTGCGAGACTTCTCCATCGTTCTCTGTTTGTGGCACTGCGTGCACATTCAATCAAGGAACACTTTTTAGCAGACTTGATCTGTCCACCTTGTAGGTGATATGCCTCGGGAGCGTGGACCTTCCACTCTTCCCTGTACCATGAAACATTCCAAGGAGCTTTCGTTTCGGATGATATGTCCAAACATGGTGAGTATTTTATAAGGAAGGAAATAAATTATTATAGCGGCTTTAACCGATGATTGAAAGTCATAACATAAAATTTAAAAAACCCCCGACACAACTAAAGCTCTTTCATTTGATACCTAAATTGAGGCAGTTGAAACAACAAATAGGTTATTCGTCATTTTCTGACGGGCGGCCATCTTGGATTTGAAATTTTTCACAATTAATATATTCTGCTACTCAAGCCGTTTTATATGATAGCCATGTTGTGGTAGTTGTGTTAAAACATAAAATCCAAATCTTTGCGACGGCGGCCATCTTGGATCGATTTTTATCCAACATAGCTAAGAACATTTCCTCCTTTTTCGTCTTTCAAACAAAAATAAACACAATCTAAGTTGGTTCATTTGTTCGGGAGCTACGATGCCATAGACAGACACACAGACACGTCAATCTTAAAACTTATAACACCCCGTCGTTTTTGCGTCGGGGGTTAAAAATTGTCAAGTTTGACTTTCACACTCATCACTGTCGCCCATAGACAGCTGCCAGACTAGTGAGTTTGCTGATGCGTTCCTGGCCTTTTAAAAGGGAGTACACTTTCTTTATGAGATATTGTTAGACTTTTGTTGAATTAAAAAATACGCATTGTCGGACAGTTCTTTTAATGTGATAGGTGGCAGTTGAGCAGACGGATCACCTGATGGTAAGCGATTGCCGCCAGTGGAGTCACAAGTGCGCTGCCAACCTTTTAACCCCACCTTCACCCCAATTGCCTAAGATACAGGAAATTCCTCGTTTAGGAAGTAAACTTAAAATTGTTTCCTTAGTTTAAGTAGATTATAAGTCTTTTATATTCTAAATATTTTTTTCCATAAATTTTATTTATTATTTTTATTTATTTATTTTTGGTGACCCGTTTGGAACAGTGGTAGTGAACGCTGGCTCTGGTGCAAGGGATGCGGGTTCGATCCCCGTACAGTACAAACATTTGTGTGCATGATCATATCTGTTTGTATTGGTTTATGTGTTATCTATGTATTATAAGTATGTATTTACAAAAGAAAAGTATTATATGTATATATTTGTAATCCCACTGTTGATTCTGATATCCGTAACACAGGTGCTTGGGCTAACTATCTCAGAGTCAGATCAATCTATGTGATGTTGTGAAATTATTTATATTTTATTATTTATAATTGGGCCTCCGGTACCCTCGTACCGAGATACTCACGCAGCGAGAAACAGAACAGTGCTGCTTTATGCTGGTTTTCTGCCAGTCGAGCCGGCTCATTCATGCTGAAGCGTGGCTCTACCACGGTAACTCTTTCTGTCCTTCTAAATAGGAGTACTCTCTTCTCCATTTATGAGATGTTGCTTGATTTTAGTTGTATTTAAGCAAACGACTGTTTTACTATCGCTACAAAGTAGAGCTTCCCGTAGCTGGGTGGAGTCACTAACATGTACCAGTCACGGGGAGTAATGTATTAGGACGGGGCGTTTTTAGCTGCACTCTACAATCTACTCTATATAACTCTACTCTACACTGCACACTCGTCAAGTTTCCTAAAAGAGAACTAGTTAATTGCGGGTAGGGGGAAACTCATCATCAGCCTATCGCAGTCCACTGCTGGACGTAGGCCTCTCCAATTGTTCGCCACTGTGATCTATCCATGGCTTCTCGCATCCAGCTCTTGCCAGCCATCTTGCGCAGATCGTCCCCCCACCTAGCCAGAGGGCGCCCTATATTAACGTTTGCCAAGACGCGGTCTCCACTCTAGAACTCGTTCACCCCATCGGTTGTCGGTTCTGCGGCTAATATGGCCCACTGCCACTTAAGCTTGCTAATCCGGTGAGCAATGTCGATGACTTTGGTTCTCTGCCGGACCACCTCATTTCGGATTCGATCTCGGAGAGAGACGCCGAGCATTGCTCGTTCCATAGCCCGCTGAGCGGAAACTCGCCCTATCAAAATTCGTCCCAGAATTTTAGTATTTTTTGCTGGCCAGTGTTCTAACCTAATCTAACCAATATTTTTGTGGTGGTAATACATACTGAACTTTATAAAACCAAAAATATTGGTTAGGTTAGGTTAGAACACCCCACCACCGGCATTGCACGGACCTCCTACGCCTGGTGGGGACGGCACGACTCTCTCGGCTGTCCCCATCCCTCCCCCCGACCCTGGGGGGAGAAGCGCCGTGCCTGCCGTGTAGGCGAGCGTCCCTGTCCGGGGGGTGACGTGGTGAAAGGCTCCGAGCTTTGGCCCCATGTCACCCGCCCACCCATGGACAGATGAGGGAGAATCCCAGGAGTTTTAGTCGGTATGCTTCTGGACGGCTCCTCGTTAGGATAAGCCGTCGCCAGAGGAGAGTCCGACATAACCCATCCGTTTACAGACGGATGGGCATGCGTAACGCATTTCTCCTGGGTCAACAAAAAAAAAAGTGGCCTGCAAAAAAGTCCTAAAGTTCTGGGACGAGTTTTAATAGGGCGAGTTTCCCCCCAAACCCTTGGGTGTCTGGCATTATTTCGTTTTGATTTAATGCTGTGTGCCAAAGTATACAGTAAAAAAAGGAAATGAAGAAAATTAGCACCACCGAACACCAAGTGAAACCTGTAAAAAGTATTCCTTTTTAAAAGGCCCTCGGCCACGCCTGTAATTGCTTACCATCAGGTGATCCGTCCGCCCGTCTACCCACTACCTTATAATAAAAACTGTCGCGTTTTTTACTGGACAAAAAAAAGTTTTTATGACTCGATTTTTTATGCGGGGTAGGGATAGCATCTACGACACTTTAGCGTAAGAGGCAGTGTCTACCAAATTTCAAATCAAATCAAAATAATATTTATTTGCATAGGATTGTACACAGCACTTCAGCAACAGTAACCCACACTCGTCCACTGGACATAGGTCTCCCCTAATGCACGCCACTGCTCCAGATTTTCGGACACTCACATCCAGCCCACACCAGTCAGGCTTAGAATGTCATCATCCCATCTTGTCGCAGGGCGTCCAATACTACGCTTACCGAGTCGCGGTCTCCACTCAAGGACTTTACGGCTCCAACGGCTGTCAGTTCTGCGGCTAATATCACCAGCCCACTGCCACTTCAATTACGAATCTTCATATAAATTATCAGCCTATAAACAGTCCCACTGCAGGGCAAAGGCCTCCATCATAGAAATCAAGTCATCGCTATTATGATGGGATTAGATTTAATCACCACGCTTGCCAAATGCATGTTTCTAACTTACTGCACAACTGACTTCCTCATAAGGAATGCACTCGCTCCTATTTCAATTACTATAAATTTCCAAATACTTATTCAAATTTCAAACTCGCGTATTAGTTGGGCCCCCGAATGGTGGCCGATAAATTTGATTAATACGCCAATAAAAGCTCTTCACAATCGCATAGTTCCCCGGCAACTTTGGGCCGCCTTTTGGTGGCCGTGCCTTCCGTTGTAGAACTGGGGGCTGTATAACAGCGGTTTATATGCCTAATATACAACCTATCGATAACGATGACGGATAAGTCCTAAACTACTCATACTAACAAATCGTATCGTTTCTTTAGCAACCTTGAACTTTTGGTGACCGTGCCTTCCATTAATAGGTGACAGACGAGCATACAGATCACCTGGTGGTTAGCGATTAACGCCGCCCATAGACACGCGCAACACTAGTGGAGTCACATGTGCTCTGCGGGCCATTAAACCCGCCTTTTCCTCGGATTGGGTCGCCAGTATCCTCAGTCATGCATCGAAACACATTATAGACGCTGCTTCATGCCGGTTATCTGTGAGGCCGTATCACTCCAGCCGAGCCGGCCTATTCTTGCCGAAGTCTGGCTCTGACGCGGACAAAACGCTCGTCTGCCACGAGTCTTTGGGTTTAGTATAACGCATCAGTACAGTCGTATTCGCCGCTATAAAGCGGACCACGACTCAAGTCGTTAAAAGCTATCCAGAGAGGAATCAATCAAATGAAACGCATTTCCAATAACGGATACTGGCGATCACGCGATTGTGTTTCTGTTATTAGATTAACGTAGACATATTGTCTATCTGTCTATCATTAAGTAAAGCAATAATTTCATCATCGTCATTGTCGAGGACAGACCTCCTTGCCGCTTAGGCGCCCTTATAAATAGAAAAGTATTTCTTTGACGCTTCTTCTTCTTTTGACGTTTCGGCATGATGTTATGATGATGATGATGGGATGTAAATTTTCTGTCTTTTTCTATAGTTTTGTTTTGTTAATATAATTATTTTTGCCCCCTTACCGGTGTCTCCTTTTCTATGCGCCACATCGTTTAAAAGACAGAAAATTTTCATGTTATCGGCCGAAACATCAAAAGAAGAAGAAGCGTCAAAGAAATACATTTCTATTTATAAGGGCGCCTAAGCGGCAAAGAGGTCTGTCCTCGACAATCATCATTCAGCCAATAGACGTCCACTGCTGGATATAGGCCTCCCCCAATGTTCTACACACAGATCGGTCCTGTGCCGCCCGCATCCAACGGATTCCCGCAATCTTCACCAGATCGTCGGTCCACCTTGTGGGGGGCCTGCCACGGCGAGTTCCTGTACGTGGCTTCCTCTCGAGGACCTTTCCGCCTCAACGGTCCGTCTGTCCTCCTCGCTATGTGCCCTGTCCCTTGCCACTTGAGACATGCAATCCTTTGGGCTATGTCTATGACCTTAGTTCTCTTGCGGATCTCATCATTTCAATAACTTGAGAAGAATATATACCAACAAATTAAAAGTTACATTAAATTCAATAAATGAGTGTGCAATAAAATCAAGATACCTTAAGGGAGTTGCCACACTGGCTGATTGCAAGTTTTTTCAAAGCGGACGACGCAGCGAAGCTTAAATTAACAGTACAGACAGCCACACATCATGTAACATCAATCTTTCTTTCCTCAATTGAAATTGAACAAACGACATTTACTCGTAAGTCAAAATCAATTGAAGTCAATTTACAAATTAGTGTACATTGATGCAAGGCTGACCATGCAATACTTACTAAGTATTAGCATATATACTGTCCTACTGCAGGGCAGAGACCTCCATCATAGAAATCAAGACCTCAATCAAAATTAGAAACATACTTTTTGCTCGACCCGGGAATCGAACCCAGGACCCCGAGATCACGGCCTGGTACTTAACCCACTAGACTGTAAAACCTCCCCCTAAAGGTAAATCACCCCACCCTTCCCAAAAATTATACCGAAATTCGAAAATACCCCTTACCCAAAAATTAAATACCTAGTTCCCCAATTAGAAATCCCCCGCTACTCCCGAAAAATCGCCTAAAAATTTAAATGTACCTCCAACCCTCCTTCTAATCAAGCCCTACCTCCCCCATAAATTCCTGAACATACCCTCTACAACTCACAAACTTAACACCTTAAAATAAAAAAAACCCCTCACCTGAAACCCCTTTTTCTAAATCCTACCTAAATTTATAAAGACTCTTGACACCAAAACTGTGCACATCGTCAGCCCATTTAAGTCTCCACTGCTGGGGCACGGGCCTGTCTCAATCACATGAGGGGTAATTGCCATACTCACCACGCTTGGCAGACGGGTTGGCGAGGGATTCGATATAAATGCAGAGTTTTTCTTCTCTGGGTGCTGATGATCATGCCAGCAGCTTTACCTTAGTCGCCTTTTACGACACCTCGGTAAGAGTGAGGGTGGCCTATTCTACTCTGCCGGGGACCACACCAAAACTGTGCACCCCCTATATTTGATGAAAAATGTGTGCAGAAATGAAACAAAACCTCGGGTCACCACGCCTGAGGTATCATAGTGCTCTCTCTTGTAGAGGGCAAAAAAAAAACCACTAGACTAACAGGGCGTTACAAAAAATCTTTTAAAATTTCCAAACATTTGTCAAATATGATATCAACCGAACTTGGCCCTCATGTAAATCGGAAGTCGGTTTCCACCGCCGTAATTGCATCGCACTCCACGTAACTAAATTGAATTGAAACGGCATTTCCATGCTAATACAATTTGAGAGAATCTTTGGCAGGATTGCGAAGAAATCGGGTGGTTGCGAAGTCTCTTGGGCCAAGTTTGGAACAACGTATTGCCTACTAAGAACTCTTATTACCAACTTCCGTTTTATTACGCTTCGATTGTAACTAATAATATCCTCAAAGCAATTTCGTCTAAGGCAGCCAATCTCAACGATCAGCCACTTACGCAGGATTTAAAGTGCTCAAGTGCGTGCGCAAACATAAGTGCATAACGTGCTTTCCGAGGCACGGGGGTACAAGATCGCCTACTTCCAGAATCTAGGCTGTCACCGAGAATTTTGGGGTTACAACCTCTTTGCAAACCATTATACTATTTATTAAATAACCATGCACAAATGTTTATTTAATAAATAGTATAGGTGTTTGCCAAAAGGTTGTAACCCCGAAATTGTTTAAAATAGATCCCGTTTAGTAGCTAAAAATTAAAATCGATTGGCGTCGCTAGTGTGCCCTACCCGTCACCTTAACAGAAAAACTTAGGTACCTACAAATTTTGGACCGACCCGGGGATCGAGCCCGGGACCTCTTCCGCAACCGTCGCTTTAAAGAGCGACGCACAGCCCACTGCGCCAACGATGCAGTCAATTGTAATTACCATTAGCTCTGCGTAGAGGGAAAATATCGTGAAGAAACCTGCACGTTTTTTTTTATGAGATAGGTGGCAAACGAGCAGACGGTTCACCTGATGGTAAGCGATTGCCGCCGCCCATAGACACGCGCAACACCAGTGGAGTCACATGTGCGCTGCGGACCATTAAACCCGCCTTTTCCCCGGATTGGACCTCCAGTAACCACGTCGGTTTTCTGTGAAGCTGTGGTATCACTCCGGTCGAGCCGGCCGATTCATGCCGAAGCGTTGCTCTCCCACGATTAAAAGTGTATCAGAAAACAGAGGAAACATAAAAAATACATCATGACAATGAACAAACAATCTTTGCCTAGGGTAGAGATAGAACCCACGATCTTTGGCGTATGTCAATGTAACTCTTACAGAGTCCGCGCCACCATAGAATACCCGTGAAAAGCGCGTTTGGATCGCCTTCGACATTCAAATTTGATCTTTATACGCATAGACACATGGAATGTCAAATTTAGTTCCGCGTTTTTCCGCGGGACTTCTTTTTTTGGTGGCGCTGACTCTAAAACCGCCGTAGACATGCACTATAAACAGACTGTTTCATTGAAAGCCATATTTACTTGAAAAACCGCGCAAAGCAACTTGCGCAAGAGGTCCCGGGTTCGATCCCGGGTCGGGCAAAAAAATTGTATCTAAGTTTTCTGTAAGAAATTCTTAGTGGCAGCCCGAAGTCTGGAAGAGGTTCTGTACCCCCGTGCCTCGGAAAGCACGTTAACCTCTCGTGTTTAAGTAGGCACGTTGTGACTGCCTCGGTGGTTTAGTGGTAAAGCGACAGCTGCGCAAGAGGTCTCGGGTTCGATCCCCGGGTCGGGCCAAAAATTGTAGCTAAGTTTTCGGTAAGAAATTCTTAGTGTTAGCCCGGATCTGGATGTTGGCGGTCTTGTACACCCGCACCTCGGAAAGCACGTTAAGCCGTTGGTCCTGCGCTCAATCCCTATCGAGTCGTGTCACAGTAGTGTCCCATCGGAATATGAGGGTAAAGAAACAGAGAGTATACTTGTGTTTGCGCACACACGTTGCTGGTCGTTGAGATTGGCCGCCGTAGCCATAATCGGTTGGAGGATATTATTAACATGCTTGGCGAAGTTCTTTTTCTATCGTACCCGTATAGAATCTGCGTCAGGGCTGGTTGGATCTCTTTCACTCTCTGTGACGTTATTTCGAAAATGGCATATTCCGTATATAGCACGCATTTTGTAGTTCCACGAACACCGCTTTGTAGCACTCATGACGTCACAAGCTATCCATATAATCGGCAAAGTGTCTCAGCCAGGAGGCTTTTGATTGGCCGCTGTCTGCCGCGCTCCGCCGCGCGCGCTCTGATTGGCCTAATGAACAATCAGTTGATTGCTCCACAGACTAAAGCGGCTCAGACTTGTCATTAGCTTTGACGGAATGAAAGGCAAACAACCTTTAATTCTTTTTATCGGTTTTAAATTCGTTTAGATTCTGGCGGTAGGACTAGAACACTCCGCGTGGGCAAATGCAATTTAAAGGTTTTTACCCCCGACGCAAAAACGACGGGGTGTTATAAGTTTGACGTGTCTGTGTGTGTGTGTGTCTGTGTGTCTGTCTATGGCATCGTAGCTCCGGAACAAATGAACCGATTTTGATTTTGATTTTGTTTTTTTTTTGTTTGAAAGTTTTTTTTTATTGAATAATTCTCACAACATCTCATACGTTGACCTGATTCCGTACTAAGTAGCTTAAGTACTTGTGTTACAGATATCAGACAACAGAGGAACACAAATATATACTTAAATTCATATATTACAACCAGACACCGAACAAACACAAGTGTTCATCGCACGAATGTTTGTCCAGGGTGGGGATCGAACCCACGACCTTTGGCGTAAGAGGCAGGGTCACTACCAATTGCGCCATCCGGTCAGTCACTGCACTGTGACTGACTGACTTTGACTGTTGACTACCCACTTATTCTCAATGGACAACATTTCAAATTTTTAACATGTCCATATTGTTTTTTTATATGAAAGTAGACATAAAATGAACAGACCCATATTTTTTCTTTTTTCAAAATTTGTCCATTTTCATGCATAAAATAATTATTGAAATTCTTTTTATTCTAAATAGACGTAAGCGCCAAATGACGTCATCGGACGGCTGAATACAGCGATATTCCTTTGCTTATCATTGATTTTAATAAAAAAAAAGGTACTACTGTCAAAGGTAAATAATACTAGTGTCAACATTGTCAACGTCATTCATACAATTCAACGTTGACAAGTTGTCTTTTTTTTGACAGTTACATGTCATGAGTTTGGCATTACGTAAATTAAAACTATAATGTGCTAAGCAAAGAAATATTTTACATTCTGCCGTCCGATGACGTCATCTTACGTTTTTTAGTTTTTAATTTTTTTCTCAGTAAATAAGCAATATGAAAAATGAATAAATATATATTCGAGCAGCGGAAAAGTAAACAAAGAATTGGTATTTTTTGTTTCAGAGCTTAGCAATTTTGAAATGTTGTCCATTAGTTACTTGAAATCGGCAAGATATCTTCGGGTAGAGCCATATTATAAAAAAAATCGCTTAAGCGGTTCGTACTATATTTTGGTGATATTTGGAGAAGTGCTATAAAATTAATTGTGATCTCGGCAGAATCCGTAGGTCGATGAAAAGGTCAGCCGCACACCTGTACTGTTACTCCTCTTGTGTTTTAGGTGTCTGGGCACCATTAAAATCCGTTAGCTCGTCTGCCTCCTGTCACATAAAAAATACCAGGGCGTTTGAGTGCCTTTAACTGGCTTTGACAGACTTCATCAGCACTACACAAATTCATCTCATCTCAGCGTGACAGCGTTGCGTCCAAAGTCGTTGCTTCTGAGCCCATGATCCATGTAGCGACTGCCGTCTGACCTTTGGGACCCTTAAGAGGGGAAGCACACAAATTAGACCATGATTACACGTTTTAATTAATTATCTTAACATTGGAGAAACTATCCGAAACTTTCAGGTTTCCTCATAATAGTCCACATTTTATGCCGTGCCAACCTATAAGTAAGGTGACACTCAGCTTTAAGATTATGTTTGTATTTGTATTATGTTCTTATTTGCTTGTAACAATGTTAATGTATGCTGGAAGAAATCTTAAGAAGCGATAAGACCGCCTTATTGTACTGTCTGTTATTTTTGTATCCTTCTGCTCGTCTGCCCCGTATCCCATAAAAAAAACATACTTTTATTTTGTTTTTGTGCAATAAAGAATATTTATCTATCTATCTAATTTTTATCTTGTTGGTTGACCTAATCAAATAAAATAAATAAATAATAATATCCTCTAACCGAGTACGGCTATCGCGGCCAATCTCAATGATCAGCCACGTACGTAGGATATAATATAGTGCTCAAGTGTGTGCGAAAACACAAATGCTAGTGCACATGGAGTAGTTTCCTTTACCCTCATATTCCGATGGGAAACTACTGTAACACGATCGGAGAGGGATCGGGTGCAGGATTAACAGCTTAACGTGCTTACCGAGGTACGGGGGTACAAGACCGCCAACTTCCAGACTCCGGGCTGTCACTAAGAATTTCTAACCGAAAACTCAGGTACATATTTTTGACCCAAGGGATCGAACCCGGGACCTCTTGCGCAGCCGTCGCTTTAAAATGCGACCTACTAACCACCGCGCCACCGAGGCAGTCAAGTCAGTCACCGAGGTTTCCTCATAAGTAGTAAATTAGATGATCAGGTGCTTATTTAGCTAAACTTACTACTAAACATTAATATGGACATGACTTTTAAAATCAGGGCCCAGTCATCCGATAACTACGTACAGAAGAAAATGGAACTTTTTGGCCTCTTAATTGTGAATGTAAATTGCCGTAAAGCAGCACTGTGCTGTGTTTTGCTGCGTGAATGAGGGTACCGGAGGCCCATTCCTGGGGAAAGGGGGGTTTAAAGGTTGACAGCGCACTTGTGTCTCCACTGGTGTCGCCGGTATCCATGGGCGGCGGCAATCGCTTACCATCAGGTGATCCGTCTCATCTGCATATCATCGAGAGCTCGGGTCGCTTAGCGTCTTTTACCGTCTATATCACGCTCTGAAGAGCATTTCTCTCTCATCCCACCTGCCGATTCCGTCACAGAACTACACGCGCCGGACAACGCTGTCAACGCTTCACAGTGGAAAACATTCCATCATGGACTAAACAATTTTGTCATGTCAAATCAATAATCAAGAAAGGGAACTCGTTGCCGGCACATGTATTTCCTCCTTCCTACAATATGGTTTTATTCAAACGAAGCGTGAAGAAGCATCTCGCCGGCCAGTATGGCGGTGCCAACGGAGGTGATGCCTGACATCGCTTCCGTTGTAATTGCAACTTGGCAACTCCTCTTGCTTACCATCAGGCTGAGGAGAGCCAATAAACTGTGTCACTATAAAAAAAAACATACACAAAAAATACTATTTTCTTCGTTGTTCTTCAAAATAGTTCCAAGATGAGTTATGTACGAGTAAAGTATTGTTTAAAATGTTCTAGTTAAGTGAAATACCAGTTCTGCTGCAGAATATTAAAGTAACACCCCCTCGTCTCTCTACCCTTACTATCGTAGTCTATGACCCAAATTTATAGATTAGAAAGTCGGTGAAGCGTGGTACATCGCATACCAATAATATTCCGAGGGGGGGAGAAGTTTAAGCTGATTGGTTAATCTAGAATTTAATTATACTGAAGTGTATTGCTTGTATAATGATATTTCTGTGTAGCGGAGTTGCTTTGACGACTTATTACAGTTCATATAACATGCATGATATCTTCCTAGAGTAAGTAGTGCATATCCATGGGAGAGCCTCGCTGCGGAATGAATGGGCCAGCTTATTTATTTAAGGACACCCAACAAAGCATACTCTTTACAATTTTATGAATACTAGGTAAATTTTAAGAACTAGCGTACTATTAAAATGGTTACGTATCATTAATCAGTTCGCTGTGTTGCATGTTGAACCACATACAGCACAGCGAAATGTAGAACAAGTTTCAAAGAAGCCAAACATGGTAAACAGGAAAAAAAAGCATTTAATCGGCCTCACAGAAAACCGGCGAGAAGCAGCGTATTTGCTGTGTTTCACTGCGTGAGTACCGGGTACCGGGTACCGGAGGCTCGATCCGGAGGAGAGGAGGTTTTAAAGGTTGGAAACGCATTTGTGACTTCACTGTTGTTCATGGGCAGCGGCAATCACTTACTGTCAGGTGATTCGTCTGCTTGTCTGCCAAGTATCACATTAAAAAAAGGATCTGTGTTTTTTATATTATGGCTCTACCCGAAGATATCTTGCTAATGTCAAGTAACTTGGAAATAATAATAATAATAATTCTCACAACATCTCATACGTTGACCTGATTCCGTACTAAGTAGCTTAATAGTCCAGTCAAAATAGACATTCGAGTTCGGAAAAATTCGCATAGAGCTGAAAATTGGTAGAGATGTTTAATACATCATTAGAAACAAAATGCCAAAAGTCCTCATCGATCCCTCTTCTGCAAAATTTTTTATTCAAGGTCAAAAGTGCGAAATTTACATTTTTTCCGTTTTTCTCGAAAACGGTAAATTTTATCGAAAAAATAGTTCAGACCAAAGTTGTAGATTATACAATTCTCTACAAAAATCATATAAACACAATTTATCGTACGACTCACTGTTCATAAGATATCGTCATTTGAAAGTTTGAGAAATTCATATCTTACGTAGTATGCACATATTTCCGCACCACCTATGAGGTAATGTACTCGGCGCATTTTTTTAACGTGGTTTCCCCCCTAGGCAAAAACGGTACTGTTGATCGAAGTGAAATGTCATTTTATTCTAAATTTTATTGTAATAAATAACTGTCTAGTTCAACTTCAACAATTATTTCTTCATCTTCACTTTTTTCTTCTTGTAAAATTTCTGTCTGCTCCTCAATTGTCTCTTCATTAATATCATAGATATTTTCCTCTATTGTATTTAACTCAATATTGAAGCAAGTCTGACCCTGACAATTGATACATACTGGCGAACAATATAGTCCCACTTTTTGACAGCCACAATTCTTACTACAATCCGTCTTACAATTACAAAAAATTGTATTAAGTAGTTTTTCCGGAGCAGGTGGGAGTAAGGTTTGGATTGACTCTAAACAATCATCATTTAATTTCCAACCCCATTCTTGTGGGTCCAGCTCATTGCCTAGCCACACTTGAACTTGATAATATACTCGATACAAGTGTTGAAAGGCAGAAGCTGATGTTGGAGGCAGAGAAGACAACTGTACTGTTGTATTCTTCCATGCAGATTTGACAAACCTTAAATATCTGTATTTGTCTATAGAATCATTTTTTTTTGGAGCACCATACATTGCAAGCAGGAAACGAATTCCGTATGTAACAATGTCATTTCGAGAAGAGTTAATATTTTTAAATACTTCCGCGCATTCAATTAAATCGTTACATTTTTCAAATAATTTAAATACTGCTGTTTTACCTCTTTTGAAAATTGCTGATGTAGTATCGCAACCAGTTATTGCATGTAAAAATAAAATGTGAGCTTGACATTTTGGATATGCAGTCAGACTCTGAGATGAATATATTCTTGATTGTACTTGAGCTTTTCCAGGTTTTAAGAAGTAAATAATTTTATCAGTTGGAGTCCGTGCAGTCAGTAGTATCAACAAATCAACATCTTCCCCAACAACGACAGTTGTTTTTGAACTTTCAAATTGTTCTATTGCTGTTTCAATTATAAGGACATCAGCATCATTATCAGCTTTTATCAACTCATCATTTCTTTCAACACTTGCATCAATCAAAGACTTCATTCCACGATCCACAGTTACGACTTCACCTTCTTTCAAAGGTTTATCACAAATAAAACAAACTTCTCACATTTTGTTAAAATTAATTAACAACACAACGTAAAACTAGCTGAAAATATAATCACTAAGCACGTCTGCTCACTGCAAAGAAATTTTTAAAACTAACAGTATATTCCAAGTTATTTCGTATAGTTCCTTCAAAGATAAGCAGGTATGTGACCCTCCACACTCAAACAATGACGTAGCAAGCAGATGTTGCTCAAGATTACAGACGAAAGGGATTAGGGACTGACAAATATTCTTTAATATACTATAAAATTATATATATTTATATTTTTAATGTATACGGGCAGTATTGTATGAGTCCCACAAACCAATATTTTATTATTTTCAATTGAATGGAACGTCTATGACGTGTACAGACTACATTGAAATACATACTACGTAAGATATGAATTTCTCAAACTTTCAAATGACGATATCTTATGAACAGTGAGTCGTACGAAAAAAAGTGTTTATATGATTTTTGTAGAGAATTGTATAATCTACAACTTTGGTCTGAACTATTTTTTCGATAAAAATTACCGTTTTCGAGAAAAACGGAAAAAATGTAAATTTCGCACTTTTGACCTTGAATAAAATTTTTTGCAGAAGAGGGATCGATGGGGACTTTTGGCATTTTGTTTCTAATGATGTATTGAACATCTCTACCAATTTTCAGCTCTATGCGAATTTTTCCGAACTTATGACTTTTTTTTGTCTATTTTGACTGGATATAAGCACTTGTGTTACAGATATCAGACAACAGAGGAACACAAATATAAACATAAAAATACATATATTATACCCAGACACTGAACAAACACAAGTGTTCATCGCACGAATGTTTGTCCAGGGTAGGGATCGAACCCACGACCTATGGCGTAAGAGGCAGGGTCACTACCAATTGCGCCAACCGGTCAGTCAAATATAAATACAAAAAATGTTTCTTTGGTACGATAAATACAGATATCTTTTAATTAAATCTTAATCTACGTATAGTACAATATCTAAATTTAGAGAGGCGCGAAAAAGGTCCCCATTCATCTATTGGTCGAGACACGGCCTCGCCGCTGATATTCTGCGGATACCTAACCAAATACATAGGTAACTTACAACAAAAACAGAGATCGCTTCAGAATGCACCATAAAACATGTTTAGATCAAGTACTTAATGAGAATAAGTGGGTAGCCCACAGTCAAGTCAGTCAAAGTCACAGGCAGTCAAAAAAAAACGCCGGTGTTTTACGTTTTATCGACCTACGGATTCTGCCGATACCACTCTAAACACAATCGTGGGTTTTAAAACTATATTAGGTTCAAGCAAGTTGTCTGTGACTCAACTCACTCGACACACAATAGCAGTGTTGAAAACGATGCTTATTTTACACACGCTCTTCACGTCACAATTAAGTGGCCACTAAAAGCTTCAATCATATTGATAATAATTATACTTTGATTTTTTTTATGTGATAAGTGGCAGACGAGCAGACGGATCACCTGATGGTAAGCGATTGCCGCCGCCCATGGACACTGCGTGCGCTGCTAACTTTTAAACCTCCTCTTTTCCCGGATTGGGCCTCCGGTACCCTCACTCACGCAGCGAAACATAGCACAGTGCTGCTTCACGCCGGTTTTCTGTGAGGCCGTTGTATGAATTCGGTGGAACCAGCCCATTCATGCCGAAGCGTGCCAAATGCGGATTGGTGATCACAAACCCGAGCTAGGTTTGAAAAATTCGAAACATACTTTTCGCTCGACCCGGGAATCGAACCCAAGACCCCAAGATCTCGACCCGGTACTTTAGCCACTAGACCAACAGGGACCACTGAGCTGTAAGTTAAACTAAAACTTTTCCTCAAAAGCTATACTCATAATCAGTTCATCTGGCGTAGCCCTCTGTCCAATCTAAACGGCCCATCTTGTTTCCTTTCGCCATCATTGCCGGTATCAGGTCTAAATTAATCCGCCTCTATTTGAGGCTGTGGATAATAGGATATGTCTCGTTAGTTCCCTACAAAGGTGCCTAAAACAAGCGGCTCGGGAAACTGGGTGTGGGACAAGCTATAAAAGACTAAAGTTATACTAAGTGGCCCGCTCTCACTTCGTTTCGGGACTTTATACCAATAGATGGCGCTAGGTGTTGGTTACATCGCGCAAGCGTTTTGTGTTTTCGAATTAGCTACAAGTGTTTTGTTTTTTAGATTTTCGCGTTGCATTATAACCATAATTAATTAAGACGGGGATTAACACGAGATTATGAGATACAACATTTTGTGCTCACATATTTTGCGAGACGCTTCGCTACGTAAGTTACGTTGTTCGTTTGTGACTACGGATAGCTATAAGCGGCCAATTTCAACGATCAGTCACGTACGCAGGATATATTATAGTGCGCAAACACAAGCGCACTCTCTTTTCCCTTACCCTCATATTCCGATGAGACGTTCCATCTAGAAATAGATAGATGGGATAGGTGGCAGACAGATCACTTGATGGTAAGCGATCGCCGCCGTTGGACACCAGTGGAGTCACAAGTGCGCTGCCAACATTTGAACTTTCCTTCCTACCTGATTGGGCCCTTGGAAAAACGTCCTGTTTTCTGTAGCGTGATTTCCGAGGCACGGGGATACAGAACCGTCAATTTCCAGACTTCGGGCTGGCATTGAGAAGTTGAACCGAGATACTAAGCTTAATTTTGGTTGGACCGGTATTTGAACTCGGGACACCAATCACTTACCATCAGGTGATCCGTCGGCGGTGAGGGAAAACATTGTGAGAAAACTTACAAGTCTCGGAAAGTTTTTAAAAATTTGTGGATACCTACAATATTTGAGGTCTGGTTCACCGGTCTAGGGGTTGCGAAGGTCAGACGGCAGCCGCTTTATTGTAATTACGCTCCAGTTGAGCCGGCCCATTCATGCCGAAGCGTGGCTCTCCCACGGTAAAAAATGCTCGGATGCTCGGATTTGAACCATTCGACCCACGTATGGAAAGCGCGTTAATATTATCACTGAGTTATTATCGCTCATTCTGTGCTCTAATCAAACAATATCAAAATATTGTCTCATTGGCGCAGTGGGTTGTGCGTCGCACTTAAAAGCGACGGCTGCGCTGGATCCCGGGTTCGATCCTAGTTTGTACCTAAGTTTTTCGGTTAAGAAATTCTCAGTGTCAGCCCGGAGTCTGGAAGTTGGCGGTCTTGTACCTCCGTGCCTCGGAAAGCATGTTAAGCCGTTGGTTTTGTGCCCGATCCCTCTCCGGTCGTGTCACACTGGTGTCACATCGAATAGCAAGTGCACTTGAGCACTATAATCATCATTACCATCATCATATCATATCTCTTCTATATCACGCCACTGCCTTCTGTCCCCTGCCAGCGTTATCCATTTCTTCACCACTTCCTTTACAATATCGGTCGGACCACCGGGCAGGTGGTCTACCTACAGGACGAGCACTATAATATACCTGCGTAAGTGGCTGATCGTTAATATTGGCAGCTGTAGCCGTAATCGGTTGGAGGATATTATTATTATTACGCTGTGAGTACGTGACCTAGGTATTAGACCTAGACTTTCTGCTTTTTGATAGCATTCATGTAGTTTTTGGTCAAGTAATTTCAATACGAAATCTTGAATTTGATTTCACCTAAAACTAATAAGAACAACCCCAAATCTTGACACAAGGCAGCTGTACTAGGTAGCTACCATGTACCTTTAAAAAGTGTCTTTAGTAAAAGACTGCGAAGGAGGGTAGACCGATTTGTCTGCCAATAACAACTTACCCGCAAAAACTTCAGTTACTCCGTTACCATGGCACTTGCAAGCATCATCATCATTATCATAATTTCAGCTAATAGACGTCCACTGCTGGACATAGGCCTCCCCCAATGTTCTCCACACAGATCGGTCCTGTGCCGCCCGCATCCAATGGATTCCCGCGATCTTCACCAGATCGTCGGTCCACCTTGTGGAGGGCCTGCCACGCCTGCGACTTCCTGTACGTGGCCTCCATTCGAGGACCTTTCCGCCAAAACGGCCGTCTGTTCGCCTTGCTATGTGCCCTGCCCATTGCCACTTGAGGCATGCAATCCTTTGGGCTATGTCTGAGGCCTTAGTTCTCTTGCGGATCTCATCATTTCTGATACGATCACGCAGGGAAACTCCGAGCATAGCCCTCTCCATGCAATGACTTGCAAGCAACAATGCCGAAATGTCGGAAATTCAAAAATTAGGTACATGGTAGAAATCCCGTTAGTAACTATTCTAATGTTAGTGACCATGAAAGTTTCATCATCATCATCATCAGCCCATTTAAGTCCCCACTGCTGGGGCACGGGCCCACGGGCCTCAATCACATGAGGGGTAATTGCCATACTCACCACGCTTGGCAGACGGGTTGGCGAGGGTTTTGATATAAATGCAGAGTTTTCCTTCTCTGGGCGCTGATGATCATGCCAGCAGCTTTACCTTAGTCGCCTTTTACGACACCTCGGTAAGAGTGAGGGTGGCCTATTCTACTCTGCCGGGACCACACGGCTTAAATGATGGCATGAAAGTTTAAAACCATATATGTACTAATCAGCTTAATTCCCAAACACGATAAAATTTCAAATTAAATCGTGAAATAGCGAAAATCCTTAACAATTTCTAGCAAGACTTTTTTAACCACGTCCGCTTCTGAGATTGCCTCATACATACTAAACAGGTTTCTTTGTCTGAATGTACAGGGTAGGTCCTTTGTATGCACGTACTAAATGAATACGGATTGAGGGATACAGGGTGATATATTTTTAGTGGGCCATTTTTAGACAGGATAGGGGCCAAGGTCATTTCACTTAGTACCTACTTTTTCCTTAATATGGGAAAAATAGTTCTGCGGTTTTCGATAGATGGAGCAAATGTAGCTTTAAAAAGCAATCAGGAAAATGGTTCAGCTTTGTTTCGGTAGATGTCACTATGTATTTTCACATCGCGCTAGTAAAACGTGTTTTTTATGAGAAATGGACGCAAACGAGCAAGCGAGACACCTGATGATAAGTGATCACCATGGACATCAGCCACACCAGATGGAGTAGTGTTTCAAACACTCTACCGCCTACCGCGGGGGGTGCGACTCGCACTCGTGGGGTGCGAGTATAGACGCAAATAGTGTGCGAGCGAGAAGTGAATAGATGCGCCGCCATTTTCTGATCCCATTTTTTATCCGCACAGGTTGTACCTACGTTTTCGGTAAGATATTTTTAGTGTCAGCCCGGAGTCTGGAAGTCAGCGGTCATGTACCCCCGCGCCTCGGAAAGCACATGAAGCCGCTAGTCTTGCGCCCAATCCCTCTCCAGTCGTGTCACGCTGGTGTCCCGTCGGAATATGAGGGTAAGGGATTAGATAGTGCACTTGTGTTTGCTCACACACTTGAGCACTACAATATATCCTGTGTACGTGGTTGATCGTTCAGATTGGCCGCCATAGCCGTAATCAGTTGGAGGGATATTATTATTATAGTGAGTAAAAATAAAACAATATATTCAGTAACTTACTTTATATATTTTATATTTGAAAATTCTTGGTACAATGTACAAGTTTGGACTTAATTCTCTGGGACTTAAAATTAAAATTCGCATTATCTATCGTTAACAATATTGAGAGTTAAGATATAGATTAGGGTAAATAATTAGGAAACTAAGCCATTTGTTTTAAGATTGACTAAATATTTTATTAAATTTTTCGTGCCTGTAGATTTTATTTAACAGCTTAAGTGGCAATGAACTTTTTCTTTGAAAAATTGCTATAGTGAAATACTAATAAAATTGAACTCCACCAATAGACGCCAATATAGGCTACTGCCTATGTCCAGCAGTGGAAGTCTACTGGCTGAAATGATGAATAAAATTTAAAAAGAAATATTTAAAAAAATTAGTTTTGGAATAGTTAATATTACGAAAATAAGGTTATAATAAACTGATAGAAAAATTTAAATATCTTCAAAATTTCAGCAACAGTATACTTTTTTTTATATATAATAGAAAAAAAAATCCATGACAATTGTCATAAAAACTTAAATTAAGAAATAACGACATCTTAATTCATTAGTTTTTTTTACCTAAGCTGTTTTCTCTGTGTATCCAAACTGCAGTTACTTTTTGTTGCAACACGGTAACATTTAGTAACATAATTTAACTTTTGTGGCTACTTTTGTTACGTTTATATATTTTAATTCATAATCATAAAATTCATCGTGCCTGTTACGCCAGTAATATAAACACGACAAGATTTATTATACTTTTTATTAAATAAAAATGCACAAACGTTGGGTCCGTTTTTGTACACGAAAAATTGATTCACGCTAAAAGTGGCGGTAATCAATTTTTCGCGTACGCGTTGGACCCAACATTTGTGCATGGTTATTTAATAAATAGTATAAGTGTTCGCCCAGAGGTTGTAACCCTGAAATTGTTTAAAATAGATCCAGTTTAGTAGCTTAAAAATTAAAATCGATTGGCGTCGCTAGTGTGCTCTACCCGTCACCTTAAGGATTTAGATAAGTAACTTTTTGCTGTCGGTTGTTACTTAGTAACACTTGGAAATGTTGGTCAACTAAAAGTAACTGCCGTGTGGATGCTCCCTTTTCGATTGCAGTCTGAAGATGTCACTCGATGACAAGAAGCCAAGCTTTTTACGATGATGATAAATGATAATATAATATAATATATAAATAAAATTCATTTAATAATGGCAGTTGACTGATATGGAACATTAACCACTTAGACACATTCACAACTATTATTACAAAAATATTAATTAGAAGTTACAATAAACAATATTTTGTTGCAAATATTTTTATTGAAGTAAAGGAATTAATTTTACAGAGGTCAGTTATGTTGTTTAGTTATGTTGCATTATGGGTAAAAAAAGGGTTAAGAGCAAGTTGGACTCTCATATGGTGCGCGAGTTGTACTCGCGTTTGGCGCGTGAGTTGAAATAGCGTTCGGTGCGAAAGTTGGATTCGCGGTCGGTGCGTAAGTTGGATTCGCGTTCGGTGCGTAAGTTTGATTCGCATTCGGTGCGGATTTTCGGTTCAGTTATTTAAAACAGTCGATAAAATTAAATGTTTAACAGGTCTGAATGATCGTCGGTATAGTATTTAGTTATGTGTCATTTTCCGACAGCTGTATTATGTTGGACCACAGATAACTATATGGATGTGTTGGATATATCTTTGACATTGTCAATATCTTTGAATTTTCTATCAAACCTAATTAAAAGACTGAAAAAAATATTCTCAGATCTTTCTATTGATAAATCATGACGGAATTTGTCATTTAATTCGAGGAAATTGTCAGGGTGATTAAACCGCTAAACATTCCATTTCCCAAACTGTACAAACAAAAGCATTGCCGTACTCTATAAAAGATATATATACCTAACTAGTTTTGGTTGTAGGTAACTGACCTCTGTGTCCTTTGAAAATAAGGCTTAACACTAGTAAAAAAATAGAAGCATCGGAATTGTTTCGTAAACTTCTTAACAAAGATAGTGATACATACTGGCCTTTAAATTTTGTTATGTACATAGTAGATATATGTTGCAGAGGGTCACGCCACATAAAGTATGTAGTAATCCTTATAAGCTTCTTAGGGTATTTTGTCATGATTTTGTATTTTAAAAACGATACGATATCATGAAATCTATGAGCATTTCTACCATTAGCTCGGCGATAAGAGAAAGCATTTAGAGGAAACCTGTACGTTTCGGATAGTTTCTGAAACGTGTAATCGTCACTCAGTTGGTTTGTTCCCCTGTTAAAGGATTGCGAAGGTCAGACGACAGTCGCTTCATTGTAATTACCAGACGCCCCAAATCAAGAATCATGGTAGAAGCGTACCCCGGACTCCAGAGCGACAGCTTTGGACGCAACTGGGTATTGCGCTAAGATGAGGAGGATCATGAAATTAAAGAATCCAATAGAAAGAAAGAGCTCAAAGAGCTATGGAAAGGGCTATGCTCGGAGTATCTCTGAAGGACCGCATCAGAAATGATGTAATCCGACAGAGAACCAGAGTCACCGACATTGCCCACCGAATTAGCAAACTGAAGTGGCAGTGGGCTGGTCATATTAGCCGCAGAACTGACAGCCGTTGGAGCCGTAAAGTCCTTGAGTGGAGACCGCGACTCGGTAAGCGTAGTGTAGGACGCCCTGCGACAAGACGGGATGGTGACATACAAAGGCTGGCTGGTGTGAACTGGATGAGAGTGGCCGAAAATCGGGAGCAGTGGCGTGCATTAGGGGAGACCAATGTCCAGCAGTGGACGAGTGTGGGTTGCTGATGATGATGATAATAGAAATAAACAAACAAGTCTAATCACAGTCACTAAACTCCGTGGTATCACTCCGCTGGAACCAGCCTATTCAAGCCAAAGCGTGTCTCTCCCACGCTTAAACAACTCCATCTATTTAATTTTATATAAACGTCACAGTTGCAACGCGTCAAGGAAGCCAAGTTGCTATAATTATATCAACTTGGCTATTTTCCGTGACGCGTAACTACATTTCACAGTCAAACTTAATTTCTTTTACCGGGCTCCATAATCTCATCATTGCAGAAGCCCGCTTTGAATGAAAATACTTTTCAGTTCATGTTAAACTTGAAAATATTAATTTTATTTAAAAGGTATTCTTTTGTGGGTGTTTTTCCATCTTTTATTTTAAGTTGAAAATATTTTACAGACATTTTTTTTAAATAAGTTTTTTTGTTCAAAACAATGGTGTTACGATAATTATTTCTGTGTAATTAAGGCGACGGACGGCGACCCTAACTAGCGACACCAATCGATTTAAATTGTTAGCTACTAAACCGTATCTATTTTAAACAATTTCGAAGCGGCAGTATCTAAGCAAAACTTTATACTGTTTATTTAATTTTATTTAGCACTACTTTTTGATCTGTTTTTGCACTCGAAATTTAGGATTAACGCCATAATCCGTTGGCCGTTTTTGGCGATAATTCAAATTTTGAGTACAAAAGCAGACCCAAAAGTTAAGTATAAATATTAAATAAATAGTATAAGTGTTTTCCGAGAGGTTGCAGCTTCGAAATTGTTAAAAAAATATACGGTTTAGTTGCTAACATTTAAATCAATTGGCGTCGCTCGTGAGCCCTACCCGTCACCGTAAATGGAATAATGTCTTAATTATTTTAGGCTGGAGACGGCGGACAATCGCGGTGTATATTTTTCTATGTGAGTTCTGAATTAATAATGATTACGGTTGAGTCACGGGCGGGCCTCCCTCAATCACATGAGGGGTAATTGCCATACTCACCACGCTTGGCAGACGGGTTGGCGAGGGTTTTGATATAAATGCAGAGTTTTCCTTCTCTGGGTGCTGATGATCATGCCAGCAGCTTTACCTTAGTCGCCTTTTACGACACCTCATTCACAAGACTTTAATGTGGCTTGACCCTCAAATTGGTAATGCCTCTAACAATTGACAACAAATTGTTAATCTAATATTATATCGTATTCATAATACTGCACCGTGTATCGCTAATATTAACACATCGTATATAAATTAATTCACTTAAGACTTGACCGATTTTGATCAATTATATCTCATTAGATCGTTTTAAGGGCAAAACCTGGCAAAACAACACAAAGCTATCAAATATTTAAATAATCTAAATTGTGCTTGAAGGCGCCATAAAGAAAAAAAAACCGGCCAAGTGCGAGTCGGACTCGCGCACGAAGCGTTCCATTCTATACCATTAAGAGGCACCTATTACAGACTTATTATTGGAAAATAATGGATTACGGTTTATGCATAAGGTTTATCTTTCTATTTGTAAATGAAAATCTTAATGCGGTTCACAGAATAGAAAAAAAAGGCAACCAGAAGTAGAAAAGAAACTGTCCTATTTATTCTGCCTCGGGCTTTAAAAATACACTTATTAGAACTTGAATTAACATTAAAAAATCAGTATCAATATACCTTTTTTTATAAAAATCTCAATATATATGTACTTATTTATGAGTGTTTTTCATTGAAACAGGGTAGACAATAAGATTTTTTGCACTGAGTGCACTGAGTCAAAATCTTTTTAGATTTTTTTATCAGCTTCACGAGATGGTAAAAATGTGCGTAGTTTTTGGTAACAACCAACACATCTCCTTTTTTCACCCTTTTCGAGTATACTTAAGTAATCATATCTTACACTTACTTTAGGTACATACATAGCTACCAAGATAAGAAAAAACTAGGTACTTACTGAAGATTATTTCATTAAAAACTTACCTGTTTTGGCTCTGTTTCTGGGTTTTTTTTAATTAACTTCTTCCGACATCGTTTAGACATGTTCGGCGCTGTAAAAGGACGTGCTCTCCAATCGACGTGATGCACAACACTATTCGCGGGAAGCTCGCGTTGAGTGCGGTACGAGGTCAGGGGGTATATGGGACGTTTTAGCCTCGTTCCGCACTGCTTTAAAATTATATTAATTCAGTGCGGCACGAGGCCTAAGACATCCGGTACCAAGGTAGGTACACCACCGAGTCCGGAACCATTAGTGATCTCAAATATATATTTATCTCTTTAATAATGCCTCCAAATTAACTACACAATTGCATTTTCAATTAATACTATTCCATGAATAGGTAATGCATAAGTAGCCTACATTGCATTTATATACAATCTCCTTTTCCAAGCGAATCGTATTGCTTCATACTTTTTTAGAAATAACATTACTTTTATTATTATTAAATTCAATTATAACTACATTTATTATTATAATCCAATATACATTATAATTTTCTATCATACGACTATCTACGATAGCCATGAAAATAATAAATAAATTGTGTATATTTTATGTATTTTTACTAAATTGACAGTAATATGTTTAATTTAGATTCGTTTTATCGAATGCGTTTTAAATACAATTCACATAGTTTGCATTTTTGGCAATTTCACTACAGGTCTATACAATAATTGCGATTACTAACATATTTTGTGCAAACTTTAAACAATTAGGTTATGATATTATAAAACTAAGCATAGCGCACTGTGCACAATATTTAATAATATTTTTTATTTACAACATATATTTATATATTTCAGTGTATAGTACAAAACATTTTACTAAATATTTTGATTTCTACTTACATTTAAATCAATTCAAGGACAATGTTCATTTTAATTTTGAATATGTTACTTTCATTAATTTTTGTCCATTACATTTTTCAGTTTTATTTCAATGACCATAGAAGTAGGTCCCTTGTATATCTTAAGTGTTTTGCGACTAGAGCTAGTTCTTTAACTTTTTTAAATATAAACAAAACACTCATAGCCAAACACACATTCATATTCCATTTAACACGATTAATATAAATGTAAAATTTAATTTAAATAAAAACATTGAAATGGATATGGCAGGAAAAAATTCACAAGTGTATATTTATTTGGTATGACAAAAATATATTTAAAAATAAAATTGACGATGTAAATTTTCAAATGAAGATTATGTTTAATTCTTTCCTAATGTTTAATTTTGAATTGATGTCGGAGTATTTTACATTGAATTGTTATGTTGTATAATCGTATGAAGATTATCGAAAACCAATTCGACATCAATTCAAATCCCAAAATCAGATCATTGACTCAGATCACTTGAACACTATATCACTTTTCACCTTATTTGCAATTCCTTTACAGTCTATTTTAGCTTGCACTTCCACAAATTTTCCGACTACACTCAGCTCTGTTACCTTGTATTAGAGTTCAGAATGGCATGGTTTAATCGGAGCAGGTCTTGCAACATTGCTCCTTGTAGCGCCGGAGAGCGCACATATTCATTGCACGAACATTCTCGCAGAATCGCGATGTGTCCCGACAGGCGCCGTCTAAGGAAATGAAAAGGAAAAATTAGGTACAGTCGGCAAAATACAGGAGATGACATCTTCAACAACATTCAAAGGCTGTGTAGTAATAAAGCCTTTATTCAATCAGGAATTAGAATACAGTATTTATCGGTAGACAATTACATCCCTTTAACCAACTCTTCTACTACCCGTTCTTAGGTTTTTGGAAATCCCAAAAAAAAGAAACATTTTTCATACGTTACAGTAAAAGTTTCAGTCACGTGACTTGAAATTTTGTATAGGGAGTTGAAAAAAAATGTAAGGAATTTTCAAAAATTGTAGAACAAACGTTTTTCAGAATGGTTAATAGAACACGTGGTTACAGGAATGTAAATATTTACCAATCCCTGTTATTAAAATTTTGTCAAAATAATGCATCGCCAAAAAAATAAATATGAAATTTTCAGTCTGACCGTACGGCTCTAAGATTGCTCCTTCAGCTCTTTTCAGGGGCGAAATAAACTTTTTCCGCTGAACAAAACTATTGTCCACCGTTTGGACAAAGAGCCTGACAATTGTCCACGGCTGGACAAAGGCTCGTTAACACTGATGAGGTTTGTATCGATAAAATTAAATGGGTTAGCACGTGCTATTCTTATTCCGCTTTTGCATTTAACGTTACTCGTTTACGTTGGTATGAGCAAAAAAAAAATACAAGTATCTTTATATACATTCTCTATTATTATTTGATAGAATGGGGTGAGCCCTGCGGCACCTCATAGCCACTGCGACCAGTAGATGATCTATTGTGGCAGCCCCAGTAACCTATTACAGCACCTCATGTAGCTCCAGTTCCAGGTTGAACCCGAGAATGGAGCTGATGGGGGAGCTCTTGATCTTGTCTGCTGAGATCGTATGTGCTTCTAGGTGCCGGCTTCTGCAGCGGTGCAGCGCTATGCGCTCGCCGAGGACGTGGATAATCGTTTCCTCGTCCTCGCGACAGAAGCTGCAGATTTTGGTATCTGAAATGCCCATGTTGTGCAGGTGCTTGATTATATACATTCTCTAGGTTCTTAATTGAAATATACTGGTTGAAAAATTTACCTTGCATCATTTTCTTGCTCGCTTTTACTAACATTTTTGTATTGTTTGGTGCAATTAGTTATACCGTACGCAACTAACTATCTAATCTAAAAGACATTATGGGATGCTTATCTTAACAGAAGAAGTCCCAGATTAATAGATAAATTATTTATTTGAATCATCAGAATTATCCTAGGGCATAAATGATGATGATGATATATTAATATGTACTAGTAAGGAAGAGCAAGAGATCCAACATTCAACCCTGAAGTAAACCATTCCTGATTGCTGGTGAAAAAGTACTAGATTTATTTTAGTTTTTTGATTATGTTATGAGTTTGTGAGATTCCAACTCTATAAATTGTATTTTTTTTTCAGATAAGATAGATAAGACTAACCTAAATATTATTAATTAAGTCTTTTTGAGGTTACAACCGCAATCAAAAGCTTTAGCCAAATCGTAAAATGAATTTCATTGAGCGTTATGAAAATTTGTGTTTAATGACATAGGCTTAATTATGTTTGATCGGGGTTGAAGACCATAGTTTAAAAGTAGACAATCGCTTACCATCAGGTGATCCGTCTGCTCGTCTGCCACTTTAGCAAACATTTTGGGGTAAGGTTCAGTTACCTTTAGTGCAATTGTTGAGCGTACAAGGCCGGGTGACGGGCGGACGGCGCATGCCCTCGCACGCGGCGCCCGCGCTGCGCTCCTTGCTCCGCCGCTTGCCCGCGCCTGCGCGCCACACGCAGCGCAGCATGCGGTGCTGGCGCCCTCTACCGCATGGGCCAACGCACTGTGCGGAAATGAAAACTAAATAAATTCATAATATATTTCATATTCCTGATTGTAATTACCAGATTCCCCAAATCCTGAATCATGGTATATGCGCATGGGCTTCAAAGTGTCAGCTTTGGATACAACCGGGAATTACACGCTAAGATGAGGGAACATCTCAAAGTCCTGATTGGCCTGATATCAAACAGAAGGGTTACAAATATACGAGCAATACTTAACTACATTCTCACCATTATTATCTTGGTCTATGATTCTCTCGTGTTGAGACCATAGACTTAGGATACAGTCTACTAAGGAGGGGAAGGAGACGCCGAACAGGTGAGCGTCTCTCTCCTCTCCGAAGAAGGGGCCAGCCAGCGCGTGGTACGGTGGTACCAGCGTTGGTATAACACAGTCCCCCTTCACAGCTCGGTAGGGATGGCGCTTCAGGCTGTCCCTATTTCTCCCCCCAGCCCGACTGGGGGAGGTAGTGTAGGGTCCTCGCTGTAAGTAGACGAACGCCTGGGAAGGAACGTGTAGTCAAAGTTCATCAACTAGTACATGTCTCCTTCCCACTCTGGCGAAGAAGGGAGCGCCGTTGGGGGTTTAGTCGGTAGGCATCCTGCTTTACTAGAGGAGAGCCCTTCATAACCCGTCTGCCCCCCGGTATATGGGTATGCATAAGGCGACGTCGGCTCATAACACTCCGGACTGGCGGCATTCCACAACGGAAAAAAAGGATACATTTTACTCTGAGTCATAATGATGATGGGCCTTGATGGAAAGAGGCGTCCTCAATTAAGGCAAAAATCGTGGTTTCGAAACATATGGGAGTGGAACTCACCCTCGTGCAACAATTCTCCTGTCTCGCAAAAGATAGAGAGAAGTTTAAAAAACTCGCAGACAAACTTCAAAATTAAAGAGGCACCCAAGAAAGAAGATGAAATACACGTAGAATACACAGTTTGCTATATTGATGATTGATCCTACGATCTTTGAAGTATAAGGCAGGGTCACTATCAAATGAGCCATAAGCCGGTAAGAAATTCAGTTTCTTACCTTACTCCACGGTCCGACTGACCAAGCAGGCCTGCAGGGCTTCGGTTCCCGCCTCATCGTCTCTGGCTGGGAGCCGTATTCGCAATGAGAATTTAGCAGGATAGTCCCGTTTTCAGCAACACATTCCACATGACGCCTTTTCACAGCTAAAACAAGAGTATGATTTTAGGTTCTGACTTCTATCATGTGAAGGATCTGACAAACGCAAAAAATATGTTTTAAGTCTTTAAAGCTCAAATAAAGGCTTTCATTTGTTTTCAGGTCACTTAGTTAATTACTAGCTCCACTAGCGAGGCAACGGATGGGTGACCACGAACTCGCCGGCCAGCTGGCGAAGCTGTTGCAAGGTTTTAGCACTTCCGGCGTCACTCCTCCAGAGATGCACTCAGCTCGCTCCGCTGTCATTTTCTAGGGACTTACCAGCTCCACTAGCGAGGCAACGGATGAGTGACCACGAACTCGCCCGCCAGCTGGCGAAGCTGTTGCAAGGTTTTAGCACTTCCGGCGTCGCTCCTCCAGAGATGCACTCAGCTCGCTCCACTATCATGTTCTAGGGACTTACCAGCTCCACTGGCGAGGCAACGGATGGGTGCTTCACGCCGGTCTTCTAACTACTGAGTTTCTTGCTGGTGTCTTCTCAGTATAAATCGACATTCCGAACCAGCGGTAGATATTATGTACCTATTTTGACATTCATAAGTGTTCTGTGTGGACCTAAATTGAATAAAGAATTTTTTATCTTTATCTTTATCTTATCTGTGAGTTCTTCGGAACTGTAAGGTCACTGCAAAGTTGTGAAGCTTTTGGGAAGCTTCTGCGCCTTTGAGCGAAGTTCAAAATAGCACGTACAGTTGACCAAGAAGGAGTCTAAGTGCGGCAACAGGAGTCTACTGTACAATACACCTGTCTGCAATGTTGTTGTGAAGTTGTTACGTACCAGCCCCACTAGCGAGGCAACGGATGGGTGACCACGGGCTCGCCCGCCAGCCGGCGCAGCTGTTGCTGTTGCAAAGCTTCAGCACGTTAGGAGGAGTTGCTCCTCGAGAGATGCACTCATCTGTCTCCACTGTGGTTGTGGAATTGTTCTTTTTGTGCTGGTGGAAGAAGAATACAATGAGTTGGGGAAAATTAAAGCAAGAAAAAGGAATTATTTTATAATAGGTACATGGCATTTCACTCTGTGCGTCATAAGAACGCTTAAAGTCGATCAAAAAAAGTTTATTTTCTTTTTGGACCATTCAGCGGGGGCGGAGTGAGCTTGGCCAATCTAAAAGTTACCTTTGGAGCTGCTGATTGTTCCAAAGAGAAAATGAACCTACTCGATTGATCAAGCGCACTCTGCCCTCCTCCCCCATGTCCCACAGACCATGGGAAGGTCGATGTTGTAGCGGTGCAGCTTTAGTTATTCACGCTACACCACAGATGGTCAACTCATCAGATTTGGAAGCTCGTTCAGTGTCTTACCTGACACACAGCCCCACGCACCTGATGCCCAGTCTGCCCACAGGGGGCGTTGCAGGGCGACCACTCTGTCGTCATCCAAACGTATTCATGTGCATCCAAATATGCTGTGAATCTGTAACAATGAGGTTTCATAAATAACTAAAAGAATCAGCCTATATAATATCCAACAGCATGGCAAAGGACTCCATCATAGAAATCAAGTCATGGCTACTATAATAGGATTTTGGTTAATTACTGCGCTTGTCAAATGCGGATTGGTGACCACAAAACCGAGCTATGTTCGGAAAATTCGAAAAATTCACTGGTGTCGCCGCTGTTCATGGGTGGTGGCAATCGGTAACCACCAGGCGATACGTCTGCTCGTCTGCCTTGGTGGCAGACATAAAAAAAACAAAAAAATAAATGATTTTCGCTCGACTTGGGAATCAAACATAGGACCCCAAGATCATTGCCCGGTACTTAAAGCACTAGACCAACAGGGCGTTACTTAAGCCACTAGGCCAACAGGGCGTTATTTAAACCACATAGCCAACAGGGCGTTACTTAAAGTTTTAGCACTAAGAGCTGTGGTTTTTGTAATAAAAATAAACAACTTATCCATCAGGGCGTTCATAACTTATATTCGATTTTGTTTATCCCACAGGAACCTGACAAAAAGTATCCTATGTCCGTGTCCTGGTTTTTTCGCTACATATCCACAATTTTCAGTCAAATCAGTTCATTTGTTGGACTGAAGAGACACGCTTCAGGCTCAAACAGAGTGATGGCCTCACAGAAAACCAGCGTGCAACAGCTGCCTGCACTGTGTTTTGCCGGGTAGGTAAAGGTACCAGAGGCCTAATCAGGGTTTAAAGGTCACGGCCTCACAGAAAACCAGTGTAAAACAGCACCCTGTGCAGTGTTTCCCCGAGTAGGTATACCGAAGGCTTAATCGAGATTTAAAGGTTGGCAGCGAACTTATACTCCACTGGTGTTGTAGGTGTCCATGGGCAGCGGCAATCGCTTACCATCAGGTGATCCGTCGACGCTTCGCTACCAACCACAATTCACATAAAAAATACGAAAAAAATGTTTACAGCGAAATTCAATAAAAGTTTATTAGCATAATTTTCTTGCTTGAAATGGAGTTACACAAATATTGACCTGCCTTTCAAATCAGGTAACATAAACATGGTTCCGTGATTAGCTTTCTTGGAATCGACACATGTATGGAAGGCATACGTAGTGTTACGTTTCAACTCACTCAAATGACTCAAGTATTACATATTCGAAAACATGATTTGACTCACACTTGCCCGTATGGGTAGGGAGAAGTGGGAGGAAGGAAGCTCGAATCGTTCTTTTTTTATGAACTATAGGCCAACGCTTGACCACAATCTCACCTGATGGAAAGTGATAATGAGGTCTAGGAAGTAACGCGTCCGCCTAGAAGATACCTGTTCACTCTTGCCTGGTTTTTATGTGAGAGGTGGCAGACGAGCAGACGGATCACCTGATGGTAAGCAATTTCCGCCGCCCATGGACACCCGCGAGACCAGTGGAGTCACAAGTGCGCTGCTAACCTTTCAACCCCCTTTCCCCCGGATCGAGCCTCCGGTTTGGATTGTTGCCTAATGAATAATGTAACCAAGAAGAGTGTTTCATTGTTTACTTCCCGGTTGCGTCCAAAGCTATCACTTTGGAGCCCACGGTACACTCAGACTATGATTCAGGTATTGGGGACTCTGGTAACTACAATGAAGAGACTGCCGTCTGACCTTTATCGTCAGCCCATTTAAGTCCCCACTGCTGCTCCCAAAATCACATGAGGGGTAATTGCCCTACTCACCACGCTTGGCAGACGGGTTGGCAAGGGTTTTGATATAAATGCAGAGTTTTCCTTCTCTGTGTGCTGATGATCATGCCAGCAGCTTTACCTTAGCCGCCTTTTACGACACCTCGGTAAGAGTGAGGGTGGCCTATTCTACTCTGCCGGGGACCACACGGTCTGACCTTTGCAATCCTTTAACAGGGGAACTAGACCAATTGATGGACACGCTTCAGAATCTAGATGTGTAGGTCTCCTCACGATGTTATCCCTCACCGCTGAGGTATCACTAGAAAAATTCGCACATATCGCACTCTTAATAAAATAATGACTCAATTCGAAATTGCTAAGTTTTGGTAAATGGCAAAAAATGATTTGTGGTTTTAGAGCATATACTTTAAACTCCTATAAAATTTTAAATAAGATGAGTAAGACGAAACTAAAATTACGGTTTTAAGCCTTCGAATATATTCTTCTAGATTAAGCAAAAAAATAAATTAATTTATATAATACTATAATAAAAAAAATTTTTGAAAAAACAACTTTGAGATGCGTCATTATTTCATGAAATCCATTCAGTCAATTTATGACGTAATTAAAAATAGGTCAATATTTTACTGAAAAATTGACAAAAAAATCGGACCACCATTTATTTAGGTCACTGTTTTATTAAGTTTTTAATACAAAAAAAATACATATTAAAAGTTAAGCCTCTTTTTGACAAAATATTTTTCCTTGCATAACGACTCAATTCGGAAATAAGTGTAGGTATTTTTAACTTAATTAGAAAAACAACAGAATCGCTTAAAATGTTTTATTAGAAAAAGTTCACCTTAAAAAAAGAAAGTACAAAATTAGCATAGGTTTTGGTTCAACTGTAGTTATAGACTTAAATTTACTCTCAGTAAATTGTATTTTTTGTCTGAACTAAGTAATAATATCTTAAAATGTGACTCTAATAATGTATTAAAATTAAAATTAATAACGCAAATTAATGTCTTTATAAAAACGCACTAGGTGCCACAATAATTAATCATACTAACAATAGTATCACTCTAATCATCACCTTAATTGCACCACGAGGTAGACATATTTGTACTATACTTAAACCTAATTTATAAATCAAATATCTACTTCTAGTTCAGTCTCCATTTAGCATAGTATCATTTATAGAATTATAATACTTAAACTTTATATTATAATAACAAACGAGTAGGTTAATTCAATAACTCTTAAAAACCTATGGATTAAAATAAATTATTCTTAAATCAAATTACTATAATAAGTAGAATAATAAGGCGGTATCACTTTTTGCATAATTAAGGTTTTGAGATCTTTTTTCTTGTTGTCACTTAGTTGGAATCCTTCGTTGTATGCTTTTCTTAGCTCGATGTTGTTTACCATAGGTAAGGCTTTTCTGGTTCTTACATCTACTTCACGATATTCTTCATCTTTGTACGACGTTTTGAAGTAAAATTTGAACAGTTCTTCTTTACGAAACTTTAGTATCTTAATATCATTCCATATAAGTGTGTTCCTGTTTATATCTTTAGAGAAATTCGTACCCCATTGACTTTGCAAACCTTTAATATCAATAAAATCGTCAAACGTCAAAGTTGCAACTACAAACTTCTTTCCGGTCTTTTTAGCGCTTCTAATCAAAGGAATATATTGAAGTGGAGTATATATCATGTCTGCCTTTAAGTACTTCTGTATTTCTTTCTCAATCAAACTGTGTGCGTTATCATTTTCATTTTGTGTATGGCCCTTGATCAAGTATTTATGAGTAATAGAGTTGATGTTTTCAAATTTCCGTAATGCATACATGTACAATGTTGTAATATATTTATTTTTATTTTGGCCGCAGCAGTTATCTGAATAAAATGTAACATTAACACACTTACTGGTAGCCCGTTCGTTTATTAATTCTAAAAATTTTAAAATACATGTTGTAATTTCAACAGAACCTTTTTGACCCTGTGTTTCATCCCAAAAGTAACTGTAAACGTTTGTGTAAGCTTTGTTGTTTTCCTCTTCACTGAGATTCTTTTTAGCTAATTCAGCAATGGTAAAGTTATAGCAATTCATCTTAGTTTTATAATAGAAACTACTAGATTTTCCGTTAGGTGCCGGTAAAATAGCCTCTAAGTCATAAACGGCACAAATATTATTTTCATCTATTGCGTATCGGTCTTCCTTTTTTTCTTTTCGTGACAGTTCCTTTTCTTCAATATGTTTCTCATACTCTTCTTTTAAATTCTCATTTGATGTTAACTTGTAATCTCTACACAAATCACACAGGTCCTTTTTAGGTTGATGTATTTTTATACCAGTTTCCTTAAAGATTTCATAAAAATTGCAGAACTTACCTGGTAAGCGTCCGTTCTGTTGCTGAAACTCAACGAAATCTTGATAGATTTCTGTTAGTGTTCTACCAGGAGATATATACTCACACGTTGATGTTGCTCTGATATAATGCGACTCAACTCGAGGGATGGAAGCTATGAAACTCTTGATATCGTTAACCAATGTTGCATCAAGCTTTTTATGGTTTCCATGTTTTCCACGCTTGTCTACGCTTAAAAAGTTGTGTACATCACATTTTTCTTTGACCGTACGTATCATTCTATCTGATATATCCAAAGTGGTAATGAAAAAAGTTTTACAAATTCTTTCATTTCTGTCGCTTTGCTTCAGGTAAAAAGCATAGTTTGTTTTTCTTGGATTGTCACTATTGCTGTATCTATATCTGGGTTTCACTTCGACCATACAATTTCTAATAAATTCTCGTTGTATATCTAAACCACTCAGACTCCAAAATTTATTAAAATATAGTTTTCTTTCTTCTTCACTAAATTTTTCGAAACATTTTAAGCGGCATTTTTCATTACAAGGCGGTTTTACTGAACGTCCGCCAATTGTTTTATTACTTTTGGCTGACACATAGGATTGACCGGCGTTTCTTAAGCGTTTTGCAGTATTAAATTTCCAAGATGAAGGGTCGCGCTTTCGTTTCCTAGTTTTTTTTATTGGTGAGATTGAATTATCAACATCGCTATCTGAAGAACTTGATGAAGAAGAAAGATTTCGGCTTCGGCGAGATAACAATGATGATGGATTTCTTTTACTTGTATCTTCCATTCCGGCGTGGTAAGTAGGATCCGAGTCACTAAGATCAGCATCACTTTCATCAGAATTAACCGGAGAGATTTGGTAACTTTTTATGTTGGTTCTAAATACCTTTTTAGATGTTTTTTGTATTTTATTTATTGACTTTTTATTGTTTAAAGACGAATCGCTTGTGTAATTCTCGGAAGAATCTTGTATATTCGGTGGATCAAACTTTTTTAGATTATTTTGTAGTGAGGAAAGTCGGTTTAAGTCAATTTTGCAGATCAATGATTCTTTGGTTGATGTCCCATTAACAGTAGTTGAAGTTGTAGAGGTACAAGGAACTTGGTTCTGACATGCTGTTTCTGGTGGCGTGACATTAGTTGTTGCTAAAGCTGGTACATTAGAATTATGGTCTTCTGATTTACTCTCAGGTGACGTTTTATCAGGCTTCAATGATCGTGGCAACAATGAGATGAGCTCTTGAACAGGAAATGTATTATTGTCTTCTTTCTTCTTTAAATCGTATTTTGGTAGCAATATATTGCTCAATATAACGACTTTGGCGGAATTATCTTGAATGCTTTCATCAGTGATTGGGTCTTTTTCTGAAATAATGGGATTGAAAGTTTGCATGGATTTATCGGAGTTATTTGTTTCAAATGCTATCGGGACAGCAGTTGCACTTTGTAAAGTTTCAGAAGAATATAAACTTGCGTCACCATCAACCGAGAGACTTTCAAATCTCTCTTTGCTTAAGCACTCAGGAGAATCCATGGTCACCGATGGACTAGGAGGAGGTGTGCCAAATTCAAGTTTACGGCAAACTTTTCTCTTCGGCCCAAAAACAAGCTTTTTCACATTAGGCAATTGCTTGTCGTTGTTGTAATTTTGAGCCTTATTTCTAATCGCTATGTTGTTTATATTTATATTTTGGAATATTTTTTTTATTCGCTGGTTCTCCATTATGTATGTTATCTGAAAGAAGTAAAGACAAGTAGTTAAGTATTTGTAAATGTTAGTTTATTTTAAATTACTAGGTTTATTAGTAGCATAATATACTTGTTAGTTTAAGCAATAGATCAGTTTAAAATGTAAATAATAAGGACTTGACTATTTAATATAACGAATACAGCCACGAATGTTTATTTAGCCACCATATTTTCAATAACACCACCAATTAAGGGGCAACACCTGCATACAAAGCTGCACTCACACAATCACATTCAAACGTCAGACTACACACAAATTATCACACATCATCACCGCACCCGCGCAGTAAGCAAATCAACGTGGGCACTTAAAAATGGTAATATTTATCTAACAGCATTCCAACTTCATACAAACGCCGCGCGCGAGCTATACCTGCGCTCTCGGATCTCGGCATGTGAGTTTCAATAACCGCGCGATTTAACGATCGTGTCCTAGAAATCCTCATGATAGTATAAGCGTGACTTTGCCTTTTTTTCCTAAAATTCCCGCCAAAAGCTGAGATACGAAAGAATAAACAACACAGTGACTTAAATTAAAAAGTTCAAACTTATATGAAATGACACGAAGAACTATTTTTAATTATGACTTGGATTTAATTATTTTTTTTGTGAAAAAAAGACCTAAATTTAAACATTACAAAACAGTTATGTAGTTTTTTAACAAAACAGAGACCAAATTCGATTTGAGTTATATTTCGTTTACGATTTTAAAAAAAACATAGACCTAAGTAATAATAAGTCATTGATCCTATAATACATTTCAATAAAATAAAGACTCAATTTAAATGGAGCCCATATCAACTCAGAGAAGTTTAGTAAAACAAAGACCTAATGCCAAAACCAGTCATTATTACAATAAAGATATTTAACAAACTTACCGATTTTTTTAGTAAAACACTGACGCATCTCCAAATCTGCCGGTGTTTGACACAACCCTCGCGCGCAACCGCCGCCGCAAGACTGAATTGGTCGATATTCGATGAACGAATGAGGTGTGTGGGGCGGGAAAGATAGTGACTCATCAATTTAATACGTTATCTGTTTACAGAATAAGGTTGTTTTTTAAAGAAGTATGCTGTGACCCTTGCTCCATAAGGTCGATTTTTCACTAAAACTCATTTTTCCGAAATTTTGAGTTAAGTCGTTATCTTACTAAGAGTGCGATATATTTCAACAATCCAGCGGTGCATGCTCGGATTTGAACGACTTTCCATATGGTAGGGGCGTTTTTATCCACTGAGAACAGCTACCACGAGAAAGGATTACGCATAGGCATGAAAAGGCCGACTCGACCGGAGTGATACCACGGACTCACAGAAAACCGGCGTGATTAAGCAAATCACTGAAAATATAATCACTGAAGATGAAATAGATCACTGTGCTGTGTTTCGCTACGTCAATGAGGGTATCAGAGGCCCAATCCGGGGAGAAGGGGGGTTTAAAGGTTGGCAGCGTACTTGTGACTCCACTGGTGTTGCGGGTGTCCATGGGCGGCGGCAATCGCTTACCATCAGGTGAAAGGTCGTGGGTTCGATCCCCACCCTGGACAAACATTCTAAATATAGTGACAAATTACGAAAAATAAAAATTAATTAAACACAATAATTGCTTCCAATAAAAATCAAAAATAAAAATCCTAAATTACATTGCATTGTGGTGAGAATCAGTGTGTGCTAAGTGTAAATTACTGTCAAGTGCTTGTTAGTTTTTTTTTCACTTAAGTCATTTCACTTATTTTCTGGTTTGAGCATAGAATAGTGATAAAGACTAATAAAATGTTTGTTGTGTTATGTAACATTATTAATAATAGCTTTTGTTGAAGAGCGGATTCTCCTGGCACAAGCTTCCTTAAAAGGAGACTCCAGCCATTGTTATTATAATGTAAGAATTTTATTGAATAAAGGTTTTTATTTATTTATTTAAACATCACTCGATTCGCCTCACTAAAGAGCAAACATGGCAATTGATATGAAGTAGCTATTAGTCATAATAAATATAGGTTTAGTACTACATACATTTGCAGAAATTGAGTTAAGCATGTAAATGGGACATTCATCATCATCATTGTCAGCCCATTTAAGTCCCCACTGCTGGGGCACGGGCCTACCTCAATCACATGAGGGGTAATTGCCATACTCACCACGCTTGGCAGACGGGCTGGCGAGGGTTTTGATATAAATGCAGAGTTTTCCTTCTCTGGGTGCTGATGATCATGCCAGCAGCTTTACCTTAGTCGCCTTTTACGACACCTCGGTAAGAGTGAGGGTGGCCTATTCTACTCTGCCGGGAACCACACGACAGGGGGGGGGGGGGGGGGCACAATGGGACATTATGAGCAATTAATTGGGCAAGAAACAATCGCGTGATTCTTAAATGAGTTAAGAAACTATAGTCTATTCAGTATGTGAAGGTGAATCGGACTTTTATATTTTGACATTAAAAGTGAGGTGCTCCTTCTAAACCTGACTAAAACTGTTATTATTCTACTCTATGACCTAACCGATATTTTTAAGAATCGAGAATAATAATAATAGTTAAAAAGTTTACATAGTGCCGATGGTCCTCTCAAGTACAGGTGTGATTCCAAAACATTTATTCAAATCAATTGATCTACTTGGTCTCCCCGAAAGCTTATACATCACAATGCAAAAAGCGGCTATCCTCAACACGTGCCGCATTGTCAGACATTTCCTACAGGAAGATACAAATAATTATCTAGGTTAAGAAAAACTGAATTAGTTACTTGGCCTCAGTGCTCGTAACTGGTTTTTAAAGGTACCGGCTGTCAAGCCGAGAAATTTTTACTAAAAAAATAATAATAATAATAATGTTAAAATGTTAATGTTTTAAACAACCATTTTGAGAAAAAAAAATGGTTACAAAAAATAATAATAATATTCTCACAACATCTCATAGGTTGACCTGATTCCGTACTAAGTAGCTTAAGCACTTGTGTTACAGATATCAGACAACAGAGGAACACAAATATATACTTAAATACATATATTACACCCAGCACTGAACAAACACAAGTGTTCATCTCACGAATGTTTGTCCAGGGTGGGGATCGAACCCTCGACCTTTGGCGTAAGAGGCAGGGTCACTACCAATTGCGCCATCCGGTCAGTCAATATTTTCTTTAGAAATGTTACGTATCAAATTTTTATTTGTTTGATTTTTAATCTTAACCAAAATTTTATCTACGAATTTTAACTATCTGGATATGGAATAAGATATGTAAATATTCTTAGTGATAAACACGCAATAAACACAATCATTTTTTTAGAAGCCTCATAACCGAGGCGCATCTACAAATACATGTATGCTCTGCGATATTTTGTTAAAGTATGAAGTACATTTTTCATGAACAAGAAATAACACAAATAGAAAATTGAAGAAAAGTATCAATAAAGAAACAAAAAAAATTAACCTCGTCTTGCTGTACATTTTCATACTACTTTTTTTTTCTTGAAAATTACAAAAATCGCGGAGCATACATGGGTTGTCAAAATGCGCCCCGTTGTGAGGCATGTTAAAAAAAATATCACCACTGAAAATGAGCCACACTACATAAGAATAGATACATATATAGATACTCTTTTTTGCACAACATAACTTAAAAGCACAATACAGAGATACAATTGACTGACCGGATGGCGCAATTGGTAGTGACCCTGCCTCTTACGCCAAAGGTCGTGGGTTCGATCCCCACCCTGGACAAACATTCGTGCGATGAACACTTGTGTTTGTTCAGTGTCTGGGTGTAATACATATTTAAGTATATATTTGTGTTCTCTGTTGTCTGATATCTGTAACACAAGTGCTTAAGCTACTTAGTACGGAATCAGGTCAATCTGTGAGATGTTGTGAGATTTAAAATATATATATATATATCGGAATGGGGCTCCTGAGTGGAGCTTGAGGTTGAAATACAATGTACAATTTAGGCGGCCCTATCGCTGGAAGCGGTCTCTACCACACAACCTTCAGGCAAAGGACGTTAGATAGAAAAGGGGAGGGTGGTGCAATTCTTCTGATATACAACATTGATTAAACAAATTTATATTATATATACAAATATCTAGATAATAAATAAAACTTTATCATACACAAATTTTACCTAACTAAAATATAATATAACTTACACAAATTATATAAAATATACTACTTATAGGTAAGAATTTGAATTTTCATGTATACAAACTTATTTGTGTACTCATCATCATTCCTTTGAAAGATTATATCAGTCCCTAATACTCTGAAAATACAAAGAACCTTATGTTTATTTATATCTGGCCCAAATTAACATACACGGGCGGTTTCGAGCCGATCGGTCTTGCTGATGAAGTCGGTATAAATAACGTTACATAGGGGAATTAGTTCCCCGTTAGGCTAATGGATAAACAAGTTTGAGAATATTACATTTGCATAGTTTTGGGGTCGTAAGCTAACAGCTAGCTGTACGTTTACCAGTACTGAAATGTCAAAAAAAGCATTGTTTAATCCTTTTACCAGCTTGTGTATTATGGGTACTAAATCTGTACCCCTATTAAGGAAATAAGGGAGTTTCAGCTTGTTAATATAATTCACTGAAATAGGAGAAGTCATTTAATATTGATCAGAAAAAGTAAAGACCCCAAAATTGAGCCCTGGGGTACGCTAACATGAGCGTCTACACAATATAGAAGAGCAAAAAATTATTTTAGTCCACAAATTGGTTTAGTTCGTTTCTTAGAAGTAAAGAAACATCGTTACTAACAAACCTGTATGCCCTCAAAAATATACTGAAAATATTTCCATTCCTAAAATGTTACGATATTAAAGGCGTATTTAAGCCAACTTTCCATTGATCATAAAGCGATTTTAACTTTGAAGGCCTGTGCTAAATTAAAAGCGGAGTAACGCGCCAGAAAAGCTGAAATTACTGCAGCCAAAACCAGGACTGTTTCATAAATGGAAACTACTGTTTCATAAATGGAATAGTTCAATTGCGGACAAAAATACGTGTGTGAATTTTACGTTTTGTTTTTTATTATATCTCTTTAGGGTTATAAAATGAATAATAATTAACTTAAAAGGTAGTACAGGTACAGTGAAAATACTTTATAAAACAGAATGGTTTAACATATTTTAAAGATGGTTTAAGCATCTGGCGTACAAACCATTAGCTATTTAGTTTTGTAAAATGGCAACATTATCAGTTTCTCATTTTACGACGTATCTATTAAAATAAATTGAATTATGGTACAACCCACAGACGTGCACCCTAATCAGACTGATCCTTTTCATAGGAAGCCATATTGCATTAAAGCTGTCTCAATAGGGCCGGTTAAATCTCTTTCACACTCTGTGACCTTTTTTCCAAAAATGGCACATTCCGTTTAAAGCGCGCGTTTCCTAGTTCCATGGGTGCAACCACGATCAGAAGGCACTTCAGTGACATTGACAGGAGTGCGCTGTACAATGCTGCCGTCGCCCTACCGTTATTTAACATGTGGCAAAAATCGGAACTACAAGTGTCAGTGGTTTTGACATTTTCCCATAGAAAAAATATTATACAACGCACTGCTGTCCGTGTCACTAAAGTTCCTTCTGATTGTAGTAGCACTTTACCAAATTTAGATGAAAAGTAATTTAATCTTCAACTTATGTTTAGACATTTTGAAATTTCTTAAAATAAGTTGCCTACTTTGACAATTATAGTCCTTTCGATTTATCATGATATCGGTGACAGCAGGACAGATTTATACGTAAGTAACACGTTAGAAAGAGACTAAACATGAGAAATGTATAGATTTTGACATCTGTCTCGCATATCATGCTAAAGCGAAAGGAGTATTATAGTATGCACCTGATGTCCTTGTTTTTGATGCGGACGGGTAATGATTGGAATTCCTTCCGAAGTCCTTCCTTGATTATTATAGTTTGAATTTTTAAGTCATGAGTGACTAGGCATATTCTGGACAAAGGAGTTATATAGGTACATTATGTGTACCAAATTGACGCTTTTCATGAAGTGCGATTGAGGTCAAACATTAGCCTATATTAAAAAAATTATTCTCAAATAATTCTTACCTCTGTTCTGTCGTAGTTTCAACATCAAAATCTTCTTTCAAATTCTCAGCTCTAATATGCTCAATATAAGCAATCCTGTTCTGTACATCTTCATTTACTATGATGATATCAGAATCATCATCTTCAGGAAATACTATCTGCTTGTCTTCCAGATTCACGACTCTTGTGTTCGAAGGTGTTCCGTAGTTCTGGTACATGATTATAGGGTCCACCATCCGCTGTCCCCTGGAGTTACCTAGGGTCTGGAAATTCCAAAACATCTGGACATATCAATTAGATGAGCTCAAATGTTAGTAACATGATGGAATGTGTAGCATTATCAATCCCCAACTTCAGTCTTGCATAGGTAAATTGAAATTAGTGATTTTGAAAATTATTCATAAAATTTCTTATTTCCATGAATGTTTGAGATATCATGCAAACCTATTTATATTAAGGATAAAATCTACCTTAATTAGACCCAAAACAATGTTATAATGTTATAGGTGAGGTTTTCAGTAAAACCTTAGTCTTAAAAAATAAAATGGAAATTCGATGCAACTAATTATAATACTTATAATTAAAATAAAGACGAATACACTAGAAAATAAGTAAGAAATGAAACCAAATGAGAAACTCATTCAAACTATTGACTAAGTAAAACATAGAGGAAAAATTAAAAACCATGAAGAAAAACAGCTACCAAAAATAAAATTAGTAGACCAAGTACAACCAAATGATGTGTCAAACCATTATGAACCCAAAACGACTGCAACGAAGAACAAGACAACCCAAGAAATCTCTATTTCAGAATTTCCTCACCTGAACTTGCATAACTATGTAATGTAGGCACGGAAGTAGTCGGTTGGCGCTGTTGCGCTTTGGTGGAAGCATCTGCGAGGATATAGCAGTCTCCTTAGATCCCAAGCGGCGTGCGAAGAAACACGTGGTCAATAGTTACATTTTCGAAGAATTTGGGTTAGGACATTTCGCTATTTGGAAGTAGGTGGAGCGTCATTGCTGCGATAGTAATTTTTTAAGGTTAATTATTACGGGAATTAACGCGGCGTAATTTTGTAAGTACATGATTAAATGGACTCACTATTTGTTGCTTGTCACTTTTTAGTTCAAAATATAGAATCTTAGCGTCTCGTATAGTGATCATGTAACTAAGAAGATATCTAGATCTTTTTTCAATGCCTTTACTGCGGTGTCACTTTAAAGCGATGGCTGCGCTTGGGGTCCCGGGTCGGGCCAAAAATTTGTAAAAGAGTTTTTGAGTCTGGAAGTATGCGGTCTTGGACCCCCGTGCCTTTTTTTTCCACCCAGGTGAAATGCCGCCAGCCCGGAGTGCAATGGGCCGACGTCGCCGCCTTATGCACACCCGCCGGCTGGGAGACCGACGGGTGGTGTTGGGCTCTTCCCTGGGAGAATCCCAGGGGCCTACCAACTAAAACGCCTGGACCTTTTCCTTCTATATAGGCTCGTAGCTCGAAGCCTAGCACCACACTCCACCCACGAGCAGGAGCCACGCCAGCGCAGCCTCGTCCATTCATCATCATCATCATCATCGTCAGCCCACTTAAGTCCCCACTGCTGGGGCACGGGCCTCCCTCAATCACATGAGGGGTAACTGCCATACTCACCACGCTTGGCAGACGGGTTGGCGAGGGTTTTGATATAAATGCAGAGTTTTCCTTCTCTGGGTGCTGATGATCATGCCAGCAGCTTTACCTTAGTCGCCTTTTACGACATCTCGGTAAGAGTGAGGGTGGCCTATTCTACTCTGCCGGGGACCACTCGTCCATTCGCCCGGGGTTTATAACCAGCTCCAATGCCCTCCGCCTCCAGTCGTGTCACACTGATGTCCCATCGGAATAAAAGGGCAAGGGAATAGAGAGTGCACTTGTGTTTGCGCACACACTTGAGCGCTATAATATATTCTGCGTAAGTGGCTGATCGTAGATTGAGATTAGCCGCTGTAGCCGAAATTGTTTGGAGGATATTACACTTTCTTTTTAATAATCTTAACCACACTTTAAAATAATGTGGAAACAGTCTCACCGTGATTAATTTGAACTTATTAAAATACCAACTTAAATGTAAAATTAAGGATTAACGAATCCCAGTGTTTATTTCTTTGAATTATACGATTTGTATAGCAAGTCCAATTTATGATTCGTAATTCTCTTTGAATGAATTGAATTTATTTTCTCGCGTATTTGTTAATTAGTTTGAGCAAAACGGTTTAGAAATATCATTTTTTTATTATTCGAAGTTCTGGGGAGCGTTCGTTGCCGAGTGGTCACTGCGACCAAATTTGATCTATTGTGACCTCCGCTCCCCCTTACAGATCGTCTCCGAGGCCCACGGCTTGCATAAACCGTATAATGGCCTTGGGAGCGATAGCCTTAACATCCTCCGGGCAGATGTGGTAACTGCCCAGGGTGCGGCTTCTTGGGTGCCCGAGGGCATCGCATTGACAGAGGACGTGCATCGGTGTTTCGTCCTCTGCTTTACAGAATCTGCAGGTGGGATCTCCGGCCAGCCCGGTTCTGGTACCGTGCTTGTTTAGCCTGCAATGACCAGTAATGGTTCTTGTGAGGATACTCAACTGTCCGCGAGATAGCGCTAATATCTCTTGCGTGTATTTGTTGGAGAATCCTGTCATTAAAGTCTTGGCGTGAGCCTGACCTGTCGACCTGAGCCATAGTTGTTTACTTTGTTCGATCGACCACTCTTTGAGATTGCGTCGGGTGGTGCACTTGGGTATGCCCAGTACCGGTTCCGGGGTTTGTACCGGGCATAAGGCCCCCTCCCTTGCAAGCTCGTCGGCTTTTTCGTTGCCCACGATTTCGGAGTGTCCTGGTACCCAGCGAAGGGTTACTCTGTTGTTGGAGCCCAGACAGTTTAGGGTCTGTGCTCCCTCCGCTATTAGTTTGGAGGTAATCTCAGCAGATTCAAGTGCCCTTAGAGCCGCTTGACTGTCTGATAGGATATATATATCTTTACCTTTATAGCCGCGTCGCAGATTCTCCTGGACGCAGCGTATTATAGCAGCCACTTCGGCTTGGAATACTGTGGCGTGTAACCCCAGGCCCTGTGATATTTGGGCCCTGGGTTTTTCGCCGTATACTCCAAAGCCAGCTCTATTGTTGAGTCTGGAGCCGTCCGTGTACCACACGATATCCCCAGACCGGAACTCAGCGAGCGTACCATCAGTCCACTCCTGTCTGTCCGGTATCTCGATTGAATACCACTTTGTGAAGTGGTATTCTTTGATCATGCTGTCCCCTGGCATAAGCATGATCGGCATGACTTGCAGTTTTTTTAGAAGGGTTCTCATGCCGTAAGAGTGCCATGTCTTGGACCCGTTTTCCCAGGCTCTCAGCATAGAGGCTCTTGCCTCTTTTTGTATAAATGTAGGCAGGGGGCAGAGAGATAGCAGAGCCTCCAAAGCGGCCGTTGGGGTGGATGACATGGCACCTGTGATTAGCGAGCATGCATAGCGCTGTACTTTCGTGAGTGCCATGCTGCTTGTGGATTGGCGGGTCTTGTTGTGCCACACTACACAGGCATAGGCAATCATGGGACGTACCACTGCCGTGTATAACCAAAGCAAGTACCTTGGTTTTAGGCCCCATTTGGGTCCCACCATCCTGTAGCAGGTTCCAAGTGCCATCTTGGCCTTCTTGGTAACGTAGTTGAGGTGTGAATTCCAGGTCAACTTTTGATCTAGCATCACCCCTAGGTATTTGACTTCCCTAGAAAACTCTATGGTTTTCCCAGATAAGGTAGGCTTTCTTAGTTTATCCAGAAGCCTTTTTTTGGTGAATGGGACTATGATGGTTTTATTCCCGTTCACGTTGAGACCAACATCGTTGCACCATCTTTCAACCATACGTAGAGCCTGCTGCAGTCGATCAGATACTGTGTATTGGCATTTGCCAACCACCGTAATCACCAGATCGTCCGCATAGCCCTGGGTTGTAAAGTGAGCCCCGTTTAATTTGTGAAGCAGCTCGTCAACTACGATGGACCATTCCAGTGGGGACAGAACTCCCCCCTGGGGGCATCCTCTCGCAACTTTGAATTCTGCTGTGGTGTCCAGAAGTGTTAGTTTAGCTACTCTGGATAAGAGCATGGATTCGATCCATCCTAGGGTGGTCTCATCTACGCCCTTATTTCTCATGCACCTTATGATGACTGACGCTGAGGTGTTGTCAAACGCTCCCTCCACGTCTAGGAAGGCGCATAGGGCAATTTCTTTCTCTTCTACAGCCCTTTCTAGTCTATCGGTAAGCTCCATTAAGGCTGTCTCGGTAGACTTGCCTCCTTGGTAGGCATGTTGACGTACATGCAAAGGACACGATTTGATGAAGTTCTCTCTGATGTACATATTTAGTACCTTTTCCATCGTTTTCAATAGAAAGGAGGTGAGGCTAATCGGTCGGTAGGATTTAGGCTGTGACTTGTCTCTATCTCCGGCCTTGGGTATAAACACCACCCTTACCTTTGTCCATATAGCCGGTAGTGATCTCCAGGCAAAGCTTGCCCTAAAGATTTTAACTAAAAACGGGAGGAGCCCTTTAGCCCCTTTTTGAAGGAGATAATCATTGGATGGAATATGAATTCAAGTTTTGCGCAATCTCAGTGCAAAAATTGGTTGCACCATGTTGCTGGGTAATTAAGTAAAAAAATGTTTTTGATATAGATAGTGGACCATTTTATATTTCTACTACTTAGCTCAGGCAGTAAGGGAAAACATCCTGATCCATCACTTGTACATTTCGGATAGTTTCTGAACGTGACTAACCATGATTCAGTTTTTTTTTGTGCTAGAGGCGGACACACGAGCAAGCTAGTCACCTGATGGAAAGTAATCATCGCCGCCCATGAACATCTGCGAAATCAGAGAGATCGCTAATGTGTTGCCGGCCTTTTTTTTAGAAAAGAGTACGCTCTTCTCTTGAAGATCCCTAAGTCAGGTTGACACTCGAAACCCTTTACAGAGGAACCAGTCCAACTTTCCAAGGTTTCCTCACGATTTTGTCCCTCACCACGATGGTAAATTATGCACATAGATTTGAAAAATCCAGAGGTGTATGCTCGGATTTGAACGCGGCCCCCCCCTATGGAAGGCGCGTTTTGAACCACTGAGCTCACAAATCATCGCATCCTCCATCGCGGCCTTGCCAAGTGGCCAAGCCAATGGCCAAGCGTAAAATTTCATTTTGCCAATTATACTACCCGCTATCATCATCATGATCATCATATCAGCCCACATTTACCCACCTGATGAGAAATAGGCTTCTTCTTTATTTGGCCACTTTTCTTGGTCAATTGTAAACCTCATATTATTTTACTTTCATGGTCCGCTCGTGCCCACGGCTGCTGTAACGTAGCCGAAACGTCGAGCCAAATATGTGAGTACACAATGTTGTTTCACATAATAAATCGTGTTAATTCCCGTCTTAATACATTATTAGAATAGATTTTTACCATGTACCTTTTTGACTGTCCGATATTTCGGCACTGTTGCAAGCGCCATGGTCACGGAGTAACTGAAGTTTTTGCGGGTAAGTTGTTACTGGCACAACTGGCCCTGTTGTTCTAGTTGTTTAAGTACCGGACTGTGATCTCGGGGTCCTGGGTTCGATTCCCGGGGATTGGTCAACCAATCCGTATTAGGCCAGCGTATTGATTTAGCCAAATCCCATCATAGAAGCGATGACTGGATTTCTATGATGGAGACCATTGCCCTGGAGTGAGACAGTATATAGGCTGATACTGTTACCGTCAGACAACGGTATATCCTATTTCGCAGTCTTTTACTACGCGCATCTGCGGTACCACTGAAAGATACTGTGAGTGTTGTGTGTCGAGTACTGACAGATGCGAGGAAATAGTGAGTTAATGAACAGCAGGTGCGCGTGGTAAAAGACTACGAAGGAGGTTGGCCGTTTTGTCTGCCAGTAAGAACTCACCTGCAAAAACTTCAGTTACTCCGTGACCATGGCGCTTGCAACAGAGCCGAAATATCGGAAAATTAAAAATAAGGTAAGTAGAAATCTCGTAAACCACCAGTCTAATACTTGATAAACATTATCCATAGTTTCTCCGTCACTTTTAAAATATTATCATTGGATTAACGGGCTGGTGGGTGGTCTGGTCTGTCCACAGGAAGTCGTCTAATTCTTAGTAAGCTATGAAGATTACTAAACCAGAATTTTAATGGTCTTCTAGGACTCGTAATCTCAACAAGTTTAAGCCATTGACCGTACTTGCCTAATGATATTAATACTCTAAGTACAGATCGGTGATTACCCCGATAGAGCCAAGTTCAATTGTAAAACTGGCATAAACTTTACGACCAATTTTACGGCCCCATAAACAGTTATTGCAGAATTTACTTTGGGTTATTTGTGCCACATTAAATCTGTTTCCTTTGTTTATGACGTAATGATTTCGATTTGTGATATTAAAATTTTGTAAAAGAATAGGTATTTAATCGAGCGCGGCCACGTACAGGAAGTCGCAGCCGTGGTAGGCCCCCCACAAGATGGACCGATGGTCTCGTGAAGGTTGCGGGAATCCATTGGATACGGGCCGCTGTGTGGAGAACATTGGGGGAGGCCTATGTCCAGCAGTGGACGTCTATTGGCTTGAATGATGATGATGATGAATAATTTAACTTTACTGAAATGCCAACAAATGACAATGTTTTATATTTGACACAGACATGTGACAAGAGTAGCCATATGATATCAGTGATTCTTTTTGAACTACTGGTTGAATGTTAATTTTGATTTCACTTATTTCTTTCTGGGCTTCAATTTGGTAACATTATATCATCAAAAGATATAATAATATGTCACAAAATTGAAAGAGTCATGAAATAAATTTAGCCGTTACTAATATTATTGGCAAATTTTTGTAACGATATTGAAATTCAAAGCTTCACCAAAAATACTGAATTTCCCACAAATTAAACTAAATGACGCACGTTAAAAATCTAAACATATTGTATTTCCAATAACGTATTAAATGACGCTCCACCTAACATTTTTCGACGAAAACATCAAAAAGACGCTTCACACTACAGGTGCACATAGCTTACAACATTTTTTTTTAATATTTAATGAGGATAACTTAACATACCTCATTCTCATCGTAGATATCCCGAGCTTGAGAGTTGAAGCTCGGAGCCGCCTTAGTGCTGGTGGTAGCCGTGTTGCCGTAGAGGGCATCCCTCACCTTGTCTATTTTACCTGTGGGACAAGTTTCAAATATTATGCTAGGAAAATCATCGCGTGTTTAGCCGGGATTTTAACGTTCCGGGTGGCTATATCATAACATGAAAGATGTGGGTGAAAAATCCAACTAAACACTCGAGGACTTTTTAAATTATTTTTACTTAAGAATTAATTGCACAAAATGCTATAAAACAGCTCTTGTTGTGAAATAAAGAGTATCTATCTATAAAATTAAAAAAACAGCTTTTAAGTTTAAAGTATGTTGTGCAATAAAGAGTGTCTTTCTATAAAAATAAAAAGTTTTTTACATTTTCTCCATGCCCCAGATTGGACCTCTAATGATGAAGTCTAAGAGAATAATAAGGTTATGTATAGGTGTAAGCCTAGTATTCAGTGGAGAATATAGAGGTATTTCCTTACTAACCAAATTGACGAGGCTCATCTGCAAAACGTCTTACCATGTAACTAGGTACTGATTATTTCTCGAGCAGGGACATAGTGGAAAGAGGAAAGTAAGCTAGTTCGCAAAAAAATATACAGGAGATTTGTTAATTTATTTTATTTTTATTTTCAAACAAAACATACAGCCTGATTCACAAAATAGTTAACTTAATAGATTACTACTATCTGCCAATTTAAATGTTTTCGCATATACAATACTAAATGCGTGTTCTTAAACACCAATACAGTTATTAGAAGTGACTACACTTGTGATCAGTACTAGTTTACGTTTAAGTGCCTATCGAACCAGTATCCAGCTATCCGTTTCCCAGCGCTAATCAAATTCGAATTAAACAGGTCAAGCTCGAATCGGTCGGCCAATAAGTTGAGAACTTTAGCAGACCTAACAAAGAATGAGTTCTTTCTATATATTTTTCTTTAATAATTCTCACAACATCTCATACGTTGACCTGATTCAGTACTAAGTAACTTAAGCACTTGTGTTACAGATATCAGACAACAGAGGAACACAAATATAAACTTAAATACATATATTACACCCAGACACCAAACAAACACAAGTATTCATCGCACGAATGTTTATCCAGGGTGGGGATCGAACCCACGACCTTTGGCGTAAGAGGCAGGGTCACTACCAATTGCGCCATCCAGTCAGTCGAAATTGGTGGCACTGTGCGGAATACTAAGGACTATAGGTCATCTAAGAGTCCTGCTAGGGATTTGCGGATTCATTAAAGATAGGAGGTGCGGAGAGTCGAATTTAGATTGGGTGATTTTCATGATAAATATTATATCGGCTATTTTTTGTCTTTCGTTTAGCGGCAGTATATGCTGCTTTCTCCATCTTGCTTCGTAATTACTGGCATAATTCCTACTTTTAAACTGCAGATATCTCATAACGTGGCCGTGTGGTCCCCCGCAGAGTATAATAGGCCACCCTCACTCTTACCGAGGTGTCGTAAAAGGCGGCTAATGTAAAGCTGCTGGTATGATCATCAGCACCCAGAGAAGGAAAACTCTGCATTTATATCAAAATCCTCGCCTACCCGTCTGCCAAGCGTGGTGAGTATGGCAATTACCCTTCATGTGATTGAGGGAGGCCTGTGCCCCAGCAGTGGGGACTTAAATGGGCTGACGATGAGCTCATAACGTACGCTGAATTCCCTCTTGCCTATTAATATAGATATCGTACTGTGGATTCCATACCTGCGAACAATATTCGAGGATACTACGCACAAAAGAACAATACAATATTTTTGGAATTTTCACACTCTGAAACTGAGAACAAGTTTTCATGATGAAACCCAGGGTCCTATTTGCTTTCTTTGCTATGTACTCCACATGCATTTTTATGTAATAGATGATTGACGATAAATCTGATCATCTGATGGTTATTAAAAACCGCTACCCATGAACTTTAAAGAGTGTACAGAAAACCACACATCAATGGATCGTAATTTTAAGAGGTTGTGCAGAAAGACACACATCAATGTTTACAAATCTGCTAATTTTCTTTAATCGCTTCTCAACTTAAAGTCAAACACATGTGGTTCAATATCAATTGAAAAAGGACAGATTGTCTGTACATTTCTTTAACCTCTATGGTAGAGGAAATGCCCTGTTTTTTTATGCTAGAGGCGGACAAACGAGCAAGCGAGTCACCTGATGGAAAGTAATCATCGCCGCCCAAGAACATCCGCGAAATCAAAGAGATCGCTAAAGTGATGCCGGCCTTTTTAAAAAAGAGTACGCTCTTCTCTTGAAGACCCCTAAGTCGTAGCCGTCCGGAAATACTCCTGCAGCCAAATCGTTTCACAGAACTGAGGTACGTAGTAGAAAGTTCCGGGAGAAACGTATTTGACTGCCATCCATCGAGATGATGAGGATGGAATGACAATCGAATGCGAGTGGTGTAAGATGTAAGAATTTGGCTGCAGGGGTTCAAGATTAGAGTCAAGGTGAAGTATTATCAGGGGCACATTTAAACTTGTTCATACCCTAACCTACTTTCTGCACTTTTACTTCGGTCCCGGCACTAACCGCAAACGCTGAAACCTCTCTGGTCCCGTAAAACTGGGTTTTATCTCCGGCTTAATTAAGATCACGGCACTAAGATTCATTGTTGCTGTCAAACTTGTGGTTTTATAGGCGTCTTCAATTTTTAGTTGTGGGATTTGAGAAAGGGCTGTAATAAATAATAAATAAATATTTCACAACATCACATACATTGATCTAACTCTGAGATAGGTAGCTCAAGCACCTGTGTTACGGATATCAGAATCAACAGTGGGATTACAAATATATACATATAATACTTTTTCTTTTGTAAATGCATATTTATTGTTGTTATTTTTGGTAGATTTGAACAGTAATATATTTTTGAATCTGTCTGTACCTATTTCCCGTAAGCTACCTCTTTTATCTGCTAATTAAGTCCCGAGAACCGACTTTAAGAGTTAACCAAACACTTGACTGGAACGAAGGCGGGTTTCATCTTATTTTTATCTTTCTTTGAAGAATTGGGTTAAGAAGGCTCCCAAAAATCGATGTTATTTACCTATCAACGTATTCGCCATTTTGAAAGTCGGCTGTGTCTTTTGGCTGTGATTTTCTCCTTGGCATTTTGTCACAAAATAAATGGACATGGTCCGCTATCGCTTACCATCAGGTGATCCGTATGCTCGTCTGTTACCTATCACATAAAAAAACTGACATTGTTGTTCAAGTTTTTTTTTATGTCATAGGTGGCACACTGATCACCTGATGGTAAACAATTGCCGCCGCCCATGGACACCCGTGACACCAGTGGAGTCACAAATACGCTGCCAACCTTTAAATCCCCTCTCCTCCGGATTGAGCCTCCGATACCCTCACTTACGCATCGAAACACAACACAGTGCTGCTTCACACCTGTTTTTTGCAAGGCCGTGGTATCACTCCGATCGAGCCGGCTCATTCATGCCGAAGCGTGGCTCTCCCACGGTTTTTCCTTGGCATTTTGTCACAAAATAAATGGACATGGTTTGCTATCGCTTACCATCAGGTGATCCGTCTGGTCGTCTGCCACCTATACCAGAAACTTAATGTACAATTTCGACGATTTTATCGACCGCCTAAATTGTACATTTAAATTTCTGTAATGCCTAGTTCTTTTTTAGTTATGTATTTTGTGCAATAAAGTATATCTATCTTACACATAAAAAAAAAACTGACATTGATTACGAAATTTGTTGACCTACGCACTAGGCAGTACATGGTATTGTGTATTTCCCGCACATGTTTCTATACATGCCAAAACAGGCTATGCACACTAACATGCGTGCGTAAAGTGACGAAGCAGCGTCTGTGCTGTGTTTAGCTGCGTGAGTTAGGGTGCCGGAGGCCCAATTCTGGGGAAAGGTGGGTTAAGGGTAGTCTCCACTGGTATTGCAAGTGTCCATGGGCGACGGCCATCACTTACTATTAGGTGATCTGTCGGCTCGTCTGCCACGTGTCACCTAAAATAACATCGATTCGGAACCTTGGGTTCATTTCCCCGCATGAGTCTCAACCGCTTTGCATGGTCTTTATAAAAAAAATTAACCTACCTTTGGGTCTATTCTTATAAGTCTTCCTTTGATCCCCCGGCCGCTGCTCGTGGGACTGGTCATCCGATGTTCCTCCGATCATGGCTCGATAGCGACCATCTGCTCGACTGTATCGAAAAAAAGTTAATATTACACGTGTGTAACTCTTTACTGAATCGACTCAGTGATCCGACTCAGTCAAATGATACACAGTTCCGACTCTCTAATGTTCGCTCCGAATGTATCATTCGACTCAAATTGATCTCGAGTTCGAGTGAACCGAATGAGCTGAATGTCTCGATGAGCCGAATGATCTGAATGATCCAAGTGAACCGAATGAGTCGAAGGGGCGGAATGATCTGATGAGCCGCATGATCTGAATTAGCTGAATGATACGAGTGAGCCGAATGATCCGAATGAGCGGAAAGAATTACGGATCTATCTGAGAATCGATATTCCAAATGAAGCGTTTCACTGTTCCGCAACTCTGCACTGATCCAGATGCAAATGTTCCAATCTTTTGAAAGATACGTTTTGAATAGTTTTGGGCCAGATTTAGCCTTGGAGAGCAAATATTGAAAATGGTCCCAATAACGCATTTTACTCCACTTTTTTATTTTTATTCGGAAGACCAACAGCTGTCTTAATACGGTAGTAATTACAATGAATGTCTCTAAATAACAGGCCAGTTTTAACATGCGAAAAATACGGAAAGCAACGTATCAAGTTGGCAGTGAAAAAGTAAAAATAAAGTTAACAACATCGTTACATATTGTTGCTGTTATTGGCGGCTTCCGTAGCCGCAAAACAAATATGTGGGTACTTTGACAAATTTCCTCAACTATTGTAAATTAAATTATGGTGAATATCTATTGAAGAAATTTGACAAATTTGTAGACATTAATGTATACCGCTCACAAGTTGCTATTTTGAATTTTCGTAACCCTAAGGCCATAGGGCCTACGTTATACTCTAAACCATAGAGCCTTAGGGTATAACGTACCAAAATTACAGAATTACATCATTATCATACCTCTGATTCCCACTTGTCGGATGTGGGGTGTCGGTTCCGTATATTAATCGGTTATTCCAGTGCAGTGGCATAGCACATTATATGAAGGTATTCACACTTGTCAGAAACCGATTATGTGTGTCAATTGCAAACAAAATCAGGGACCGGAACCGGTTACCCTTATTAGGGTTTTTGATAGGATATAAGATTTTATAGGATCTTTTCATAAACCCTATCAATACGTTAAATCTATCATTGGCTTACCTCATCAATAGGCTTACCTTATAATGAATCATCATCATCATCATCAGCCCATTTAAGTCCCCACTGTTGGGGCACGGGCCTCCCTCAATCACATGAGGGGTAATTGCCGTACTCACCACGCTTGGCAGACGGGTTGGCGAGGGTTTTGATATAAATGCAGAGTTTTCCTTCTCTGGGTGCTGATGATCATGCCAGCAGCTTTACCTTAGTCGCCTTTTACGACACCTCGGTAAGAGTGAGGGTGGCCTATTCTACTCTGCCAGGGACCACACGGCTGATAATATAATATAATATAATGAATGCATTACGGTAATCGCTATCATCACGGGAAACCCTATAATAGGCTTACCAAATCAAGATAGGGTTTTAGAATACTACCAAGCTATTTTAATCTCTACGCGCAAAGCATTTGAATCAATATTGCGCACCTCGCTAACGGCGGCAGCCGATTGGTCGGATTGAGTTCGTTCGTTTGACAGGTCGTGGGAAAGAGATAGATAATCAATAGGGTAACTCTTACTATGCGGTAAGCGGTTGTAACCTTATCAATAGTGCTACCAATACAATAAGGTTACACAATCAATAGGGTAGCCTTATTGATTTGGTAAGCGAACAATAGGGTTACCCTATAGATAGGCTTAAATCTGAAAAGGGGTTTTCCGGTCCCTGAACAAAATTGACATCCGATGGAGTCAGGAGAGGAGATCTATGGAGTCACGACAAGTAGGATCGGTCTCTTGTAGTCTAAATGTCTTACCGTTTAAATCTACTCACCTATCAGCTAACGGAGAGGAAGGCTCATCCAACGCCTTGTGCCTCTCAATCTCCTCACTAGACGGGAACTCTCCAGGTCTTGGCTTCACCAGAAGCGTCAGATTGGCACTGGATCTGCCAGCTACGCACGTGTAGACTCCGTGGTCGCGCAGTGAGAGAGAGGTGATACGGAGCGCTCCCTAGGTTGGAAAGAGATGAAGAATAGGATATGCACTAAATTCATAGCCACAATACAAAAATCCGTTGACTGCTTCGGTGGCGCAATGGTTAGTTGGTCGCACTTTAAAGCGACGGCTGCGCAAGAGGTCCCGGGTTCGATCCCGGGTCAGGCCAAAAATTCTTAGTGGCAGCCCGGAGTCTGGAAGTTGACAGTATTGTACCCCCGTGCCTCGGAAAGCACGTTAAGCTGTTGGCCCTATGCCCTATCCCTCTCCGGTCGTGTCACAGTAGTGTCCCATCGGAATATGAGGGTAAGGGGATAGAGAGTGCACTTGTGTTTTCACCACACGCCCTTGAGCACTAATATATCCTGGTATTAGTCGGTTGAAGGATATTACAAAAACCCGTTCCACCGGTTTTTTTAATTGACATCGGCTAACGCCTGACCACCATCGCTTCCGATGGAATGCGACGATAAGTTCTAGGATATTCAAACATTATCTTCCAAATGAAATATGTGTTTCCAAATCTGTTTCAACATGAAGTTTAAACTCTTTGGTTGATTTTACTCTCGCTAATTTTCGGTGTAAAATTTCCAAATATGTGACTTCAAACTAATTTTTACTTTAACGCTTTGAGAAGAAGAAACAAATGGAGATAAGATCCCTATTCAAAGCATTGACGTCACATACTGATCTTACAAGTGTGACCAGGAAGGGGAGGATTCAAAGTGATATTGTGTGACAAAATGTTTGCATTATAATATAATGATTGTTCTCACCTTTTTAGAAATCTTATACTTCTTCGACTTGGTGATGATCTGGTGATCCTTCGCCCACTGTATCTTCGTCCGGTTGTACCCTTTGACTGGACACTTGATCTTCACTTGGGTTCCATAGAATATCGTTGCTGAACCGCCTACTTTTACAGTTACCTGAGTAGCACAAGAAAAATAATTAATACCTATTCTTTACAATTTCCGACGCTGATGAGTCCTGTCGAAAATTTTAAGTGCATTATTTACTTTTGACATTGTTTTTTTTCTCTTGTCAGCCAGTTTAATCAATAAATGTCATAATACGGATAAAAATAGTCAGCCACAAATTTTTGTTGTGATATCTTATCTTATCTGTTAGGGGGTCATTTTCATGGGGCACGTCGACTCTAAGGGATCTTTTGTACCTCCCCTATCTTTTGCGCTCCTACTCACGAAAGATTCGTTTCATCAGCGTCACGATGTCTTTCGGATTGAAGTGCCTGTAGTCTCCTGGTTTAGGATAAGCGTTACCTAGAAGACACATTCTGCCTCTGGCTAGTGAGTCGCATTCACATAAAAGATGTTCCATGGTTTCCGTCTCCTCCTTGCATGCTCTGCAGTCAAGCAGTAAGTTTGTTGTGATAAAGATTTAAATCCTAAAGCTAGAAGACCAAGGTTCTTAGTCTCTAGCCATTTGAAGGATGACCAAATCTCTCACCTTTTTCTTCTTCGGATCGTGCTGAATATACGAAGAGTTGGCCAGAGATATCTCCGGAGACGCCGTGTCCAGCAAGCAAGGCCTGGTGTTGCAGGCTTTCGTGGGAGCTGGCTTTGGAGAGCTGCAGAGCGATGCTGGTCGTTCCACCACGTGTGACTGGGCCATTATTTGCTTGCATTCCACCTAGGAAGATCATAAATAGGATTCAATAATTTGGATAGTTATTTTGGGTTTTGGGCTTAGGAAAGAGATTTTTTTTTGTTCAATAGGCTAACGCTTGACCACAATCGCACCTGATGGAAAGCGACGATGAGGTCTAGGATGATACGCGTTTACCTAAAAGATGCCTGTTCACTATTGCCTTAAAGATGTCCAGATTATAGTGGTCAGGAAAAACAGACCTCGGCAGGGAGGCACCTCCATTTCTTAGCCGTCCGCACTATACATGTGGAAACGAGTCGCTTCGTGCGGCTAAGCGGTAGTTCTTCCACATAAGGATGAAAGCCCTCGCTGTGCCTTGCCGTCCGGTGATGGGGGGAGATCAAATTATATAGAACCGCCGCACACTCCCCAAACTGAATCCGGTAGAAGACCGAGAGGCATGCTACACGTCGACGGTGTTCCAGGCTCTGCAGGCCAGCTTCGGAGAGTTCTTCATCACTGATGAGCCTCTTCGCACGTCGCTCTATTGAGTCCAGAGCGTCTAACTGATACCGGACAGAACCGTCCCAGAGGTGTCAGCAGTGCAGATATATTTTGACTAAACTAGGAAAAAATGTGTAGGTACTTATAATTTGTACTTAAATGTAAAAGATTGCAATGTAAAAACTTGCAATGTAAATAACTATAGAGAGTCTAGTCAAAATATATAAAAATATTTTTTTTTCAGCAGTGATTTTAATGGGAATCCTGGACTAAGCGTACCACGGGCTCCAAGCGATGGACGCAACCGGGATTACACGATGAAAAGATATTGGATCGCCTTAAGATTATGGTAAGCTAAAGGAGGAAGGTACAATGGTCGCGACGTCAAGGCATCACTTCCATTGGCACTGCCATACTGGGCATAGAGATGCGTCTTCACGCTTCATTTCACTAATGAGTAATTAACTCATTCGTTAGTTACTCAGTATTATAATGTACTTACATCTCTCTGCTTATGACCACCTCCACAGGTCTTCGAGCACTTGGACCACTCTCCTGTCTGCCACCTCACAGGGCAGTCGAGGACATTGCAGTACTGTCTGTCGGGGGGCGGCGGTTGGGGGCACATGCTGTTCGGCACCACAACTGTGTTGGTGCCCCCTCGGGTAACCTGCGAAGAGATTGTTTGAGTCAAAGCGATGGTAGGTAGTGGTTAAGGAAGTGTGCCTTATAAACGGGAAGTCGTAGTATCATCATCAGGCCATTTAAGTCCCCACTGCTGGGGCACGGGCCTCCCTCAATCACATGAGGGGTAATTGCCATACTCACCACGCTTGGCAGACGGATTGGCGAGGGTTTTGATATACTTAAATGCAGAGTTTTCCTTTTCTTGGTGCTGATGATCATGTCAGCAGCTTTACCTTAGTCGCCTTTTTCGACACCTCGGTAAGAGTGAGGGTGGCCTATTCTACTCTGCCGGGGACCACACGGCCACGGTCGTAGTATCGAACCTGATCATATATCTCTGGATTTTTCATAACCTTTTTTTTATGTGATAGGTGACAGACGAGCAGACGGATCACCCGATGGAAACCGCCGCCGCACATGGACACCCACGACACCAATGGAGTCCCAAGTGCGCTGGCAACCTTAAAGCAACCTTACCATGGCCGCACAGAAAACTGGCGTGAAGCGGCACCGTGCTGTTTCGCTACGTGAGTGAGGGTATGGGAGGCCCGATCCGGGGGAAAGGGTGGTTGGAAGGTTGGCAGAGCACTTGTGGCTCCACTGGTGTCGCGGGTGTCTATGGGCGGCGGCAATCGTTTTCCATCAGGCGATCCGTCTACTCGTCTGCCAACTAACTTTAATGTGAATTAAAAAACGAATTTTTTAGCAATAGCTCGGTGGTGAGAGCAAACGTCGTGAGGAAACTTGCAGGTCTCTAATAGTTTTTTAAAGTTTGGAAATCATAATTTGAGGTATCGATTCGGAACATGTAACCATGATCTAGTTAGTTTGGTTCCCCTGTGTAAGGGTTGTGAAGGTCAGAAGGCAGTCGCTTCTTTGCAATTACCAGACTCACCAAGTCCTGTATCATTTTCCAAGCATGCCCAAGCGTCATCGTCAAGCATCAATCAATGGTTTTGGATGCAACTAGCGTTAGATTACATAATATTTGACATTTGTGGATTTAAATTTAATAAAAATAATTTTGATTTGATGTGATTATGATTTGACTGGGAATGAAACGGTTGGATAAATAAGGGACGAGATCGTGTCATAGAGTCTCTGTTGAAATACACGAATGATGATGATGAATTTGTAAGCCAAAAGTTTTCTTCATCATATAACAATATTGTAACGCAGTATCAGCCGGCTAAGCCGCGTGACAGCTACGTCACAGCAAGCTATGCCGCTACGACATCGCCTACCGCAGCTACGATGCCTGTCGTAGCAGAGTGGGGAATCGCCGTAGCCGCCAGCCAGCCTTTAAAAAGCCGTGCGCTATGCCGATCGATGCCAGTTTCGATCCGTCATTCGTAAGGGGTAACTCTGCCTGACTACTGTGTGAAATAAGGGGTAAAAGTGATATTTTAAATTATAAGGTTTTATTATGCCCGTTTGTGATTACCTGAACATTAAAACGTTTATAAGAAACCGGTTGCGGTGTGCCGTGTGGTCCCCGGCAGAGTAGAATAGGCCACCCTCAATCTTACCGAGGTGTCGTAAAAGGCGACTAAGGTAAAGCTGCTGGCATGATCATCAGCACCCAGAGACGGAAAACTCTGCATTTATATCAAAACCCTCGCCAACCCGTCTGCCAAGCGTGTTGAGTATGGCAATTACCCCTCATGTGATTGAGGGCGGCCAGTGCCCCAGCAGTGGGGACTTAAATGGGCTGACGATGACGATGAAGAAACCGGTTTGTTATTTTATACGACCACTGCTAGTTTACAATATGCTTACCTCGTGAATACACGTCACCTCTCGTGTCTGTATGCCGATGCCACATGATTTGGTGCATTGAGAGAACTCTGTGTAGTTCCATCTGCAAGGCAAACACACGTAAATGGTGAATTTGTAACCCCATTATCAATATAACAAATTAAAAGACAATTTTATTTAAAGGAGTAAATTCGATGTCCAGATAGCTGCCACCAATGGAAAGACAAATTGTATTGAATACACCGTTATTTTTTATCGTTATATACCACATAATAGGTATCGTAAATAGTCTTTCCATTTAACATGTTAGAACATGTGAGAACCTTTCATATAGACGTTTGTAGAACCAATGCGGGCATACGTGCCCCTTTGAATAGATTGATGACCATTTACAACGAAAACTTCAATGAACTCGTTTTTCCCAGAGTCCTTCAAAATTTAAAAGACTTGTCTTAGATATTCTGAGTAAGCACTAGCAGATATTCAGTATAACGTACTTCCTTTTTTTTTTCTCTGTCATCTGTTTCTTTTGTAAATGTAGGTATTCAATCGCAATGTGACAGCGAAGCTACACTGCACATTAAGCATGCTAAACGATGCATTTGCGTATTTTTTCTCGCACCCTACTTTAATCTCATGCCTAGACGTGGATTACGTTGTTGGATGTGTTACTATTAAGTGTACAATAAGCTTATCCTTAAGTTTCTCATGTAATACATTTGTTTGTAATCCCTAAAATAAATAATAATAAAAAAAGATCAACAAAATAAGCGAAAAAAAATCTGCTGTTCCATACAAAATGTAATTTTCACCCGGCGATAATGTATGGAACAGCTGTATTTCCCTTATTTTGTTGATGTAACATGCTAAATGGACTTAATTCACGATACATATTATAAGGTTTTCGGGATGTAAACGATAAAAAAATAACAGTGTATAATAAAAGTAGACGCGTTATCTGTCTGTAAAGATACCAGTAGATAAGTTGAAGAGTTACTGTATACCTGGGTGGACAAGGGTGATCGTTGCAAGTCCGCACTCTGTTCTCGGGCTTCGTCAGAGGATCGCACATGTATGGCGACGCATTCTTCCCGTCTTCGTCACGGACGCACTGGATTATCAGCTCCTATAGAACATAAATACATTCATATAACATCTCATGCTCATCCTCATCAATTCATCATCGTCGCAGCCGTGACAAGGACCCCACAAAGTGGACCGATGATCTTGCGAAGATCGGGGAGATCCTTTGGATGCGGGCGGAACAGAAGCGACCGGTGAGGAGATCATTGGGGAAGGAAATTGTGACGTTACAACATCTCTTACATTGACCTGATTCCGTAACAGGTAAGTAGTTTAAACACCTATGTTACGGATATCAGATGATAACAGAGGAATTACAAATATCATGCCTATACTGGGTGTATCTGTGAACATTTACATCCCTTTAACCACGTGTTCTACCAACCATTCTGAAAAACATTTGTTCAACGACTTTTCGAAATTCATCGAAATTTTTTTCGATAATTCCTCTGTGTCTTCTCGAATGTTTGTCCGAAGGGTGGAGATCATATGACCTTGGGACAGCCACGCTTTGGCATGAATGATCCGGCTCGATCGGAGTGATACCACGGCCTCACAGAAAACCGGCGTGAAGCAGCAGGAGGGTACCGGAGGCCCAATCCGGGGGCAGGGAGGGTTAGGCAGCGCACTTGTAATTCTACTGGTGTAGCGGGTGTCCATGGGCGGCGGCAATCGCTTACCATCAGGTATCCGTCTGTTCGTCTGCCACCTATGACATAAAAAAAAAAAGATCAAACCCACGACGTTGGTCGTCCCCACCAAATACGCCATGGGTCAGTCAAATTAAATTTGCTAGCTGCGATAGTAAGATTTGCCGCTGGAGAGACAAGGTCGAAAAGGATTTACGTGATCTTCTGACGAATGACTGGCAGAAGATGGCGCAGGACCGACTTAGATGAAGAAGAAAGAAAGAAAGAAACATTTTATTAACCATCACAATAAATAATTTAACAATGAACATTCATTAGTAAACATAGATAAGGTAACATTGACACATTAATACTACAGACAAAGGTGAGTACGAGAACAGACGATAGGTAGGTAAATACACAGTTATATAATGAAAATATTCTAAATAAGTAGGCGTGTGTGAAGTGTGAGGTTAATCAGGTGCTGGCCTCAGCATGGTGCTGCCACGACAGAAATGCCGCGGCAGCGCTGGTATTCTGGCAGGACCTGGAGACTCATATTATCGGAGGCCAAGGCTCACTTGGGGTCGCTGCACCAACCTAGTCAGTTAGTTTCAGTTAGATAGAAAGTTGCTGGCAGAGTCGAGAAAGGATTGAAGACTACTCCACCGATAAGATCGACGCTTTTAAATTAGAGAGAGACAGTAACAGTACCTATAGATTTACTGATTACTACTAACCTGAACACCGCTAAGACAGGAAGCGCTACAGCTGGTGTACCCTTTCTCCTTCCAAGAGTAGGACTTCCCCGGCTGCCCTGGAGCCACGCGAATGTTGCTCGAGGTTCCGAAGATCAAGGATCTGCTGGAGTAAACATTCGATTTTAAAAAAGGAGTAACATTGGATTTCACTTTGAGGACATTAAATAAATAACTACTTCTCAACATCACATACATTGATCTGACTCCGAGATAGGTAGCTCAAGCACCTGTGCTACGGATATTAGAACCAACAGCGGAATTACCAATTTATACTTTTAATAATTTTCTTTCGTTATAATACATAGGAAACACCCAGACAAACAGACATGCGCATGCACAGAAATGTTTGTACTGTGCGGGGATCGAACCCACAACCCTTGCACCAGAGGCAGCGTTCACTACCACTGATCCAAACGGGTCGTTGTGGTTATAAAATGAATACCATTAGACGTGACGTGGCTGGTTATGCTTCGGCACAAATGGGCCGCCTCGAAGAGTACCTCGGCCCCACAGAAAACCGAAAAAAAATGCGTGAAAAAGCGTCTGTGCCGTGTTTCACAGTGTGAGTGAGGGTATCGGAGGAACAGTCCAGAGGACACTTCCCTCTGGTACCCTTACTCAAAGGGCCTAAAGGTTGGCAACATACTTGAGACTTCACTGATGCCGATGCCGATTAGTTACCAATCTGTTCCTTTTCTCTCGGATTGTGGTAGTACTCGGGTAAACGTGTAGAATACGTTTTTGGAAAGATTTTTTTTTCATGTGATAGGCGGCTTACGAGCAGACGGATCACCTGACGGTAAATTCTGACGGCAACACCGGCTGAAGCCGGTTGTTTTTTACCCATATAAACATTACCCACATTTATATGAAATATTTTTATTTCGTTCATTATTTTTTTTTTCACAATTACATTAGTACTTTCCAACACATATATAACACACTAGGTACACAAGGCTGACGTCCGTGGCACTCACTCAGCTGGCCCTACTGAAAATCAGCGTCATGACCTTTTTCAAGGTCATGACATAGGCTGAGTGGGGGCCATTTATGTTGGAGGTCACAACACACAATATATTATTTGCACTGCCTGGTTATTTGAACTCATTATTTTGTTTTTCCTTTGTTTTGTTTTTTTTTTCTGTATCTATTTTTTTTTGTTTGTTTGTTCTTTTGTAACTAATGTTGTACTCGTATGTAGTGTTGTGATGTCCAAAATAATAAATTTTTCTTTCTTTCTTTCAACACCAGGGGAGTCACGAATGGGCTGTCAACTTTTTCCTTTACATCCGGACTGGGCTTCGAGTCCCTTCACTGTTCACTCTACCCCGTATACATTGAAGTAATACGATAGTAATTATACCGATGCTAACATTCCACCCACAAATACTATCTATTTACCGAGCAAGCCTATTAAATCTCTCGTGTAAGACACCCGAATCACAAATCAGTACGCCCAAGGTCAATTCCCTGATTCATTAGAATTAATGAAGTGAACCCTGTACATAGCTCTCGGCTACAGTTCTCTATTGATGCGTGAGCCGTGAATAAGTAAGGACTTACAATTAGGCGTCTTGTCTTTGAATAGATTGGTCTTTGTATGTATGTTTTAGATTTTAGACACATAGGATTTTTTAAGGTACGACCAGTCACAGCTTCGCTACATTGGCAGCTAAGATTCACAACCAGTTGCCTAAGAAGAACTAAGATTCATGCTGCTTAACCATTTGCCAAAGATGATAGATTTTTCTTTTTTCGCGACTAGGCTTCAATTTTAAATTTAGTTGAGCTATAATCAAATATAGTATTTTTTTGTTAGAAAATGATATTAATGTTATAATCAATTATCGTATACATGGGAAGACACAAATATAAAAATAAATAAATAATAGTAAAAGGCGACTAAGGTAAAGCTGCTGGCATGATCAACAGCACCCAGAGAAGGAAAACTCGGCATTTATATCAAAACCCTCACCAACCCGTCTGCCAAGCGTGGTGAGTATGGCAATTACCCCTCATGTGATTGAGGGAGGCCCGTGCCCCTGCAGTGGGGACTTAAATGGGCTGACGATGATGATGAATAATATCCTCCAACCAATTTCGGCGAAGGCGCCCAATATCAAAATCAGCTAATTACAAGTGTGTACTTGAGCACTATAATATATCCTGCGCGTATATTATATCATATTCGGATGGGACACCAGTGTGACACGACCGGAGAGGGATCGGGCGCAGTACCAACGGCTTAACGTGCTTTCCGAGGCACGGGGGTACAAGACCGCCAATTTCCAGACTTCAAACCCGGGACCATAAGCGCAGCCGTCGTTTTAAATGCCACGCAATACCCACTGAGCCAACGAGGCATACATAAGTAACGAAGGTGGCGCTCAAATCAATACGCTACGCGGTTTTTGTCAATTAGGTAATTGATTGTAATTTATTTCCTACTTCATCATTTGTATGAATTACGATCTGATTGATGATAATTATGATTGTCATAAAAAAAAATTAAGAATAAGTAATTTATTGTATTGTTTTATAAAATGTCACAGTTTAAATCTTCAAATTTTTTGTGAAGAGAATTGTTAGAGCGATATCGGCTTTCATCTCTTTATATCAAATTACACAACTGAATTAACACTCACCAAGCTAAAAATAAAAAAAATCTATTTAGAAAAATAAAGACTTTTATCTCTGTATGACTTCACGATGTACGTTACTAATCACTTAGTAATAGTGCTAACAAACAGATTAAACAGCGATAAGTTTTCTTCAACACCAAAGGACTATCTTATCAGGGATATCTTATCAGAAATTCCTTTCGTATAAGTACCCATTATTACTTGATTACTGTCCGAAGAAAACGATCGCAAAATGTCTCTCGATGTTAATATAAGTGAACCTGAGGATTTTAACTGTATTGAGTTACATAGTTGTCTAACAGATCTTACAAAAATATTAGGTATCAGTGAATTTGATTATCACGTAGATCATATAAGTGCGGGTGGACGGGAAAATTTTATAGCCAATATATTCAGAGTTGTCATAAGAGATACTGATAAAAATAATATGGTTAGTGTTATAGTGAAAACTTTAGTTAATACTGCAAGACAGGAGTTGTTCCATGATTTACATCAACGCGAAGTCAATGTTTACAAAGAAGTGTTACCTAAGTTTAAAGAGTTACAAGGTAAACTAGAAGGCAAACAAAGAATTTGGTTTCCAGAATGTTTGTATTCAAATGCCGAGAAGACAAAGGAAGTTATTATTTTGAAAGATTTGAACGAGATTGGCTTTATTTTAGATGATACATTGACAAAATATGAAGATCTAGATTATCAAAAAGTAAAACTAATTTTGACAGAACTAGCAAAATTTCATGCACTCTCTATTGTGTATGAAAATGAGAACAGTGAAGAATTCGTTAAATTAAAACAAAAATTTGAAGATGTGATATTTCGAGACAGTTTCCTTAAGAAGAGTAAACTAAGGAACTATTTCTTCGAATCTTTTGATACAACAATGAATTTAATAACAGATCTGGAAGCTAAAAAGAAGCTGAGTTATTTTCGGCCAAAGTTAATAGACATTTTAAAGGAGTATGTTCAACCTTCTAAATTTAACGTCTTATGTCATGGAGATTTGTGGATAAACAATATTCTTTTCAAAGAGGTAAAATGATTTGATATAATGCTTTGACGCAAACTGGTGGATTACAGTTATAAGCGTAAATTTTTTGTTATCAAAATTACCAAAAATTTTAACCAAAAGCAGAAAAAAAACGTGATGGTTACTAAGCTGCATCATATCCTAAAGTCTTAGGCACAGTGTAATATAATAATAGTCTGACCTTAGGTGTGTAGGTATCATTTCCAAATTTATAATTGGCATTTTTTATTTACAGGAAAATAGCCACTGCAAAGTCTGCTTCTTAGATTTCCAAGCAATGCGGTACAGCAGTCCCATGAATGATTTCTTCTACTTCACATACCTCTGTACGACCTCTCAGTTCAGATCTGACCATTTAGAAGATCTTTTATCTGCTTACTATGATAGCCTAAATACATTCTTATCGTGTTATAACATAGATGTTAATATCGTTTACCCGAAAGATACTTTTGAAGAAGATGCGAAGGAAAATCGTCCTTTTGGCTTTTTAATGGGTTTAGTAGAGTTAAGGATAGTAACTACGACAGGAGAAGTTGAAGCAAAAGACAATGATGAGCCTGGATGCAGTTCAGATGAAGTTTCCAGCTGAAGCTGATTTGTTTGAGTTCAGAGTCAATGACCTAGTAAACGAGTCTGTTAATAATGGTGTATTAGAACAGCTTTTGAATAAGATAAAAGTTTAATTATATTTTTTGCTTTTTAATTTATTAAGTCCATAGTTACCTAAAGTTGTAATAAATATCGTGTTGTCAAGGTAGAGTATTAATTAAGAAGAGTAGCTTTAGGCTTTGATCGGTAGCATGGGGCTTTTGGTAAGTTGGGTTATAGCTAATACCGACATCTCATTAAAAAGAAAAACTATGTCAATAACAGCAATTGTACAACATGTATACATGGGATACATTTTACATTTTCTGGTAAATATAATTAATTCTGAGTAGGATTACAGTAAAGTTATAATAGCAATCAGATTAATTAACAAATATCAGTCGAAACTCGCGAATCTAATGGAATCTGACAGCTCGAGTGACAGACTAGGGATGTGGTACCGATTAGTCTTGTCTAGCCATTCGATTTCAATTTGGATAACAATATGAAGTAAAAAAATAAATACATAATAAAATAAATAATGGTAACGAGTATAAGGCGCCTAAAGTAATTAATTATACAATTTATCAATGTAATCAAACATTGATATGGAATCAGGAAATTGGCTGCATTGGATTAAATTCAATTAGCTTAGTATTTTGACCAGGTGATTAGTTTTTTTTAAATTTTCGCGTTGCATTATAACTATAATTAATCAAGACGGGAAGTAACACGATATTTATTATGTGATACAACATTGTGTACTCACATAATATTTTACTCGACGTTTCGGCTACGTTACAGCAGCCGTAGTCACGAGCGGACTGACACTGAAAGTCCGCTCAAGACCACGGCTGCTGTAACGTAGCCGAAACGTTGAGTAAAATATGTGAGTACACTATGTTGTATCACATAAAAATATATAATAAATACATAATAAATATCGTGTAAATTCCCGTCTTGATTAATTACATATATGTATTCTACAAAAGCGTAGCTTACCTGTCTCCACCACTGTAGGAAGGCTGGCTCGAATCACCAAACGAAGTCCCATAGGCCATAGAACACGGTTCCATGACACATCTCTCCGTCTCCTCAGCTGGCTTTGGCCCCATACATTTACTGTCAGGAAGTTTCGCAATAGTTCTGCTGAATTCTAGAAAAATCTTGCAGTGGACTTCTTTTTTTCTCCATCCTTCTCCACATGTGACACTACAGGGGCTCCATTCATCGTCCTTGATGTAGCTATGAAAATAATTACAAGTTTAGTACTAATTTCGTGTTTATTAAATTCTTTAGGAAAATCTATACTAATTTGTATATCTATCTCAATATCACGCTTGGGGATTTAAGTATACATGCTAGGTGCTTAGGTTCTATTTAAAGGATTCCTAAATATTAAATTCTGGCTGGTTTATGTAGAAGTATGTGCACCAGTGTTTGTATGTATGTAGGTAAGCTACCGCCAATTCACCTGAAAACCTGTATAAAAATCAATCTTATCACAATAAGAATAGAAGCTATATTTATTCGAATTTTAGAATAAAAATGTTTTTTTTTTGAAAAAACAATGTAGCAGTGTTAAGTGTTTGTGCCAGTTTTAGAGTTTCTTCAAGAGTATCGGAAAAGTGTTGAAGCAAAACAAAATGATGCAAGACAACTTTTACAGTGTAGTTATATGTGCAGAGAATTTAAAACTTTAATGTGCAGTGCATAGAGTAGAAAAAGGCAAGTCAGTCGTAGAGTAGAATGATAGAGATGGTGTGTGACGTGAGGTTAGGGCCGTGTTGGGGTTATGTGCAGAGGTTTCTTAAGGTCGTGGGCATTGTTTCTTTACTACGTCATTGCTCGTGTCTCTCATCCACAAAAACAACACTCAGCTAAATTCTAAGACATCTCAGGGGGACCATTCGAAGTCACGTACACTCAGGTTTCTGAATCTAAGTTTACTGCCACTATAAAACGTGGGTGGTGGGTCGTCCAAAAACACACCTTAATTCGGCGTGGCAAAGTCTACAGTGGCTCATAGGAGACTGGAACTATCTATAAAATAAGCGAACAAACAAAAGAGCTAACAGCAATACGTGTCGGATGGGAGGGGTAGATGTCATTCCTTGTAATAAAAATGTGTGATGTTATTTTGAATCCAAAAGTGAAACCTTTAAACTTGAGTTTTATTAGGTACAATACCTTACATACAACCAGCCACACGCAAAGAATATTTTGAAATTGCTGAAAGAGACAACAACAAAATACTCTGAGCTCTTGGACGGATTAAACATAAAATACTATGCATAACCTCAAAAGTATCGATTAAGGTTGATGATAGTAGTGTTAAGTAAGGAATAGAATAAGGTAAGTAATTAATGGTTCACATTAATTGACGATCACAATGATTCTACAATTCAATTAAAAGTGGAGGCAAAATATATCACATGTACATAATTACAGATAACTAAGATATACTAACTAAGATACTGGATATGCCGTGTGGTCACCCTCACTCTTACCGAGGTGTCGTAAAAGGCGACTAAGGTAAAGCTGCTGGCATGATCATCAGCACCCAGAGAAGGAAAACTCGGCATTTATACCAAAACCCTCGCCAACCCGTCTGCCAAGCGTGGTGAGTATGGCAATTACCCCTCATGTGATTGAGGGAGGCCCGTGCCCCAGCAGTGGAGACTTAAATGGGCTGACGATGAAGATATGTCACTGTTCTATTCTATTCTATCTGTTCATAGCACTAGAAACAAGATGAGCTATATAGTTATTTTTTCCGATTCAGCTTCTAAATACTTAGCTTTTTTTCTTGGACAAAAATATCTCATTTAAATTTCATATTATTATGACATAGATATTTTAAATGACTATATTTATCAGTACCTAAGATTGAGGTTGATTGCTTAACGGTTTTTGTTATAAAAACTCGATTGTTGTAAAACCGTTTTTTTAAGTACGTTTTTTGAATTCGTGTAAACTTTAATTAAGGTGACGGGTAGGGCACACTAGCGACGCCAATCGATTTTAATTTTGAGCTACCAAAGCGGATCTATTTAAACAATTTCGGGGTTACAACCTCACGGCAAACACTTATACTATTTATTAAATAACCATGCATCAAATGCGGATCCAACATTTGTACGCGAAAAATGTGATTCACGCTCAAAGTGGCCGCTTTTGGCGGTAATCAATTTTTCGCGTACAAAAACGAACGTAACATTTGTGCATGGTTAGGTTATTTAATATATAAGTGTTTTCCGAGAGGTTGTAACCCCGAAATTGTTTAAAATAGATCCGGTTTAATAGCTAACAATTAAAAACGAATGGTGTCGCTAGTTAGGGCTACCCGTCGTCGCCTTAAGGCGACATCGCGATCTCACTAGCGCCGCCTATCGATTTGTATTAATTGTGACGAATATAGGATATTGATGCAAAAAATGGGCAATGCGATTTAAAAAAAAGTATTTGTGATTTTTAAGACATATCTGGCTAAAGTGGCCACTTTTAGCAATTCTCAAAAATGTGGTTACTTCTAAAGAGATATTTTGTGCCAGATATATCTTGAAAAATCACAAATACTTTTTTTAGAATCTATTTGCCCATTTTTGCAACCATATCCTATATTCGTCTCAATGAGGGTTTTCGCGATTGAAAAATCCGCTAGATGGCGTACTGTTGGACTGAGGTCCAAAAACAACCGCATTGGTTGTTTAGTTTGTCAAATTGACATTTTGACAGATCACGTTTAAAAATAGCCAATCACATTGTATATGGACCTCATGCCCATAGTACTCCATCTAGCGGATTCACACGTGGAAACCCTCATTAATACAAATCAATAGGCGGCGCTAGTGAGATCTGCGGTGTCGCCTTAATAATCAACCATACGATATAACAAGACACCTAAATCTACATCAATTAATAAAGACTGCAAGAACCAGATTGGTTAGCGCTTTTTGGTTAGGCCTACGTTCATCAGAGGAAAGCAGATTAAGCTATTTTACAACCATAGAAAAAGTATTTTTCTTTCACATTGGCAGAGTAGTTTCTCTATCAAATTTCTTACTCAAAACGGACAGAAGAAAATCTTACTAAACATTAGTACCTACTCAAAACTTCACAAAATAACTTTTAAACAAATTTTGCCTCCACATAAATCTAAAAAACCAAGACAACTACCAACACAGAACTTACGTGGCTTCCACTGGCACATCTGGCTCTCCGATCAGTCTCTCAGTCTTCGGTTGAGGAGGTGGGTACGGCTGGATGAGAGGCTGCGTGTGGTAGACTACTCCTGGCAAAAGGTCTTCTATGTCATCCTGAGGAAGGTGGAATAAAGATTTAGGTATATAGCGTACACGAGTAGGATGTGCTCTCCACACTTCCAAGGACTGATATGATAGTGTTTGATATGATTTGGTATGATTGAGAGACTGCGAGCGAAAACGAAATATGGAGTCACTTTCACTTGCTCAGATAATTTGGTAGTCGAGAATGGACACATCATCATCATCATCAGCCCATTTAAGTCCCCACTGTTGGGCACGGGCCTCCCTCAATCACATGAGGGGTAATTGCCATACTCACCACGCTTGGCAGACGGGTTGGCGAGGATTTTGATATAAATGCAGAGTTTTCCTTCTCTGGGTGCTGATGATCATGCCAGCAGCTTTACCTTAGTGGGCTTTTACGACACCTCGGTAAGAGACAGGGTGGCCTATTTCTAATCTGCCGGGGACCACACGGTGACACATCCTCTGTGTCAAAAGGTCATTCGCCCTTATTACCCCCGTGTCCATTCTTGGATGCCTACTACTGCAAAACCCGCCTTCTTTTGTTTTAAAAAAAACCGTCCTACATTCTTGTGATGATACCTGATGTATGTATCCTGATGAATTTCAGTCTTCATTTCAGTCTTTTAAACATTGAACGTGGGTACCCTACGTCACATAATCACTTAATCACTCAGGTTCTCCTTTTGGTGATATATATACTGCTCCGATCAAAAAAATGTTTTCTTACATACATTTTTTATGAGATAGGGGACAGACGAGCAGACGAATCACATTTGACGGCATCAATCAAAAATCTCCAACCATTATTTTTTCTTTATTTTTATTTGATAGGTGGCAGACGAGCAGACGGATCACCTGGTGGTAAGCGATTGCCGCCTTCTATGGACACCAGTGGAGTCAAAAGTGCGCTGCCAACCTTTAAACCCCCCTTCCACCCGGATTGGGCCTCTATCCTCACTCACGCAGCGAAACAAAGCGCAGTGCGGCTGACGCCGGTTTTCTGTGAGGCCGTGGTACCACTTCGATCGAGACGGCCTATTTATGCCGTGCACGCGTGGCTCTCCCACAGTAAGTACTGCGTAGAGCGGGATGTTTGGAGCTCTTTGGGACCATATGTTTAGAATTTGGTGGAAATTATAATAACAATAATAATGATTCTACCAACATCTCATACGTTGACCTGATTCCGTACTAAGTAGCTTAAGCACTTGTGTTACAGATATCAGACAACAGAGGAATACAAATATATACTTAAATACATATATTACACCCAGACACTGAACAAACACAAGTATTCATCGCACGAATGTTTGTCCAGCGTGGGGATCGAACCCACTGACTTTTGGCGTAAGAGGCAGGGTCACTACCAATTCCGCCATCCGGTCAGTCATATAAATATAATTGGGTAGTTGATTACTGTATAGGTACACAGGCTGAGTTGATGCTCATGTACAATTTATCACCTACCTCAGGATCATCTGATTCCCTATAGGCCGGACAGCTGATGCCAGTGGAGCATGGCCTGGTGATCTCCGGCCTATTCGCGGGGTCGCACCCCCCTCCTGCGGGGGAGCACTCCACTCCCCGCACTTGAACCCCCTCGCCGCAAGACACGGAGCACTGGAAACAAGGAGTATGGTTATATTTGACACGAAACATCCTTTTTTTTAATATAATAATAATAATAATAGTGTCCACCACTGGCGGCATACCTAAACAGTTGCATATTAGTCTCAACAATTTACAGTTGCCAAAATTCACCTATCTAACTCTCCAAAAAGCAGCGATTCTTAACACATGCAGGATAGTCCGCAAATTTTTACAGCTTGAATCGGATTCTGACATCATAACATAATACTTTTCTTCTACAACTTTGCTTGGCCAAAAGCCCGCAATTTTGTTAGCGTACCCCAAAATAGGAGAATATATTTATATATTTCAAACAAAATAATAATAATTCTCACAACATCTCATACGTTGACCTGATTCCGTACTAAGTAGCTTAAGCACTTGTGTTACAGATATCAGACAACCGAGGAACACAAATATATACTTAAATACATATATTACACCCAGACAATCAACAATCACAAGTGTTCGTCGCACGAATGTTTGTCCAGAGTGGGGATCAAACCCACGACCTTTGGCCTAAGATGCAGGGGTCACTACCAATTGTGCCATCCGGTCAGTCAAATATGATTATAAAAGATAAAAAAATATTTATTAAATTAAGGTCCATACAGAACACTTATAAATGTCTAAATAGGTACACATATTATCATCTACGGTTGGTTCGGAATGTCGATTTCTACTGAGAAGACACCAGCGAGAAACTCATTAGTTACTCTTTTCAAATATTGATGGGTGGCACACGAGCAGGTGGATTTCCTGACGGTAAGCGATTACCGCCGCAAATATATACCCGCAACACCAGTGGAGCCAGAAGTTTGGTGCCAAGCTTTCCCCTTACTTCCTTCTTACGGGGGAAGACCCCCCATTTGGGTATCAGTCACCTCACTCATTCGATGAAACGCAATGAAGGCGCTGCTTCACGCCAGTTTTCTATGAGACAGTGTCATGTAACTCCGGTCAAGTCGGCCCATTCATGCCGATGCGTGGCTCTCCCTCGAGCAATACAGTGGGAGAGCCGCGGTTCGGAATGAATGGGCCGGCTCGCCGGTGGTCTGTGAGGCCGTGGTATCGAGCCACGATACCACGGCCTCACAGACCACCGGCGTGAAGCAGCATTGTGTTGTGTTTTGCTGCGTGAGTGAGGGTATCCGGGGGAAAGGGGGGTTTAAAGGTTGGCAGCGCACTTGTGACTCCACTGGTGTCGCAGTTGTCTATGGGCGGCGGCAGTCGCTTACCGTAAGGTGATCCGTCTGCTCGTCTGGCACCGATCACATAAAAAAAAAACACCACAGTCTACAAGAACTAGGTATGTGTTTATTTTAGATAAACCAGTTTTAGACCCTGTGATATTTATAATTCATATTACTTATTCCTAACCCAGGCTGCAGACGATTTGCTCCAGAATTTAATTATATCTCTAAACTCACTCTGAAGCCATTAAAATTCATCCCTTAACTTAAATACCGAACGTGGCATCAGCGTGAAATTTTAACGCCAAACCAGTGAAAACTCGACAAATCGGGGTCACTTCCAAGTTTGTTTGTGGAGCAATCACTACGGAACTCTTTATTAGGCCATTGAATAAGGAGTTAGTTACTTTTGCTTAGTTCGAAACAACTACGGTTAGAAGCGGTCAAATACAATACCTTCTATACTTAAGAAAATAGCATCTTACACAATCCGGGTGATATCAAAATAAGCTAAAAATACCTTTTTCTTATTTGAAATTTGTAACATCTAGTCCCCATTATGTGACAATTAAAATATACAACCATGTTCCTAATTCAATTAAAGACTCGGATAATTTAAACCTTTTTAAAAAAAGTATTTTAAAATTCTAATAAATAAGTGTTATTATAGCTTGCAAGGATTTTTTTGATGATAAAATGTTTGAAATGTGAAGCATCAATATAATAATTATAATTTACTTATAAATATGTATTAATCATCGTCATCATCGTCAGCCCACTTAAGTCCCCACTGCTGGGGCACGGGCCTCCCTCATGTGATTGACATACTCACCACGCTTGGCAGACTGGTTGGCGAGGGAGGATATAAATGAAGAGTTTTCCTTCTCAGGATGCTAATGATCATGCCAGCAGCTTTACAAATATATAGATACAAATATATACATATAATACTTTTCTTTTGTAAATACATATGTATAATACATAAACAATTATACATAGATTGACTGTCTGGGTGGCGCAGAGGTCGCATTTTAAAGCGACAAGAGGTGCCGGGTTCGATCCCCGAGTAAAATTTGTACCTAAGTTTTCGGTAAGAAATTTTTGGTGACAGTCCGGAGTCTGGAAGTATGCTGTCTTGAAGGGCTGAGTCGGAGTATGGAAGGGCTAGCGCAGCGAGCGCGATTAGCGGTACGGTCCAGTCCCGGCTGTGAGATTTCCAACCGTGATTGCGTTGAGATGGACACCCCAGATGTTTTGGTTAGGGTTAAGTTTCTTTCACCATCTTATTCCCTACAAGTGACAAAGTGACGGTCATGATGGTCCATTGGGAAAAAATACACCATTTACCTCTATACAAAGCTAAACGTACAATAAAATCATGGCTCCTAGACTTTAACTACCTAGAATCAGAAGAAATTATTCCATAATCCATGACATGCTAATAAGAACTTACATTACATACATATACCCTTATACACTCATAGAGAACACACACACACGCACACACACACACACACACACACACACACACACAACACACGCACGCACGCACGCACGCACGCACGCCAGCACGCACGCACGCACGCACGCACACACACACACACACACACACACACACACACACACACACACACACACACGCACGCACAGAGAGAGAGAGAGAGAGAGAAACCACTTTCTAACTGCACCCATAAGTTCCTAGTTTTGTTTATTTTATCCGATTCTTATTTTCAAGTTTTATTTTCTATTATTTTATTTTTTTTGTCCACTCGTTGTAGACATTAAGTTAGCTTTTACAGATTTTTGATATTATAGATTTTTATTATGTACCTTAGCTGACCCGACAAACTTCGTCCTGTCAAAAAAAAATTGTAATGTGGCAACAAATATGAACTTTATATAATAGCAATAAAACTCAAATTGATTCTACGTTTTAGTTAGAAAACGTTTGTATGTGAAAACGAAAAGGACTGTTTTTAGGGTTTTCCCGACAATTATTCGATTTTTACTCGCCGTAAGAACCATCCTTGGACTTCAACGAACATTTTAAAAAAAGAATTGGCCAAATTGGTCCAAGGCGTTGTTGAGTTATGCGCTTACCAACACATTTTGCGATTCATTTTTATATTATAGATTAGTTATGTATCACATTTGGCAGTTAAAGAACTGAAGCATTACGCAAATTGTAACTCGGTTTAATTAGCTCACTCAACGACTTATGCGACACAGGCCTGCGAGCCTAGTGCACAAGTCACTGAATTTACTTAAATCGTTTATAATTTTTGCCAATAAAAATAATTGAATTGAATTGAAAAAAAAAATATTCTTGAGATCGTTTACTAGCTGATTCGGACGTTCACTTAAAAACTTTGTCTAACGACGTAGTTGCAAACGTTCAATCTCAGGTAATGGTGTGTGGCAAACCAGGTAACCTTGTTAGCAAGTTGCAGGGCTGCAGCGATCCATTCATTAAGCCGTGGACTTCGCGGCTAGCCGAGAGGGACCTGGTATACTAAGTATTTAACGAGAAAGACTTAAATTAAATTATATTTTCTTTGGACTCGAATACATATCCAAACCCAAAGGTTGTCTGGAAGAAATCGCTACAAGCGATAAGACCGCCTTATTGTACAGTTGTATCATGCTTGTATTTTACTTTTGTGCAATAAAGAATATCTATCTATTAATCTATCTACATATCGATACATTGTCGGGTTAAATTACACTCTGATATCAAATGATATCATCATCATCATCATCAGCCCATTTAAGTCCCCACTGCTGGGTAGTTGCCATACTCACCACGCTTGGCAGACGGGTTGGCGAGGGTTTTGATATAAATACAGAGTTTTCCTTCTCTGGGTGCTAATGATCATGCCAGCAGCTTTACCTTAGTCGCCTTTTACGACACCTCGGTAATAGTGAGGGCGGCCTATTCTACTCTGCCGGGAACCACACGGCAATTTGTCCTCCGGCCAAAAAACAGAGAACACAAAGATGCAATCAAATGATATAATAGGTTATAATATCCTCCAACCGGTTACGCCTACAGCAGTCACTCTCAACGATCAGTCACGAACGCAGGATATAATATAGTGCTCAAGTGTGTGCGCACACAAGTGCACACTCTATTCCGATGGGATACCAGTGTGACACGACCGGAGAGGGATTGGACGCAGGGCCAACGGCTTAACGTTCTTTCCGAGGCGCGGGGGTACAAGACCGCTAACTTCCAGACTCCGGGCTGACAGTGTGAATTTCTTAACAGAAAAACTCAGGTACAAATTTTGGTCCGATCGAACCCGGGACCTCAAGCGCAGCCGTCGCCTTAAAGTGCGATGCACAACCCTAAAAACCCTAGATAGACTAAAAGAAAAAAAATATGCAAGTTCCTCATTATACTGTGTGACTTGGCATCAGGATATTATAACATGGTATGAATATTATTGTGTTTAGTATAGCAATTCTTTGCAATTTAAAGTAAATAATACACTTAAAAAATTCATCGTAGGGCTCAGGTGGGACTCGAACCCACAACCTTCCACAGTCCGGGTGGCTGCACTAACCATTTATGCTATCCGAACCCCTTGCTAAGACGACGAATTTTGTAAGTGCTTGAATCGTCATGAGCCGACGATAGTCTCATCAATATTGTAGGTATACTTTACAGTGGAAACATTGTTACAAATATTTGACCACCAGTTAAGATGAAACTGCTAAACGAATATTATTGTGTTTGGTATAGCAATTCTTTGCAATTTATTCTTAAGTAAATAATACACTTATAGTATGAATATTTGTAACTGGCAATTTTCTTGCCAGATCTTCTCGATCTCTTCCTAACAACTTTTCGAGCCGGTAGTAGAATCGCTTATGTTAAATTTTTTTTAGTATATTTTATGTATCAACATATACATTTATTCAATCAATTAATCAGCCTATTGCCGTCCACTGCTAAACGTAGGCCTCCCCCAAAGAGCGCCAACCAACCCGGTCCTGAGCAGTCTGCATCCAGCTCACACCAGCCATCTTTCTCAAATCGTCAATCCATCGCGCTGCAGGGCGTCCAACATTGCGTTTCCCCACGTGGCCACCACTCCACTCCAGTACGTGTCGACTTCATCTTTTATCAGAACGTCTAGAGACATGACCGGCCCATCTCCACTTGAACGTGCTTATCCTGCGTGCATGGTTTATAACTTTAGTTCTCTGACGAATAACTTCGTTTCGTATTTTATCCGCCAGAGATGCTCCGAGCTCCGAGCATAGCACACTCCATCGCCCGCTGAGCTACCTTAAACTTGTGGATCAGCCCCGCAGTCAGTGTATACGTCTCGCCTCCGTATGTCATTACTGGTAAAACGCACCAGTTAACATGTAACTGGTTAACATGAATTAACAAGTAAATTATACATAAGGTTTGAATTACTTAAATGTATGGCGATTTGTAAGTGCTGGGTGTGAACATTTTATTTTAATTGTATAATTTATTATTATTTTTTATCGAAAAGCCAATCAGGATGACCTCACTTCGCCTGATGGTAAGCGGCTGTGAAATCCAAATATGAGGTTGACAGGCACAAAAGATCTAAAAAAGTACCCATTGTGTCTGACATCCTCACCCTAATGGCCTGCTGAGATTATTTATTTTATTGTAATGATTTTTATGAGGTGTCGTAAAAGGCGACTAAGGTAAAGCTGCTGGCATGATCATCAGCACCCAGAGAAGGAAAACTCTGCGTTTATATCAAAACCCTCGCCAACCCGTCTGCCAAGCGTGGTGAGTATGGCAATTACCCCTCATGTGATTGAGGGAGGCTCGTGCCCCAGCAGTGGGGACTTAAATGGACTGATGTATCATCATCACATGATGATGATGATGAATGATTATTTTAATAACGCAATATTATGGTGTAATAGTATTTTAGTATTAACTCTAAAATTAGATTGACACTAGGCAATAAAATATATGTATGCCGACGAGATGAAGATGAAGCATGAATGTTCTCAATTGAATTGTAGTTAACCACCTGTATGTGACCATGTTTCAAGCAAATAAATGATTTCTGATTTCTGATTTTGTGTACAAGCCTATGCATATAAAGGATTTTCTGATCTGATTCATCCTGTTCTGCCTATATTTTAAATACAACACTGTTTTTAGTTCAGTTATAAATTGCAATTAACATTTTAATTAGATTTGGTAAATGGAAGCTGTATTATTTGAATAGTTGAACAAATCAAATTAATATAGACTGTACTTTGTAGAGTCACACAGATCATAATTTATATGATCTGTTGCATAACAATCAGTCAAAAGGCCCGGCGGAATAAGTTTTTCCAGTTTAGGTGACGGGTAGGGCACACTAGCGGCGCCATTTGATTTAAATTGTTAGCATCTAAACCGGATATCTTTTTGTCAATTTCGAAATTCGTGCATCTCGAAAAGAACTTATACTCTTTCTTCAATACTTATAATTAACTTTTTGGTCTGCTTCTTACTCGAAATATGAATAAAATGGCCACTTATGGCGTTAAGCCAAATTTCGAGTGCTAATATTTAATTATAAGTATTAAATAAATAGCATATAATAATAATAATAACTTAATAATTACTTTATTGAAATATCAAAAGAACAAATTATTACTTATACGCTATTATAATCTACTTATATATATATAATCTTTCCGAGAGGCTCGAACTTCGAAATTGTTAAAAAAGATATCCGGTTTAGTTGCTATCGATTTAAATCGATTGGCGTCGCTAGTAACGGCCACCCGTTACCTTAAGGTGTCTTATGCATTGACGTAACTAGCGCCACCAATAGGTTTGTATTAATTGTAACGATTATGAGATTTAAAAATGTACAACGTTGAATCCATAATGGAAGACAGGAAGGATGTTTTTTTGTTGGAGTAGAATGTGTGTTTAGTGTGTAAATATGTATTCATCGTCAGCCCATTTAAGTCCCCACTGCTGGGGCACGGGCCTCCCTCAATCACATGAGGGGTAATTGCCATACTCACCACGCTTGGCAGACGGGTTGGCGAGGGTTTTGATATAAATGCAGAGTTTTCCTTCTCTGGGTGCTGATGATCATGCCAGCACCTTTACCTTAGTCGCCTTTTACGACACCTCGGTAAGAGTGAGGGTGGTTTATTCTACTCTGCCGGGATCACACGGCCTATATGTATTATTTTAGTCTATTTGAATTATACTCGAAGTAGACAAGTGGATTTTCTTGGTCATAAATTGATTATGTTGTCAAATTAGCACCATTTGTTGTCCGTCGGATGGTACTGTTTTGAAAAATCTAGCAGCGATGATACAGAACTAAAAAGTCAGACGTAAAAAATAGCGCATGATAAAAATATATGAATGGGCCGGCTCGACCGAAGTGATACCACGGCCTCACAGAAAACCGGCGTAAAGCAGCACTATTCTGTGTTTCGCTGCGTGAGTCCTGACTCACGCAGCGAATTGCATTGCATTGGATCTTCGGGCGAAAGGGGGGTTTAAAGGTTAGCAGCGCACTTGTGACTTCACTGTCGCGGGTGTCTATGGGTGGCGGCAATCGCTTACCATCAGGTAATCAGTCTGCTCGTCTGCCACCATCACATAAAAATAGGGGAAAATACGTCCATAACTTTCATATTCTAAAAACAAGTCGTCCAATTAACAAAGTTTCACGTTTTTGAGCACAGCCGGTGTCACCGCATCCGACTCGTTAGCATGAAGTTACGTGAAGTTGTGTGAAGTTGCGATGCAACTTGCAACTTTGACTGTTGCAAATATGGTTTCAACTTCGAATCTTTGTGTAGAGATGCAGTTTGATTTTGAATTCAAAACTAGAAAACATACCCATTATCCTGTACTGTTTTGGTGGTTCCTAAGGTGTGTCTTTTAGGGATGTTACATAGGTGGTCTTATCAGAACCGAAGTCAGAGTTGGAGTTTTTAAATAAGTTTGTCGGAGTCGAAGTCAGAACCGGAGTCGGAGTCGGAAGCAGAGGTAGAAGAAAGATGTTTTAAGAGCAGGTTGAATATAAAATAGTAGGTCTGCTTGTGACCACGGCTGGTGTAAGTAGCCTAAACGTCAAGCAAAATATGCGAGTACAAAATTTTATATCTCGTAAATATATTTTGTGCCAACCCCCGTCTTCGTAATCATTAACGAAACCTGTTAAAATAGTAGGTAAAATTATTAATTATTATTTTAATAACACTGCGGTAGATGATGTGGCAGGCCCACCACAAGATGGATCGACGATCTGGTGAAGGTCGCGGGAATCCATTGGATGCGGGCGGTGCAGGACCGATCTGTGCGGAGATCATTGGGGGAGGCATATGTCCAGCATTGGACGTCTATTGGCTGAAATGATGATGATGATGATGATTTTTATTACTTAAATAGTAAACAATTAAGTAAAATAAATCGAATGCTTAGTATTTAAATCATATGTTCTGATTCCAAGAGTAGCGATTTTATCTAAGAAAAAAAAAGTCTCGCAGCTTTATCTCCGTTCCATCTATTTCTGATTAAAACTGTCGGAGCCAAAGTTGAAGTCGGAGGTGTAATGTCAAATGGAAGTTCCGACTTTTCGGAATCGGAGTCGAAGCTCCGCAACATAAAATTGTAGCTACAGTCTTGTGTTAGCAATTGGTACGTGTCTCAGCATGTGCTGAACTAGGTAGTTACGCAGTCAACGCTGTTTTTTCAGACACTTCCCCTTCTCTGGGATGTTATGCGACAAGTTCGGTCATGAGGGCTATAAATTTAATAAAAAATAAATTACAGTACAAACTTTTCCTAGTGTGTTTTTAAATAAAATTAAGAATTGAAAAACCTTTAATAATGTCTGACTAGAACACAGGGCTAGAAATTGAAAACTTTGGAAACATCTCATTCTAAGCAAGGGTAGTTACATCGCCATCATTAACTTGGCTGTAAGTGCACAACTATACGCTTCTCGAGAAATTTATTACCTTTTTATTACCATTAGAAAGCTCACGTTTCACTTACATAGGATGCGTAACATTCATTGGCACTGCCATACTGGCTCTGGAGATTCTTCTTTACAGTCGACTTCGTTACTTGCCCTGTGTGACCTTCAAACCTTGATGATCACGTCACCGGCGTGGGCCAGTCGTGTGTGCAGAAAGGGAGATGAGAGGCGGAGCAAGGATGTCCTGGAGACCAAAGAGATGGAAAGAGGAATGTTGGCGGCAAACTGCCAGATGGTCCGATGACATCAAGGCTCAAGCTGGAGTAGAGTGGTCCAGGAAGACCAAAGACTGAAGAAAGTGGACAGACATTGGAGAGGCATATGCTCTGCAGTGGGCAAATATATGCAGCTGAAGAAGAAGAAGACAAGAAAATCACGTCACCGCAATCTACGCTTGTCAGTGTTTTGCACGAACACAAAGTGTTACGGATGTGGACTTGCCAACAAGTAGCGCAACACCAACAGTCTGCCGTTTTGCTCATCATCATCATCATCATCATCATCCCATTTAAGTCCCCACTGCTGGGGCACGGGTCTCCCTCAATCACATGAGGGGTAATTGCCATACTCACCACGCTTGGCAGACGGGTTGGCGAGGGTTTAGATATAAATGCAGAGTTTTCCTTCTCCGGGTGCTGATGATCATGCCAGCAGCTTTACCTTAGTCGCCTTTTACGACACCTCGGTAAGAGTGAGGGTGGCATATTCTACTCTGCCGGGACCACTCGGCGTGCTCATAAACATTCGCAACATCAAAGGAGTCAGTTACAAAGTGCCTGCCGGCATTTTTAAACGGAAAACGCTTCTTTCTTCAAAGGTCCCGTCAGTTCGAAAATACGGGCGGCTCAATCATTCAACAGTTTGGCTTTGTGAGGCAGAAATGTTGTTAAGAACACTTAATTACAGACTGCCTCCTATCGAAATCGCGTCTCGGTAAACGCAGTCTAGGGCACTCTCAGGCTAGATGGAGTGATGATCTACGGATGGCTGGCTGGAGCAAATGGCGAATACTTGGAGAGGTCTGTGTGCAGCAGTGGATTGCAACAGGCTGAATATGATGGGGGTGGAACTCCATAAAGTAGACAATGACAAAATGAAGCAAACAGCATCAGTCCGATTTTTTTATGCAAGGCGACAAGCTAGCAAGGGCGTCACTTGGAGCTCATTTATCACAACCGCCGAGTGAATGCGTCGTGTTCATCTCGCCACCATCGCCTCGGTCTCGGTCTTCTACGGGGATGTTTTACATTTTAGGGCATCCATTCATTAGGGCAGTATTCTTTATAAATATCGTGAAGAAACCTGTATGTTTCAAATAGTTTCTGAAACGTATAACCGTGATTCAGTTGGTCTTGTTTCCCTGTAAAGGTTGCGTAGGTCAGACGGCAGTCGCTTCATTGTGAGTACCAGACTCCCCAAATCTTGAATCATGATCCAAGCGTACAGGAGTATTCTATATAGTAGAATTGAGATTGTAAGACCAAAAACCATTACACTTTATCCAATAAACAATAAATTTATGTTTCATACATGTGCCAGTCTCCACAAGAAGGTTTTAACCCAAATTGTAACACCTCAACAATGTAGGCCAATACCTAAGAAACGTTGCCTGGAATTTCCAATACTTCGCGATAAACTTTTATGTCCGACGATATTTTTCGTACGAACAGACAACCGGGATATTCTCGAACTGAAGGCACTCAAGTCACGAGGTGGCTGAAAGCGCACCAGTTTTCGCGCACCAATTTGTAAAATACAAATAGTTTATTTGTAAACATAGGTGGAAGCAATACAAATGGTGTGGAAAAAAGATACAGTATCACTATGTTTAGCCATTAACAAGCGTACAAAATTAAGAAAAAATTAATACTTAGTTACTAAAAAATTGAAACAGAAAAATAATGAGATTCGGATGTCATGTGACAATAATAATAAAAAACAATAACAGTAAATTAATAAAACTATGTCCATTCATAATAATTCAAAATAAAAAAAATCAAAATAATTTGTAATTTATGTCAATTCAATTTGTATATTATTATTTTGTCAATTAAACATTCAGCTATCGTATAATAGGCTTTGCGTATTAAGAGACTTTACAGCTCCTTTCGAAACGTATTCAAATTGACCTCTTTAATTTTGTTTGGCAATATATTGTACATTTTTGGGGCCATACAGTAAAAGATATTTCCTTACAATGCCGTCTTAGTAATTGGTGCACTTAATTTATGTCCATGACGTTTGCTAACTTTTGATTGGCCTGAGGATATAGTAGGAAAGAGATGCGGATTTCTTCTGACAAACATTGCAGTTTCATAAATGTAAAGGGATGGCCCTGTTAGTATTTTCACTCTAAAACGCACTAACATTTCCACATTCATCAAGACCACATCGGAGTTCCCTTTCCTTTTATACGCGTTGTGTTTCTCCTCTGTTGCGATAGGTATAAACTACTAACGAACTAGAATAATATTCTAGAAGTCTTGGCGACGAACAAGTTTTCGTTTTAAGGCCCTAGGCCTTAGCAAAAAAACTTGTTCGGGGTGTCTAGTACTATGCTTTAATGGTCCATCAACTAGGGTAACTTTCTAGCTCACGAAGAACGCCACCTCCTTCTATCCTGCATAGTCACGAAAGTTTTTAAGGCTGATTAAAGTTGGTACGCTCATAAGTTGGTGCGCTCATAAGTTGGTGCGCTCATAAGTTGGTGCGCTTATAAGATGTTGCGCTGATAAGTTGGTGCGCTCATAAGTTGTTGCGCTGATAAGTTGAGCTCATAAGTTGGTGCGCTCTTAAGTTGGTGCGCTAGTAAGTTGATGTGCTCATAAATTGTTGCGCTCATAAATTAGTGCGCTCATAAGTTGGCGCGCTAGTAAGTTGATTTGCTCATAAGTTGGTGAGCTCATAAGTTGGCGTACTAGTAAGTTGATGCGCTCATAAGTTGGTGCGCTGATAAGTTGGTGTGCTCATGTTGGTGCACTTCCCGGATGAGCCGAAAGGCGGAGGCACGTATACTTTCAATTTGTAGCGTAAGTAAGCGAATGAAGTGGAAGTGCACAAAGGCTGACGTAACAGATGTTGTTTTAAGTTGTTTGTCTTCTTGTTTATGTGGAAGACATCTTGGGAGGAAAACATCAAAGTCTGAATGTACGAGTAAGTAAATATCTAAGTTTTGACCGTGGGAGAGCCACGCTTCGGCAAGAATGGATGGCTCGACCGGAGAGATACCACGGCTTCACTGAAAACCGGCATGAAACAGCACTGTGCTGTGTTTCGCTGCGTGAGTGAGGGTACCGGAGGCCCAATCCGGAAGAAAGGGGGGTTTAAAGGTTGCCAGTGCATATGACATAAGTTCTCATTCTTACTTTATTCTATTGAATAATTTGGAACAATTTTTGTAATCTAGAAGTGAAACACTACACCCGCCGATGTATTTCGTGAACACTATAACATGGGCCTCTTTAAGGCAAGAGAATAGGCTTTTCTCGGGAAAACATGGCCCACTTTATACATTATCTTTCCTTAATATCAAGTGTCAAATTGTGGTCAAAATAAATTCTTAGCTATCGTAACATAAAAGAAACAAACTTATATTCTCGTAACATTATAATCTTAGGAAAAATAATGAACAAATAATATTTTTTCGTTAGATTATAATCATCACCATCATCATTTCAGTCACTGCTGGACATAGGCCTCCCCCAAAGTTCTCCACACAGATCGGTCATGTGCCACCCGCATCTAATGGATTCCCGCGACCTTCACCAGATCAGTCGGTCCACCTTGTGGGGGACCTGCCACCGCTGCGAATTCCTGTACGTGGCTTCCATTCGAGGACCTTTCCGCCGCAACGGCCGTCTGTTCTCCTTGCTATGTGCCCTGCCCATTGCCATTTAAGGCATGCAATCCTTTGGTCTATGTCTGTGACCTTAGTTATCTTGAGGATCTCATCGTTTCTGATACGATCACGCAAAGAGATTCCGAGCATAGCCCTCTGCTCTCTGGGTGACTTTGAGCCTCCTTAATCGGCACATTGTAAGCGGCCATGTTTCGGTTCCGTATGTCATCACTGGCAACACACGCCATTAGAGACTTTTGTCTTTAGATTATGATGTTAGATTACAATATTACGATTTATTTTATACTTTTATGGTGACATATTATTTGTCTGTGAGCAATATGCGAAGGAACATGGACTCCTATACAATGTCAAGAAGAGTCAGCTATTGATATTTAAAGCAAGAGGTCGCAGGTTGGGAGAGGTGCCACCCGTGCTGCTTAATGGTGTAGCTCTTAATAGGGTTAGGGAGTTTAAGTACCTTGGCCATGTGGTTACCGAGGATTTAAAAGATGATGGAGACATCGAAAGGAAGAGGAGGGCGATGGCGGTCCGCTGTAATATGTTGGCTCGCAGATTCGCGCGGTGTAGTTTAGGGGTCAAAATTACCTTGTTTAAAGCATACTGCCAAACTCTCTACACCTGCAATCTGTGGATTAACTATACGCAGCGGGCCATCAACGCACTCCGAATCCAATAAAATAATTAATAATTGATGGATGTCCAATTTTCAGAGTCTGTAGTCGCCAAAGTCTCCTCATCTTTACTGTTCTTAGGGTTTCTTCTTATTAAAACTACTACTATCTACACAGAACTGGCATCTTTTAAGAAAATGCGTGACATCCTGAACCTCATTATCATTTCCCATCAGGTGAGATTATGGTTAAGCGTTGTCCTTTATATCGTGAAAAAAAAAATACTAGTGGCCCGCCCGTACTTTGTTTCGGCACATTAGTTCCTTTTCATACCAATAGATGGCGCTAGGTGTCGATTATATCGTGCAAGCGATTTGGGTTTTTGGATTACTTATAAGCATTACCGCTGTCTGTAGGATTTACCTCTTTAAAATAGTATAGGTAATTTTGAACCGATTGAAAATAAGACATAACTTACCCCAGACCAAGGTCCTGCCACCCAAGTAGGACAGTCATGTTGGTTGCAGGGCTGAGAAGATCGTGGTGCTGGTGAGATGCAGCCTGGCTCGGAGCTTGATCCTGCAAGAATAAAACAAGTAAATATTTTGTTTTTATCAAAGCAATATTTTGTAAAGACACTAAAGACTGCACTTAGGATCAGCACGCTAAAGTGGAGATGGGCCGGTCATGTCTCTAGACGTACTGATGCAAGATGGAGACGACACGTACTGGAGTGGAGTGGTCGCCACGTGGGGAACGCAGTGTTGGACGCCCTGCGGCGAGATAGACTGACGATTTGAGAAAGATGGCTGTTGTGAGCTGGATGCAGACTACTCAGGACCGAGTTAGTTGGCGCTCTATGGGGGAGGCCTACGTTCAGCAGTGGACGGTGATAATTGATTGATTGATTGAATCTTTTTTAATTTATTCTTTTACAACTTTAGATTAAATTAATTACCATTAATATTTTTTATAAAATTAGGAGAAACACACTGAGATGTATTGAACAGATAATATATTAACTAAAAATACTTTTTGTAAACTGTGAGAGAAGCCTATAGTTAATGCCCTACCTGCCTAGGGCTGGTGATGATGATGGTTAAAAGTTTTTCAGGTGGGATTCGAACCCACATCTACCACGTTCCGCGGTAGTAAGCCGAAGTTTTATTGTAAATGCTTTGATTCTCAATAAGCTGACGATATTTTCATCAATATCTCAATGCG